>JAYKKM010000109.1:510000-807500 GCA_035772405.1 Chrysogorgia sp. JL179-B06 | reverse complement strand
ACTACAGAAAATAAACGATACTTTGTTCTGGACAAGTAATAAAGGATTAAGTAACGTAATGTGCATTCTTTCTAGCAACCTGTCACCACCTTCTTACTTCGCCACATGCGGGCTGGCAATTTCTAGATAGATAATTTCGCGCTAGCTAAGTTGTCACGATATATACTGCGGAATGGGGGCAAACCTTTTAAACATATTTCGAAATTATAAGTTTATTCAAATAATATAGGTTGTAGGCTAGCAATGTCTGAAATCGTATTTCTTTCTATACAATTATTTCAGCTAAAATATTAAGCGATTTTGAAATTACCTTGCAGTATCACTATTAAAATTAAACCACACGAGCCGACCACAGTCTGTAGCACAAAATATCGCGCCTGGCCAAATGGGTATAGATAAAACACGGATGCGGATTTGCGGATTTGCGGAATTGCAGATTTGGGGATAAAACGCGGATTCGGGGTTAAAACGCGGATTTGGGGATAAAACGCGGATTTGGGGATAAAAAAGACAATGCTAACATAAAACGTTATAATGCGTTTGCGGTTTGGCAATTGTTTTACTTTATTGTAACACATAATAATTTGCATGCCATCCGAATTTAAGCAAATAATACCGGCTATATGTAAAAACAGGACCCAGGACCCGGACCAATGTCAAACTGGGCGGGGGGTTAAGAAAATTTCATATTTGGTGGCGGGGGGTGATATTTTATCCCACTACTGTAAAATGTAGGTTCTTGTTAGCGGGTTTTTATTGTATTGTACATGTATACTTCATAGGGTTCATTGTAATAAGAAACTTAGTTATGTCAGTAATTATGGGCTATGATTTGTCAGTGGCGTAACGTTGGCCCAGGGGGCCCCTGGGCGAAAGTTTGTGTGGGCCCCCCAGGGCGAGTGCCGAAAGCGCGAGACCTCGATTGGGGTCTGGGGGGCATTCCCCCCAGAAAATTTTGAAATGTAGAGTCTCTGAAATGCCATTTCATGCACTTTGGGGGAAGATTTTACAGAATTCTGATGGTCAGAAAACCACATATAACATGTAACATTTTACAAAAATGTTTGTATCACACTACCACATGGATATTTTGTTCTTACGTACGTGCGTGCGTTTTTCGTTTCTCAGTATTAAATGGGATGATAGCCTAGCTGCCTGGGGGCCCCCATTTAGGGTTGGGGCCCCCGGGCTCGCCCGGTCTGAGCCCATAGTAGTTACGCCACTGTGATTTGTTATGATCGTGGCGGAAAGCGGAACGTAGAATAAAAATAAGAGCCCAGCTCAAAACTTTTAAATGAAGAGCCATAAAAGACAAGACTAAATGATATACTGAATTGACGTTTCGTTTCTTAACCAGTAACATTACAAATGGGTAACCACAGAAATATTTCTTGCTAGTGCAAACGGTCTATTGTAGTCGCGTTACTTAGCGTGAGAAGTGCTAAGCTCGTGCGGTTTGACTGAGCGGCCATAAATAAGCTGGTTAAGCTATATTCGCAGTGATTCGCGGGCCGGCTGTCTATATTTTTTACCTTAGTTATGGTGTTTTCTCGATTTTAATGAGTTTCTCAATGTTAATTTGACTCGATCCTAGCTCAAATACGTCGTGTGGTACATACGGACACGGTCCCCATATTAACAAAACACAATAAACTGACGGATATCACAGCTGTCGACCTGTACGATAAAACATGCACCGCGTTCATGAGCCCCACAAGCCGTGCTGATTTTATGTCACGAAAATCTTATTGCGACTGTTTGAGAAATGCAGAATGACATAACAAGCCAAATCGCCTTTGTTTTTCTATAAGCATAGCACACAGGGTATTCTAATTATTTCTTGCAGTCAAAGAAAGATTTTCGTGGCATAAAATCAGCCCGGCTCGCTCGTCTCATGACAGCCCCTCTGATCGCATTCGTGACAGATCGAGTGACAGATCTTCTGGTTTTACTCCAACACTAAAGCTGCAGAATGCCAGAAAAGAAAGAATGCGATTATCAATTATTATGAATATGTCGCGTTACTGGCGTGAGAAGACTAGCGCGCGTACAATACGTTTAACTTCATACAAGCGTATTGCATTATGTTGATCAAAATGTCATACAGCCAAAAAATGGACTTCATTTATATATGTAGTTTATTTATAATGCGTAGGCGTTGAGACTATTTATGATAAAAACGGCTCGCGAAGCGTGCAGGGCTGCAGGCGTCTTTTGGAAACATGAAAGAAGCCAGGAGTAAACTAAACTTTGCTGTGACGTGCGACTCGGCCTCTGAGTACGTACGAGGTTGTCGCGCAATTTCAACCGACCGTTCTTATATGTTCTTATATAAATAAATTCTTAATTTCAGTTTTTACTGCATGTAGTGGAATAAAATATCACCCCCCGCCACCAAATATGAAATTTTCTTAACCCCCCGCCCAGTTTGACATAGCCGGTATTATTAGCCGGTATTATTTGCTTAAATTCGGATGGCATGCAAATTATTATGTGTTACAATAAAGTAAAACAATTGCCAAACCGCAAACGCATTATAACGTTTTATTTATCCGCGTTTTAACCGCGAATCCGCGTTTTATCCCCAAATCCGCAATTCCGCAAATCCGCATCTGTGTTTTATCTATACCCCTGGCCAAATATAAGTCAAGTTTCGTAAAAGGTCTGAAAATATCCCAATGTTCACCAGAGGTTCATGACAAGTTCCCAGGTCTCTATCGCCTTTTGAGTACTCTCTGTCGAATGCCTGTACCAACTATGTCCAGTTTCAGTCAAGCTAGTTTGCTTCTCAACCCTTTGGATAAAAAATTATTTGTCCCCTCTAGGATAGATTTTAACCTAGTCTCCCCTAGGATATTTTCATTTACCCCTTCATGGATATCATTACAATATTAAAATATTGGCCAATTAGCTCTTGAACAGGAACATTCTTAAAACCGGGACTGCAATAATTGGTGTATGCTGTTATGGCCATCCTAACACTTTTATTATGTATATCATGAATATGTTTTGTGTTTCCATAATTGTGTAAATGCATGGGAACATGTATATATATATATACCAAGAATGGAAGGTAACAAAAGAGTCACGATATTGGCGAATGTTTTGAGAGCGCTCAATACCATTATAGGTAGAGCGGGATAATAATATATTTGGCGAAATTTGCTGTCGCAACTCTGCGTTTCACGCGGTTAGACGATCATCAGGCAACTGACAGATCCGATACAACTATTCTCTATTTACAATGGGTGTCATGTTATTATGAGTGTCATTAATTTAGGTGGTTTTTGGTGACATGTCGGCATTTACTAAAAAGTTCGGAGCGTCTATTCAAAAAGTTTTTCTGTCTTTCATCAAAATGAGTTTTTCTTCATGGCATAAGTTGCATCTCCTGGATCCAACTTTGTATGCTGGAGCTGTCTTAATTAACGACCACTTGATGTCAAAGTCACGCTTTGCTGTTTTTAGTTTCCAAATAAATTTTGAAAGCTCGGTGTCACACGAATATTTTTCGTTTCTAAAAGACTTGACGTGGTTCCGGTGTCACAGGAAATTTGGCCCCCCCGAAAATTTGGCCCCCCCGGGCCATATTTCCTAGGAAATTTGGCCCCCCCGGACCAGATTTCCTAGGAAATTTGGCCCCCCCTTCGGAAATTTGGTCCCCCCAACAAAACACTCCGCTTTATCTCAGAGGTTTAAATAATGAGTGTAGATCAAATATATTTTCGGCCGTGAAATATATTTTCCACAGTGGAATTATTTCGGTAGTGCATTATGTTCTCTACGGTAAAATATGTTTTCGGCGGTGAACATTATTTTCGGCGGTGAAATACGTTCTCTGCAGAACAGGAATGCATGGCATGTACGTTGGTCGAGTGCTGAACCGCAACAAAAACCATTCAATTGTTTGGTTTGGTTTTGCCTTAAAATTTTCATTCGGTTCTGCCGTCTGGATATCAGAAATATGCTTTTAACTACTCGAGTATCGTGCTTTTCGAGTTTCGTTTGTGTCAGAATTATTTCGCAAGTCTTCTAACTTTTGACGATTGTGCTTTGTTTACGCGAAATGCTTTTGCTTGTCGTAAAAGACGAGTACCAGGTTCAGTTTAGACCTTCATTTACACCTTATTTACCGTAAACGTTTGATCGATTGAACAAGAACATTAACCTTTCATTTATATTTGAAATATGCATATGTCGCGAGTCTGTTAACTATTGACGATTGTGCTTTCGTTTATATTCAAATCTACAACAAGACACATTCTACAATGTTCGTGTAACTAATCAGAACTGCAAAAAGCATAAGATTATAATTTTTCAAGACCATAAACATGGGGGCCAAATTTCCGAAGAGGGGGCCAAATTTCCTAGGAAATATGGCCCGGGGGGGCCATTTTTTAGGGGGGCCAAATTTCCTGGGACACCGGTATCGATATTTAAATGCATTAGCCGTTACTCCGACATAGGTTTTCTTCTCATGGCTGTCGTGCGTCGTAACATCAGCTTGATAAACAACACTCTCAGTAAGGCATTTACCATCGGTCGGGCATTCATCAGGTCGTCGGCAGTTACACTTGCGCAAATCATTGTTCGTTGTGTCAGTTTGTTTAGCGTGGTTTTTCAGTATTTTGTTATTGTGTTTATTGATGAAGCTTTTCATGTTCTCTAGACAACTGTAGCTGATCCGTACTGTATGGCGGTTGAAAAGTTTGTTAAGTTTGTTGGAGGGTGGAAAGTGTTTGTCAATGAGTTTCAAAAAGTTTCGTCCTATATTCGTTTTTACGTTTTTGCTGTAAGGCGGATTGTACCACGTTACATTTCGATGTCTGTTTCGTCTTTGGGATTTGTTTGTGTTGGAAATGTTGTCTACGTTTTCTGTAGTCGGTTCGTATGTAAGGTTTGTGTCAAAGTTGCTTCTTTTTAATGCGTCATTGTATAGTGGTGTTGCTGCGTCGAATCTCTTTGTTACATGCGTTTGTTTATCGATGAGGGTAATTGTCGGATGGAAGGTGGGTGGTTTGATAAGCGGTTAATGTAGAGTGGTTCGTCGTTTGGTTTTCTGTAGGGTCTGTACGTATCGTTTGTCAAGTCAATTGGTTATGTCTAGAAAGTTTACGCGTTTAAGATTTGTCTGTGCTGTTATTTTCAGGCCAAATTTTTCGAAAATACGGATTAGATCGTTTCTCGCTTTGTCGGCCAATCTTCCGGAGGTGGTATTAATAGCTGCCAAACCGTCGTCTCGGTATAGACCTGTCATCTTTCCGAAGCGTTCTTCTAGTGACTTTAGGATGAAAAGTCCGACGAGCTCACAAATTTCAGATCGAAATAGAGCAGAATAGTAAGAACAAAAGAGACGAACTTTGGTTACTTTTTACATTTAAACTTTATTTCACTACAGATCTGTTTCGTATGGAAAGCTATAAAGCTTACCACACTCATCAGGTGAGTATTGCGACTCATGGTGTTACAAAGTGGAAACTTGATATTGTATTGATCTACAAGACGAATTAATTATGTATGACGTTATGTGAAGTTGCGGTGCATATTAATTACTAATAGTTGCACAGTAAATATTTTTTTCTATGCCTGCAAGTTGATATAAGTTCGTTTCTGCTGTTGAGTGAACATAATTCGGGGTGACAAATAATTATAAATGTTTCATAAAGGCATAAGTTACAGCGTTTTGTTAAATTAGAGTAGGGTTTGCATCGCTTGATTATGTTCCATTTGATTGAGTATTGAGTATTGAGTATTTGATTCTTTTAAAGTCCAGATGTGCTTGCTTAGTTCAGTGGCAGATTTGCGTTTTGAATTTCTGAAAGAGCTTGTATGGTTTTAAAAGTGCCTTCAGTTAGGCGTACATAAGTTTCTTCTTTCTTGTTGTCTTCTGTGGTGACTGTAGCTTGGTAGACTATTCCTTCACTGTTATTTGTCTGAGAAGATTTGTTAAAAATAGTCCCAGACGAGTCAAAATGCTATAGTTTCTTACTTTATATCAACTCGGACATACGATGCAGCGACAGGGAAACACGGAAAGATATTCAGGTTATCTGTAGACTAGAAATACGAATTCGCAATAATCCCCTCGCCCGCCTTTTCTACCCCCCGCCCCCCCCCCCCTACGGGAATTTCTCCATCAATGGTGCCCAGACCTCGCACGCCGTGGCCGTGTATTTCTGTTTTGCAAAAAATCACAATTTCCAAAAGCCCGTTTCGTCGAAGAAATGTTTGAACGTTATCTCGGCCAATATTTAACCGATTTAAACTCTGAAAACAGATTTGGAATTAGCGAGTCAACATACATAACATACGCGTTTACTATATTACGAGAACGTGAGTACCCTTCGTAAAAACGGTTTATGTACTTAGAAATTAGTCGATTATAAACTGGTCACTTCATCGTATATTATTTTGAACGTTATCTCGATCAATATTTAACCGTTTTCAATTCTGAAAACAGATTTGGAATTAGCGAGTCAAAATACATACTCGGACTTCTATTTCCTCAAAAAACTGTCTCTGTGACGGTTCAATTTAATCTGAGTATCTAGTTACCAGTGCCACATTTTTCGATGCCGCGCATGAGGACGGTTGATCATATATATATATATATATATATATATATATATATATATATATATATATATATATATATATATATATATATTATATATATATATATATATATATATATATATATATATATATATATATATATATATATATATATATATATATATATATATATATATATATATATATATATATATATATATATATATATAGATTTTCGCTTACCTCAAAACTGGTCTGCTACAACTTGTTTCATCTGTAAAAGAATCTTCAGCAATAATGAAACAAGTTGTAGCAGACCAGTTTTGAGGTAAGCGAAAATCTATTATTTGCTCTAACTATATGTTGTTGAGCACTCTTTGCATTTCGTAGACCAAAACCTACACGTATATATATATAATATATATATATAATATATATATATATATATATATATATATATATATATATATATATATATATATATATATATATTATATATATATATATATATATATATATATATATATATATATATATATAACTGATCCTAGATCTAGGAACGGCTTGGATCTCGCGTGATAAGGGACTAAACGCCGGTCGATATTAGCAGCCTCGCCCTCAGGCCTTCGGCCGGGCGAGGGGACTACTGTAACTGCAGTTGGATTTGAAATGTCCTTCGGTTCGAAGACGGCTTTAGTCGGCGATCAGGGACAAGGACTATGCTTCAAAAACCCATTTGTTTTTGAAGAAACCTGTCAACAAGAATGTTTGGCCTAAGGTTTACGTTCATGCTGCTGTCGACTACAGCCGCCGCTTTTAAGTCTGAATGCCGTACTTATTGGCTTTTTTACCTTCTTTATGAATCGTATATTATTGCCTTTTTTACTTTCTTTGTGGGCTTTGTGAATCGTCGAGTAGTGTCCAAGTTATTAAACATATATTTTATGTCTAGTTGAGAAAAGTTTTGTTCTGTTCTTAACTTGTAATACTGCAGTCTGCATGCTCAACAAAATCTTCGAAATTTAATAGATTGTTTAAAATTTATACAAGTTATTAAAGTAGGTCACAAATTTGAAACGAAAATAAGATTCGTAAGTGCTTTTAATAATTCATTATATAAGATAAATATTACTATAACTTATAGAGTGATCGGGTGGCGCAGCGGATTAGTCGCGGAAGATTAGGTTAATTAAGTTAAAGAGTGAGTGTCAGGGTAGTGCTTTGCGCGCTTGTGTTTTTGTTTTCATACGAATTGATTGCAGTGCATCGCATTGTTAGAACTATAATTTGCATGTGAACTCTAGATTTATTTGGAAATGTTGAAATTGGAGTCCGATCCTGACTTCGGGGCGTTATGAAGTTAATGTTCAAGACGATTTGAACAGCCTGCGGTTCGCTTGTTTGTGAACCACTGCGGGCCGCGCGCAACGCCGTTTCTGACGAACAAGCTGGCCCGGACGGCTTTAGTTCCTGAATCTTTGCAAATTCAAATGAATAAAACATCAGAAGAAACAAAATATATTTATTTACTAGTCACTCATCAAACACTTCCATTCGCAAACTTATTCGCGCTGTTTCAGCAGCATAACCCGGCCTTCCACGCTTCGGAGGCGAAGCGCTCGCAGCAGCTTCTATGTATCGAAAAGATTACTATAGTAAATTATCAATTTTACGAAAAATATCACAATAATTGATCACTCAGGTATATTTACTTCTTAGAAAACTTGAAAATGGATAATTTATAAGAAGGATTGATCAAATATCGACGGATTCGTTTGTGAACTGAAATAGGCGTCGCATAAAATGGCCGCCAAGAAGAAAACAAGCGCGCAAAGCACTACCCTGACACTCACTCTTTAAGTTTAAGTAGCAAGCACGAGAGGTCGGGTACAAATCCGATAGTGAAAATTAATCCCCAGACTCCCAGGGACGCGAGTTAATTTTTAACTCCGAAACACGGGTTGGTTTTTAACTCCAAAAACGGGAGTAATTTTCACTCCACAAAACGGCTTATTTTGAACCTTTTTTTTGGACCCGAATTTTGGAGTTAAAATAACTCCCTGAAAATAACAGTGTTCCGTTAGGCATTTACCGTGGCGGGCAGTTGTTTTGTTGGTGGCAATGCCGCAATTGCATTCCTTGGTGGTGGGGGATAATGGTTGGGTTATTTTGGGTTTCTTTGACTTTGTTGAGTTCGATTTTATTGTGGGATGAAATTATGTTATCTATATTAGGCATGCAGCTATAGCTTAATTTTAGGGTATTTCTATTGAATATTTTCCGCAAAGGATCGCTGGCGGCGAAGCAACAAAACGTTGTAACTTATGCCTTTATGAAAAATTTATAATTATTTGTCACCCCGAATTATGTTCACTCAACAGCAGAAACGAACTTTTCAATAGCTTATAGCAGGCATAGAAATAGCAGGCATAGAAAAAAACATTTACTGTGCAACTATTAGCTAATTAATATGCACCGCATGCTTCACATAACGTCATACATAATTAATTCGTCTTGTAGATCAATACAATATCAAGTTTCCGCTTTGTAACACCAGTCGCATACTTGTGCCTTTATCAGGGTGATAACAGCGGGTGATAAAACCGATATGTCCCGCTGAAAAACGATATGTCTATTTTTAGTCATATTGTTAATTGATTATTCTAAATATAAGTATGTGATAAATAGGTTATGATATTCGTGACTCGGTGGTATAAGTTTTATCGCTTTCAGGACAATATCATAATTGTCCCTCGTTCGCTGCGCTCACTCGTGACAATTACAATATCGTCCCTCAACCGATAAAACTGATATCACCTCACCGTGTTCCCACATCCTTTCGCTATGGTAATCGGAATATACATATATATATATATATATATATATATATATATATATATATATATATATATATATATATGCTATTTGTGCGATCAGTTGATAACATGATACTAGAATATATAGGTTGTATCTGATCTACGTTTAAAAACTTTATTAAAAAATGTTAAAACATTTTCGGTCGCTAACTGCGACCTTCTTCAGAGTTCTGTTTAGATCAGATCGTAGATCAGATCAGATCGTAGATCAGATAGATTAGATCAGATCGTACATCATCTCGTAGATCAGATACAACCTATATATTCTAGTATCATATATATATATATATATATATATATATATATATATATATTCAATATAAAACGGAATGGCCCAATGGGCTGAGGCTTTCCATGTCAGAATCACTGGAAAATGTTTCAAGTGTTTACTAGACATGCTGATGAGCTTTGATATCGAGTCATGAAACAGCCAGACATAAATGCTTTTGCTATTTTTACTCGGCTAGTCTTTTGAGTATTTTAGCAGTGAGAGCATAATTTTGATGAACTCCCCCCTGGAAATTTTAATAGGAATTTTTTTCACTAAGGTAAAAAAAATTCCTGGATCCGCCCCTGCTCTCCGACTCAAATAACCGAGAGACAAGAGCTTTCAAATAGAAAATCTATTTATTTAATTAAACATAAGTAAAAATTCACACGCCTTTAAGGGTATTGAAATTGAAATCAGCTTTTTAAAACCGAAACTGTTTGCTCTGGAAAAATCCCAAGGTCGAACCCTGAGAAACAATCACAAAAAATTCCCTCAACTCCTTAAAAAAATCCCAAGATCTAGGCTTCTTGCTTCACTTATTTGGTCGACGATAGGTATTGAACTACTTTTGTTGTTTATCTGAGCCATTGTTTTTACACTAACCAAAATTTTGGTCAGGTTCTTGTGTGTAAATTTACGTACTATACGAATTTCAACAAAGACAGTGTCATTGTGTTTGCAATGGATTTTGCTATAACTCGGGCGATGAGGAAAGTACTAGATGTTATCGACCTAAACCAGGTACGCCAACAATCAGTCATCCACGTGTCAGCGGTACATTAAATTTCCGGTCGTTTTCAACCAACCTCGTACCCAGGTCTTCTGAGTGCCCGTGGAGGGAGCGCCCGGGATGGGAGGGGAGTGGAGCGAGGGAAGAGAAGACCCTGGTAAAGGCTGGTCACGTGACTCCAAGGATATTGGATTATTTTGTAACCTGGCTTATTCTCGCTTATATCATCCGGTGGGCCGGATCGCTGTGAAAACATACCATAATACCATAATACCATTTACAATTTATTGGAAAGACAGTACGGACTGCAGACAGAAGTTGAAAGATGGTGGATCACTTCGAAAACTATGTTGATTTACTGGACATTTAATTGCTGTCATATTAAAGATAAATGATGATCAACGCCAGAACAGTTCGAAATATGCAGTTTGAATATAAAACGACGAGACCAAAACCACACCAGAAATCTGAAATCCCTATAAATGCTTTCAACAGTCAGACTGTAAATTCGAACTGTTCTGTCGTTGATCATATTTATCTTTAATATGACAGCAACAAATGTCCAGTAAATCAACGTAGTTTTCGAAGTGATCCATCATCTTTCAACTTCTGTCTGCAGTCCGTACTGTCTTTCCAATAAATTATAAATGGTATTATGGTATGTTTTCACAGCGATCCGACCCCCCGGATGATATAAGCGAGAATAAGCCAGGTTACAAAATAATCCAATATCCTTGGAGTCACGTGACCAGCCTTTACCAGGGGGTCTTCTCTTCCCTCGCTCCACACCCTGAGAAGACCCTGGGTACGAGGTTGGTTTTCAACGTGGATCTTCTGTTGATCTGTTCATTTCTTAGAGGATATATTTAAGACATTGTTTCTTTTCTTCTTCGTAACCAAATAAATGCGCTTAATACGTCAAAATACAGCCAGGGTTAGCTGGGTTAGGAAGACAATTAAGGCAGGGGTTAGGGTTAGAAAACTCATTAGGCGGTGGGGGTTAGGGTTAGGATCTATGTTGTTTTGGGATTAGCAGTTATATGATGTATATCATTATGATGTATATCATCATACATGAATGTGCGATCGTATGATGTAGAAGACTCCGTTGAAAATGACTCACTGACACGTGGATGACTGTTTGTTGGCGCACCTGGTTTAGGTCGATGACATCTAGTGCCTTCCGGGCGATGATCGAGGATGAGAATGAAATGTTGTTGGTCAGCAATCATATGAACTGAAAATACTCTTAAGGTAGCGGATTAGTTTTAATTTGTAGTAAAACTCCTGAACAATGATTCTGAATGGCAAAAGTTAAGCCCATGAATAGTATAGTAAGTAAGAAACTACTTTGTGCGACTGTTTTTTAGCAGTTACAGTACCTAGAGCGTACGCCTCCGTGTGCAATTTCAAATATTTATCATGTCAATACATTAATAATTCATGATGTAAACACAAAGCAAATCAATACAATGGTTCGGACAGAGACTTCGGACAGAACTCGGTCGATCTGGAGTTGCTAGTTCAGGGAGGTAGACCTCGGACACCACGATAGGTACGATGCAAATAACCGCTAACCCAAAACAACTTTAATCAGAACCCTAACTCCCCGCATAATTAGTTTTCTAACAACCCAAGCAGCAGTTAAACTGTAGTTAAGAGACAACTGGGCGCGGTTTAGCTGAACAATTTTAACCCGAAACTTCTGACAACTGATAAGTGCGACATACATACTGCTAAATCTGCAGTCTCGATATGTCTGTATATCTTTTCTATCCGATAAATGTTTGTGACTTGCAGCTTGGTTATTTGTTTGCTATTCAAACTTAAACGCAAACTCATAAACAAATTTCTAAACCGAGGGAATCGAACCCACAACTTTTGATCTACGATTTCACCGTGCACTACATACACACATACATACCTATATTCTTGGAAGAACCTTCCTCCTCCGCAATCATCTTCTTCTTTTGCAGCTCGATCGAGCCGAGCGATTCTGCGTACAGGAAGTAAGGAAGGAAAACTGGGAATGTGCAGGCTAGGGCGTCTGTACATATTGCCAGAAATACGATGCAGGGGAAGAATTGTCATATCTCACTTCAGTGTTCTCATATAATCTTACCTTTACTTCAATTGTATATTCATTCATTTATTTATTTATTTATTAGTTTGCAGAATTTCCTGATTGGAACAGTACTGATGAATTTCTCCAAATGAAAAAGTCTCTTGATAAGATAAAACCAAACGTAACTTCCGAATGTTACAAGAAAGTCAAAAGTACATCTTGTTTACTCATGGGATTGATCTGTAGTGCTGATGAAAACTTTGTTGTTTCTTACATAAGTAAACAGGGCTGCAAAAAAGGATTTGAGTGGTAAGCCAAAAAATCAATTTATAAAACTAACACCAGCATAATCCGCTCACGAGCGAGGTTGCAAAGCGCGCGAGGGTGATAATCTGGGCAGTGTTGTAAAATCTCCGGTCGGGTGTTGTTCTTGCTATTGGACTAAATGATTATCGCGTTGATTTTATAGATGTGTTTGAATATATATATATATATATATATACATCACGAGACAGCGAACTTCGAGCAGGAAAATGTTTTATTACAAACGTTTCGCCTTTCAGGCTTCTTCAAGGGAAGAATTGTTATATTTTTTGCACTGAAGAAGCCTGAAAGGCGAAACGTTTGTAATAAAACATTTTCCTGCTCGAAGTTCGCTGTCGTCTCTCTTTTTATTAATTCATATACTTTATCGTGACAAAGCGTCTTGTATCGTTGGATCCTTCGAACAAGTGACATTTATCGTTGGAAATCCGGCGCCATTGTTTATTCGAGCAGGGTTCCATTCCCGGTTGGGGCAGTCACTTTTTACACTATTCGAATAAATCGCTTCGCTTTGATTTTGGATTCCGAATCAAAAATCAAAAAGTACACTTAGCTGAGTAACCAGGCAGATCGTGACATAGCCCCTTTAAAAGGTTTAGTTTTACAATTACGAATGTTAAAATATCTGTTATTTATAAGGCGATTGTAATTATTTTGTTCTGGAAGTAAAATGGTACAGTTTGTGTGACTGCAGGTTGGACAAAACGTCAGCAAATATTCTTTCTGAGTGCAATTGGCATCTACAGTGTTTGGAGATTAGATTCCGATAAGCAATCTGAGTAAGATTGGCCATTGAGGATGATTTTCAATGCTCGTTTTTGGACTCGTTCCAGGTCTTGCTCAAATAATTTGGTAGCGAGTAGTGAAATACCGATAGGGGTATCTAGTACGTATTCCTTATAAGGAAGCGCAAATAGAAGGCATTGACGAGCAAATAGAGTGAATTAACGAGCAAATAGCTGACATGTTCAAACCTCGTACCAGCCTCCTTGTTAATTGGATTGTAACCGACCCCAAAACAACAAAGGTCCTAACCTTTGGCAAACGTTTTCTTGAGAAATAAACCACCCCCAAAGCTATAGAATATATCAAAGGAAAGTTAAATTATCTATTTACAACATACGTACAGCTTTATCCCGGTAGCTAACTTAGTTCTCTTTAAAAGCGCGGATAATCGAACATGCCAAAATATAATTTTCCTAATACGGTACCATCTTGTAAACAAAAACACGGCTGTCTTCGACGAACGTTTTCTTGAGAAATAATCAACTCCCAAAGCTACAGTATATATTAAAACAAAGATTAATTATCTGCAATAATAATTTACAATATGCATACAGCTTATCAGGCTAGCGAACATAGTTTTCTTAAAAAGAGTGGATAATCGAACATATCGTAACGTGTTAACAATCCCACATCCAGTGGGCTGGTACGAGTGCCATGTATTTGTTCGTTAATGCCTTCTATTTGCTCGTCAATGCCTTCTATTTGCTCGTCGGTCACTTCCTTATATGGAATACATACTAGAAGTACACATGGAAATACCGGAGAAGCATATTCTATATGACTGGTCTTATATTAACTTATATTAACTATATTAACTCTTTCAAAACATATATTGTCTTGGAAGCTTTCTTGATAATGGACTCGATATGGGTGTTCCATTTTAAATTACTTGATATTCTTAAGCCAAGAAGTTTGGTTTCTTTAATTGTTTCCAAGGGTTTTCTGTGTACAAGAAGGATTCGCAGGAGACTTACTGAAATCTACGTGCAATTCTTTACATTTATTCAAAAGCAGTAGACTCAGGTCCTGTAAGGTGGAAGAGGTTGAGCGATGAAGAAATAGGGTCCATTCCACTGATGGCTTTAACGGCTTTCTACCAATTCTTTGGTTTTGTTTCTTTAAGTTTTTGCACTTTAGAGCTGAAAGATTTTCCGCGACATTTCTTCCGTTCCCGGTTTACGGTATTTCGAATAGATCTAAACTTTGCCATATCTCCATCAGCTAAAGCATTCTGTTGTTGTTTGATCAAATTATTGGACGCATCAATCACCGATGAGCGACAAACAATTTCGTTTCTTGACACCAACATGACGCTTCTTGGAGACGGAAAAGTGGAAGTCTGAGTGCACCGGAAGACAACACACAATCCTAGTCAAAGTAAAAGAGCTGTCGTAAAGGCACTACTCGACCGAGCGAAGACTATCCCTTCGAGTAATCAAGGACAGCAAGAAGAGAAAGATCGTGTCTTACAAGACCTAGCAGTAAACGGTTATACATCAAAATTCATCGAGAATACGTATAAGCCCAGAAATGAAATTCAAACACACGACTGTCAAGATGATCCGAAAGGTTTCACATGTATCCCGTATATCAAAGGGGTTTCCGAAAGAATCAAACATACTCTGAGTAAAGCTGGAATAAGAATAGCGTACAGACCCTTACTGACCTTGGCGGATATTTTCTGCAAACCGAAAGACCGACCACTAGACGCGCAAATCAAAGGCATTGTTTATAAATTTACATGCCAAAAAGAAGGCAGCGCTTACTGGTGACCTACAGATATGGGATCAGTACAAACACGCTCGAAATTACACAAATAATGAAATTAAAAAGGCCAAACGCCAATATTTTACAACAAACTTGGAGATTAACAAATCTAATCCTAGGAAAACGTGGAACCTAATTAATGAATTAAGCTCTCGTCATTGCTCCAAGTCAAATAATATATCTGAAATTAAAGTTGGAGAGAATATTATAAATACCTCAGCTGAAATGGCGGAGACATTTCATTCGTACTTCTCAGGTGTTGGCGAAAACCTGGCTGCCGAAATAGTGCCATCTGGTATTGAACCTGAGTCATATCTCCACCCCACTGATAAAACTTTTAATATTGAAACCCCCTCTGTGAACTTAGTCCATAAATTATTGACTGAAATTAACGAAAGGAAGGCCACGGGCCTAGACAAGATTCCCTGTAAACTTTTAAAAATAGCGGCTAACATTGTTGCTCCATCGTTAACTGAAATTTTTACCAAATCGATCAATACCAATATTTTTCCGAGGGAATGGAAACTGGCTAGGGTGTCGCCAATATTTAAGAAGGGCGCCAAAAATGAGCTAAATAATTATCGACCAATATCTGTCATACCTGCAGTTGCAAAAACGTTTGAAAAGATCATTTTTGACCAGTTATATGGTTATTTTTATGAAAATAATTTAATAACTTCATGTCAATCAGGTTTTCGGTCATTGCATAGCACACTTACTGCTCTGATTGAAGCCACAAATAGCTGGTCGGTTAATATTGATAATGGTCTCCTAAATGGAGTAATCTTTATCGATCTTAAAAAAAAGCTTTTGACACTATAGATCATAATATTATATTACGTAAGCTTTCCAATTATGGAATTGGAGACAGCAGTCTTAAATGGTTTGAATCATATCTTGTAGATCGAAGCCAAAAATGTAGTATAAATGGTCATTTATCGAATGCTCTTCCAGTTACTTGTGGTGTTCCCCAGGGAAGTATCCTTGGACCACTCCTTTTCCTGGTCTATATTAATGACCTGCCGAACTGTCTCAGCGTGGCTTCACCAAGAATGTTCGCTGATGACACAAGTATAACCATTGCAGCCGATAAACTGATTGACCTAGAAAACATCTTCAATCTAGAGCTCAATAATCTCAACTGTTGGTTACAAGCAAATCGGCTTAGTCTTAATATTACTAAGACAGAATTTATGGTAATTGGCTCGCGCCAGCGAATCAAAGCACAAGCATGCGGTCACATTAAAATTGAGTGTGATGGTAAGGAGATCAAGAGAGTGGATGAGGTCAAATCGCTGGGCATAATTATTGATAAAAATCTCTCTTGGGCTAGGCACATTGAAGAAAAATCCAAGAAAATCTCCTCGGCCATAGGCGCTCTTAAACGAATACGACCATTTATTTCGATAAATACAGCTACCCAAGTGTACCAAGCCCTAATTAAACCGCAGTTTGATTATTGTAGCTCTGTTTGGGATGAGCTGAGCGTGACATTGAGTGACAAACTACAAAAACTACAAAATCGAGCAGTCAGGGTAATAACGAAGTCAAAATACGACTCTAGTGTGAGAAATCTTCTAGAGAGTTTGAAATTGGATATGCTTGCTATACGTCGAAAGAAACTTAAATCAACATTAACTCTTTCCCTACGGACGCAGTTAAAATGGGTCGTTGATGACCCGCAAAGTCGTCAATCGAAAAACACGGCACACGGTAACGCAAGATTAAAAATTGAAATTCGACAAGCGCCAGGAACATGAAATCCACGCACACGCCAAGTTTGATTTGATTTCATAAACAACTCTACGATTGGTGGCATTTTGACTTTTCAAGATGCTATGCGGGCGTGCAAGATCGCCTTTTCTGGAAAAATGTAAATTTTTCAACCTGATTTATGATAATTAATGCGAATTTATATTAACATAATGCGTTTTGTTCGGGAAATTTAAAAGAACAAGTAAAAGCCGGTTTATTGGGCTTCCAGAAAATGTATAGCTTTCGCAACAGTTATGGTTATTTCAAGAGATATCAATAGAACAACGTGGTCGTTCAATTTTTGATGTTTTTCAGCCGTAGGGAAAGAGTTAATGTTTAAAACGATTAAGCAATTAACCCCAACGTATATGCAAAATTTGTTTATCCCCCGCAGCACAGGATATAATATAAGGAATGCTGAAAATAAATTGAATTTACCCCTACCATGTACCAACTACTTAAAGCGAAGTTTTAGTTATAGTGGGGCATTGTTATGGAACAACTTGCCCTTGAATATACGGGAATGTCGCACTCTCTTGGTCAGTTTAAAAGGGAAATTGATAAACATTATTCCGAAGATTAACTGGACTCCTACACGGCAATCTTGTAAAACAGTATTTTAATTTTGTATTTAGTTAGGTAGTTTTATAATATTTTTAATGTAAATTTACTGAAGATTCTACCGTGTTTAAATAAAGTGATTGATTGATTGATTGATCCATTCACTTATGTTGGAGAAAGTAAAAGATCGTGGAACTCGCGGTGGGCAGAGCATAAACCAGGAGTAAGACGGAATAACGAGTCGGCCATAAAAGATCATGCTGAAAGATCCGGCCACGTGATATATTTTCTACAGACGTTGAGATCTTGGATAAAAGGGTATCTAATTAGCAAACAAGAATTTTCCTCGAGTCGGTACATTCAACTTTAAACAAAGACGCTGTTAACGAACCAAAATAAATACCACGGATATACGATCACTTGGGAATTGTAAATAGTATTTAGGAAATCCTGCAGCCTCGCTAGAGCATTCACTCTGACCATAGTTAGTAGAGGGGGGATGGTTTGGAAGCTCTATTGTCTTTCAAGATGACACAATGTTCATGTTATTGTATTAGAGAAAGTGTTTGTTATTGGTTGGAGAAAGGAAATTCTATGGCCACGTGACGGCGAAGGACTCACAGCACGTGACGATGAAGGACTACAGTAATTAAATCTGAACGTTGTTATTGGACGACTGCTTCATTATACAGAAAATAAAATATTATCTCGGTCTTATATTCCCGAACCAGAACAGGGATACTACCACCTAGTGGCACCAGCGGTAACGCAACCGAACTCGGAGACGTCGGCGAGAGCCCCGGGAAGAGTTCTCTTTTCTTTTTAACGGGCTGTCACCCTTTTCTTTTCTTTTTAACGGGATGTATGAAAATAAAATATTTCAAACGTTTTTAAAGTTTTTAAATGTTTTTAATAAAATTTTTAAACAAACGTCTCAGATCAGATACAACTCAACTTTTAAACATATATATATATATATATATGCAAATCTTTTGTGGATAATTGTGGGTGACGGAAAGAGCGGTTTTCTGGAGGCAAGGGCCCCCAGAAACGCTGGAGAAGCGAAAGTCAGAGTGAGAGTAAGGGCCCTCACTGTTATGAACCTGACCTTGCTCTCATGTCCCAGCCGGGCTTCCCAGTGGTGAAGTTACCGAGAGAAGCGAGATCAAGGGTGAAGGTAAGGGCCCTCACCGTTATGGATCCTTGCTCTCCGTCGCTGGAGTGTGTGCTTCACCGTGGGCAAAGTGTGGCCGAGGGACACCACTTTCCGTCCTTATTTCTTTATTAATAGATAGAAATTCTATGATTACAATTTTGTTTTTGTTCTTTCGTTCAGTTATTACAAAAAGAGTAGATTATATTTTTAACGATAAACTATGTTACAACTATGTTTCGCGTTTATTTTTAAAGGGCGTGGTGGCTGGGATAACCATCATGTATTGATGCTTTTGACGAAGGCATGAGTCAAGACGAGAATGAGCTAGCTTGTTTTTTGGCATGCCTTACGGCTTATTGCCTTGGAATGACCGGTTAGGTTGGATCCTATTAGATAACTTGTGCGTGCGCTTGTAGCGATAAGGCGACAGACACAGGGGGTTGTCGGCAGATTGCGTGAGAGTATTTAGATGTTGCTTCTAATTAATCCCAATTTATCTAGTTAATGTAAATTGACGCTATATATTAGTGCAAGAACTAGACTTTATTTTGCAAGCTAATATATTTTGCTCCTACACGTGCGGAATTAATGACTCGTCGCGTTTGGTCGCGTATTTCCTAGAGGTCACAAATATCAATTGACGCTGGGACCTTACGAACAGGCCTTTAGTTTGTAATTCCATAATTACCGAGAAAATATATAACTTGTATTGTTTGAAATTCTTTTTGGAATGACAACATTGTGAATGAGTGGGTACCAGTGGCGAAGCTGGCCATAGCAACTTGTCATGCTATGCAAATTTTAAAAATGTTTTACATATTCAGACTTTAGAAATGTATTGTTTTCAAAATATGCAGATGCTTATAAATTAGCATAGCATGAACAGTTGCTATGGCCAGCTTCGCCGCTGGTGGGTACGATGTTTACATGGTTAATAATGCATGTTATTGAAAAAATGTAAAAGAATTGCGGTAATTTGTGGCTTTAATCTCTGCTTTATAACAATAGAAAAGGATAATCATGGTATTAGTATAAGTAATCATATGATTGCGAATACAATTCAGGATTTACACTCCTGGAGATATTTGAAAATTGTGCCAAAATTGCCCCAGCCGTTATGCAATTTGCCACAATTTTCAAATATCACGAATAGTGTGAATCCTTAAAGGTGCAGTCCAGTCCGTTCTGCGCATGTATGATATTTCAAATGTTGGGAATAGATTTGCGACAGTTCAAAAGCGAGTATTCGTTAAATGTGGCGAAGGCACGAGTGGTAGTTTGATATATTATCCACATTTAGGAACCAAACAGCTTCTTATAACACGCTTTTTAGGCGGAAAAGCTCAAGCGTGTGAAAAAAATCCGCAATACTTCATGTTCAATGTTTATATAACGCAATGTAAACAAACGATGTAAACAGAAACGTGGACATGCGCAGAACGGACTGGACGGCACCAATATCGCATGATTACTTGTTTATATTAGATGTATGACCAAATTTGATCCACCATTTTGCTTGATTTGGGAAAATTATTAATGGTCGTGGCTAGATGGAATACTCGCAGTTGAGGTGACCGTGAGGTACTAGGTCTGAGTCATCTTCTGGACGATCCTTCTTTTAGTATTAAGGTTAGTATTAGAAAACCCAGTTAGCGGGGGGTTAGGGTTAGGTTCTAAGTTGTTTTGGGGTTAGCAATTCCATGATGTATTTCATCATACAGGCATGTCCGCAAGTATGATAGCAGTACAGTCTATCATTTCGTCCAATCACTCGCGGATACTAAAAAAGATCGTCCAGAAGACGACTCCGACCTAGTATCTCACGGTCACCTCAACTGCGAGTATTCCATCTAGCCACGACCATCATAACTCCAGAATGCAGTAATTTTCTCATGCATATAGTAACTCGTGTAATAGACTACTTTCATAATAGCTACCGATTTAAATATTCTTTTATGTGCATGGCCTCGTTTGTGTGTCTGTAATTCTAAACAATCTTTGCTTCCAAACGAGGCTAAAAAGGCTAATTTCGATTCACATAAAAGAATATTTAAATCGATCGCCATTATGAAAGTGGTCTATTGCTCAACAATTTCAGCCCTGGTTGAAGCGAACTTTTGAAAGTTCATGACGCATGCGCAAGCGGAAACATTTACAATTGCTTCTTTACTGACAATATTTTTACAATTCCCTGTTATCAGAGCCCTGGTTGAAATTATAAAGTATCGAACATTTTTCACCCAGGCTGATGGGATGAAATTCAACCCAGGTTAAAATGTCCACATATAACCTAAATCCATTTAATGATATATTTTAGCCTTCCAGTCAAGATCTATCCAAACGGAACGAAATTTCATCCAAGCGACGAGACGTGTAGTCATCTCCCTGACGAAAGCAAAGGAATTGATCCGAACGGTGCATCGTTTCTTAGCCAAACAACATTCCACATTGTTACTGCTATTCTTTTGTTCAGCGGTATCCTATTCCTATAACATGTGCCTATAACGTGTTACATCTCGTTTATTGAGGGGGGTAAAATATAACCTTAGAAAAATTAAAGGGAAAAGCCTGTTTTTGTTCGTGCTAATAAAGTTATGGAGATATGAAATGAGTGTTTAATTATATTATACAAAGCTTTTTCTATTCCGGTTTAGCATAATTTCTGAGCTTAAACGCGCTCTGATTGGCTGACTGACTAGTAAGTCTGGAAATCATACTTGAAAAAGTGTTTTTTGACCAGAATCATCATTTTGATGTACTGTATGGTTTCTATAACATGACGAATTTTTTTCAAAATGGCGACTATATTATTATAACTAATAAGTCGTCGAAAAGGCTCAAAAACTTGGCATAAAGACACTGTATACATCAGATTTTTCTCAAGATAGAACTGTCTACGGGTAAGGAAGTGGTTTATCGTAAAATTATTTCTATTTTACGTCCGTTTTGATCGTTAGTGTGATTTTGAAAGCTGTCAAGCATGAAGAAAACATCGAGTAAATTGGACTTACAAATTCTATATATTAACACAGTTCAAATTGTCTAGTGTCTGTTTAAAACTTCTCAATTGGATATTCAGTTCAGGCCTAAAATTGTACTAAAACAATTTGTGGTGATTAGCGGTGAATATTTACCGATAGTTCAGTGACTAATTGTTGAATAGAAAAACGAAAATGTTTCTGCTATTTTTTTAATTCAAACGATAGGTTGCTAAAACATTTTAATGAAATTCTGAAGATTTAGGACAACATTAATGCATCTCTTGTTGGCGCAATGTTTTTTTTCTCACAATTATTCACATTAACAGCTGAAGGTGATCTTTGCGCGAGTAAAAATAACTCACATTTTTATGATTTTACCAAATGAACGCATTGTTGGTAATCACGAGCCTAGGATGATTGCCGGTTAAGCAATGTATGGTATATATAACACATCCAAGCATTACTGATTAAAAATCTGACTGCCCGCGCCAACCGGGAATCGAACCCGAGGTCTCCGAATCAATGCATCGGCGCTCTAACCACTGAGCTATTGAGACACGGTCAGAACAGTCAAACATCATATACATATTTATACATCGCCCCGACTCTCAAATCTCTACAGGAAGACATCCATCTTCGACGAAGTAGAGCGAAGCCTCTCTATTGCGTTTGACCTATTTTCAAAATGTTATTTTATAACAAAAATAGAATACATTTTTTCTATGTTCCCATACAGTTATATAAAAGCTCGTAAAATATTTGAAGATCTAGTTCGAAATCGCATTGGAAACACTTGCCCTTTGTGGGCCGTGTTCGCACGGGAATTTAACATTTTTTCAAACATTCACTCGTGTTTCTATTACTGTGTGGAAAAATGGAGAACTGTGCATTGAATATATGTATGTAAAACGTGTATCTTAATTATCTTGGGAACTATAGTGTCAGTGAAACCAGTCAATTTGTTTTTGTAGCTCAACATAAGCCCAGTCCAGCTAGGGTATTTGCATCTTTTCCGCTTCGATTTAATATTAATTCGGTGTACAGCAGCAGGTGTGGACAGTTTGCTGTGGCGAAGCTGGCCATAGCAACTGGTTATGCTATGCTAATTTATAAACATCTGCATATTTTGAAAACAATCTATTTCTAAAGATCTGAATATGTAAATCGTTTCAAAATTTGCATAGTATGACCAGTTGCTGAGGCCAACTTCGCTACTGAGTTGCATTCGTTTTATAGAATGGTGTTAAAGTAATTCGATGCATTTCCTCATAGACCTTCTGACTGAAAAAATGTCATCTTCAAACCAAAATGCACTCTCAAAAAGTTTTACCGGCTTATGAAGTTTGTCGTGTATCCCTGACGGGCTGCTTGTTTAAATCATGGGTACTTATGCAGTTATACCCTCAGATATAATTATACATTGGAAGCATTCTATCAACGCCAACTATCGCCGAAAAATGCCATCCGCGTACATCTGCTCGGCACAATCGAGTCTTGCTAACAACGGCTGTAGCTATCTCGACTGGTCTTCGTATATTTAAACAATCTGGAATAGCTGTCTGCCTTTTGCTAATGGCTGGAGATCTGGAACTTAACCCAGGACCAGAAGCTAACAATTGCAGCTATAAGCCACTTATCAACATCAAGGCAAAAGGTCTTACCATTGCTCATCTGAACGTCCGAAGTCTACCTCGAAAACTTGATGAGCTGAAGCTTTTGGTAGCAGGTAATACAAAAGCTATTGATGTTTTAACATTATCAGAGACTTGGCTAAACTCCTCAATCTCCGACGCCGAAATCCATTTACCTGGATATTTATGCGCTAGAAAGGACAGGACCGGTAATAAACGAGGCGGTGGTACACTTATCTATATTCGAGATGGCTTGCCATTTAGAATATGTGATAATTTGTTTTCTAACGTGGTTGAATGTCTGTGGATTGAAATCACCCGTACTAAATGTAAGCCTGTCCTCATTGGCTGTGTTTACAGAGCGCCGGACTTTGATTTGGCAGTGTTTATTTCCTACCTGGAAAATATTTCCCCGAGAATTGACTTTACGAACAGTGATGTTATTCTACTAGGCGATTTTAATATTGATTTTTCGAGTACGGGGAAAAGAAATCCAGCGAAGCGGAAATTGTTGGATTTCATGCGTTCTTTACTGATTTCTCGCAGCTTTTAGACAAACCAACAAGAGTTACGGAGACTACAAAAAGCTTAATTGATCTCATTTTTGTCAACAATCAACATCGCTTTGTTGATAGTGGGATTATCCCGCTCTCGATTAGCGACCATTCACTTATCTATTGCGTGTTAAAGGTTGGAAAACCAAAGGCTAGTCCCAAGACGATTGAATATCGGTCTTTCAAATTCTATCAACGTGACGCCTTCTTAGAGGAATTGGACAATGTACCTTGGCACCTGGTTGAAAATTGTGCGAGCATTGACGATTCTATTTATATATGGAATGAGTTATTTCTTGGTGTAGCTGACACTCATGCACCAATTAAAAAGCGCCGTGTTACAGGTGTGCGTTCTCCATGGATGACGAGCAAGATAAGTGAGGCTATGTGTGATCGAGATTACCATCATCGTAAAGCTGTGAAATTTGGCTCTCTTTATCACTGGCGAATGTTCAGAAAACTTCGTAACTTCGTTAGTGCTGAAATTAAGCGAAGTAAATCCAATTATTACATTGGCCTTATCGAAGATAGCAAAGGTGATTCCAGTAAACTCTGGAAGGCAGTCAACGAAGTCTCCTGTCGCAAAAATGTAACATCAACTCCAAATTGCATTATCTCGGACGGTGTACAATACACGGATGTGCGATCAATTGCTACTGTGCTTAATAAGCACTTTGCATCTATTGGCCAATTTTTAGCTGATAAACTGAACGTCGTTAATGTAATTTTTACACCTGACAGTATGGTTAGATCCAATGCTTGTTTTCGCTTACAGCCAATTGATAAGTTATTTATTGTAACCCAGTTAAAGTCTCTGAAGACCAATAAGGCGATTGGTTTGGATAGAATAAGTGCCCGACTGCTTAAAGATGCTGCCGTTGCTATTTCACTGTCTGTGACTAAGCTGTTAAATTCATCTATTAAGCTTCAGTCGTTTCCATCTATTTGGAAATGCGCTAAAGTTATCGCTCTTTTTAAGTCTGGTGATAGAAATAATTCCACCAATTACCGTCCAATCTCTATACTGCCAACTCTAAGTAAACTCTTAGAAAAGGCTGTTCATATTCAGTTTTATGAATATCTTAACGCAAACAATCTTTTGATTGACAAGCAACATGGCTTTCGTCCGTATCATTCGACAATGTCTGCGTTATCTAACTTTGCTGACGAGATCTTGTGTGATATGGAGAAAGGCAAGTTGTGCGGAGCTGTGTTTTTGGACTTATCTAAAGCTTTTGATACGGTTAACCACACGATATTATTAAGCAAACTATCTGCTATTGGGGTGTGCAATGACGATCTTGCTTGGTTTAAGTCATACTTATCCTCTCGTTTTTTACGCACATCTTGTGGACCTGAGTTGTCTGACCCTCTAGAATGTAACCTAGGTGTTCCACAAGGTAGCATTCTAGGTCCGCTCCTTTTCATAATTTATATCAATGATCTGCCTAATGTTGTTGAGCATGCCCAAATCTCCTTATATGCAGATGATACGGTGTTATATTATTTCTCGCCGACTGTTGGCGATTTGGAAGTAAAACTGAACGCTGATCTGCAGAAGATATTTAGGTGATTGGCTCATAAGCAACCAATTAACGCTCAATATCACTAAGACGAAATTGATGTTAATTGGCAGCAGCAGAAAACTATGTAAGGTTAATTCCATTTCAGTCCAGATTTACAATAGTGCTGTAAAAAGGGTTGAGGACTTTAAGTATCTTGGTGTAATTTTCTCTTCAGATATGACCTGGTCGGATCATATTGACTATCTTTCCGCAAAAATCAATAAGCGCCTTGGTCTTCTTAAGAGGATAAAGCATCTTTTACCCCGATTTTCCAGACTGCTTTACTATAATAGTTTAGTATTGCCCCTTTTTGATTATGGAGACATAATTTGGGGTGATAAGAACAACTCCACGTTAATGCAAAGCTTACAAATCATGCAAAACAAAGCTGCTAAAATTATTCTTGATCGTCCAGTTCACTCTTCTGCTACTCATGCCCTCCAGATCCTTAACTGGATCAATTTAAGTAAGCGCAGACTATATCATAGATGTCTTTACGTTTTTAAGTGTAAAAACGATTTATTATCATCCTATCTTAGATTAGTTACGTTACATGATGTGCACCGTTATAATACTAGAAATGCACAAGATTTCCGTTTGCCTGCTGTCAGAACTAACTGGGGCAAGCAACGGTTATGTTACCACGCTGTTAAGGACTGGAATGCTCTATCATTTGATGTAAGAAATAGCACTACCATCTCAACCCTGTAATCTGACGGCCACCCTATTGAATTATATTGTATATGTTTAGTTAATTTATATTTATAATTATGTTTTAGGACCCCTTTGAAAACCATTGTAATAATGAATAGGGCTTCCTAATAAAAGATTAGTTATCATCATCATAATTTATTATACCTCAGATATAATCTTATAATTTATTATACCCTCGGATATAATCGTCGAATCAATTGTCGCTATATTAGCATCACGTGATAGTCCAATACTTTACGATGTAGGACAGAAGCATATTGAACAGCAACCTTTTGACTGTTTACGTGCGAACAAACATCTTTGCGTTAAGATATTTTGTTTGATATAATAAAACATCTATTGGATTCATCTTCGCACATATCGATTTGAAATATTATGCGCGCTCTACCTTCGGTCTCGTCTAATATTGAATTCAATATTGAATCTAATAAGTAATAATATAGCGTATATACATGAAGGTTGGGACACACGAGGCGACAAATCTCGGATACATGTTGCACTGACAAATCCCGTCGTATGCACCATGCGAAATCTTGTCGCGGGGACAAAATTCGTATAAACAACAACTAGTCCCTGCGACAAAATAAAATAAACCAATCAAAGAACGTTATTTTATTTTCGTTTTCTCTGACATGTTCCCTTGTGTGTCCTCAACAGGGAAAATGTTCCCGCAACACGCCCACGCGAGTTGTTGCCTCGTATGTCCTAACCTTTAAAGGTGCCGTCCAGTCCGTTTTGCGCATGTCCACGTTTCTGTTTACATCGTTTGTTTACATTGCGTTATATAAACATTGAACATGAAGTATTGCGGATTTTTTTCACACGCTTGAGCTTTTCCGCCTAAAAAGCGTTTTATAAGAAGCTGTTTGGTTCCTAAATGTGGATAATATATCAAACTACCACTCGTGCCTTCGCCACATTTAACGAATACTCGCTTTTGAACTGTCGAAAATCTATTCCGTTACAGTTTGTTGACATGTGGGGTCCCCAACGTTTGAAATATCACACATGCGCAGAAGGATCAAATTTTTTCCTATCGATATTTTTACGTATTTATAAAGCAGAGCTTCTAAATATTACTCGGTCGAAACCGTTTTGCGATTCGACGATGGCAAGTATTATTTTTCTGACTCCAAATCTGGAGTTGTTATGTCCGCCATTAATCGTTCATGTTCCTGACCAGAAGACTCCACATGGCTAATTATTCAAGTAAATCAAGGTCGTTTTTTCAAATTCTTCGTCTGCAAGGCTGAATATTTCATCTACTTCTCTAAGAAAACAAGAAAACAAGTAACCTCGACTGAAATTCAGGCGTAGCTAGCATTGAGAATCTGACGTCACAAACAATATTACCTTTTGAAATTGCGGGCTCACTTGGAACACGTTCTTAGTAATGGTGGCCTAAATAATAGTGATTTCAGAGTTCAAAATACTTACTTCAAAATACCAATTTTTTACATCGATGATCACTTTCGACCCTGAAATACTATTCTATGCTAAAGAAAATCTAAAAGACGGGGGTGAATTTTCATCGTAGTTCCACTTTAATGTTCTATGTGCTTTGCAATGGCACGAACAATCAAGCCAATTCAAACAGATAACGTTTTAACTTAGATTTCAATAATTTATATTTGGGATTTGACGTATCTCTTAGGCAGATTGTTCCATAGTTCAGAAGCCGATATTGAGAATGCTGTTGAAAATAGCCTTTAAGCTTGGCAGTATAGGATGTGCAATGCTATGATTTGAATTTAATAAGACATTATGCCTTCATTATCAAATCCAATAACCAAACTATGGTGTAGGTTATCGACAAGGTTCAAAAGTCTATGGCTTCGTATTGAATAACCGAAGTACATTTCAAAGGTCGATTTGTTATCGAATAACCGCATGACTTGTAATAATCAAACTTCTTTGTTTCTTACTGTAGACTTTATATCCAACAGGTTTCTTTATTCGCTACGAAAAATAAAATGTTACTAAAAGACAGTAGACATTATGCTTTCAGCTTTCGTTATCGAATCCAAGATACTGCCACAACCTACAGGGTTCAAACAGGGTCATCACCTACCTATACTATCAAGTTTTGTGATTGGTTGATTAAAACAATAAAACAATAAAATCAACCACAAAGAAACCAATGTCCTAACCTAACCACTTTTGTTCCATATATATAGCCAATCGCAAAACCTGTTCATTTTAGGTACGTATTTACTGTTTAAACATAATGGTTCAAAATAGTCTGTGGTTTATATCTCGTGCAGTATAATCGGTAAATAACTCGGAAAATGCGGGCATCGGACCCGTATTACAGCTTTATAAACAGAAACAATTTAACGAGATAAAAACATGAAGCTACAATTTCTTAACATTTATAACAAAAAATTGTACTGACCGTCTAAGCGAATGCCTTCGTAATCAAATCGAATAGATCAGCGACATAGTGTTCAAAAGTAAATAAAATACGAGTTGGTGTAAATACAATAGCTTTCACTCCGACGTTAAATTCACTAAATTACGCGATATAAATAGAATCCGTACGTATTAAAACTTACTGTCTCGGGTGGTGATGACGCGTAATATGATATCCGGCGAGTCCCGACCAAAACTGGATAAAGTTTATAAGGCGAGAACCATGTTGGGTACTCTGGTCCTGAACGGGTGTTGACCAATCAAAGCGCTTGTTGCAGTAATTTATAAATGTCTTTGTGCTTTGCTAGTCATAATATCACTTAACGCAATACACATACAAGTATTAATTTTTAATTCAATATAAAAAAGCAGTTGGACTTACATGAGAATATATAGTACTGCATTAACACGAAATACTTGTATTAATAAAACACGATACAGTGACAGGGTGCGATGATACAAATGATATATAGATGTTTTTGATAATTATCCTAAATGGTTTTACACTCAACTCTCTTAATATCGCCATTGCTAATCTATTTGTCGTCTTACATGAATTAGAAAGTGCAGATTATTTAACGTGCACTAATAACATTTTCGTGTAGTAAGAAGTTGCATTTATGCTATCATATGTGTTATTTTATGCATGAGTGTCTCGAACTCATTAATAATGCACCATCCAAAAACAAGAAAATCAACGCGCGTGGAGGGTATTTGAAACCGGGGAAATTTTTATATCGATTTTCTCTCAAAATAAAAAATAAACCACTTGGAATTTCATTAAAAAACTCTGCTTCGCATGCATAGTTTTTCCTCTTCTTCTCGGTGTTTTGAAATCGGAGGATTACTCATGTTTGAATCTATAATTACCTGTACTTATATTTTGAATCTATAATATAAGAATACCTGAACTATTCCCGAATTACCCACGAACTATTCACGAAGTACTCTCGAACACGAGGAGAGTGTCTCATCGCATCCAAACACAGAGATTTGATGTTTTGAAAAAACGCCAATTTTTGGAAAGCAGTTCGAAGTGTTTGGATATGTGAAGAGATAGTATTTGCCTACGTGTGTTTGATGTAACATCTCAAACAAACCCATATTTTAGGAGAAAATTAAAAAGAAAGTTGTGTTAATATCCAAACCTCCGTTTAAGTACTCGTTTCCTTTGTTTTATTCGATATGAATTATTAATTTGGGTTTATATGTTATTTTACTGAACTGACTTCTGTTGGAGAATTGAAACAAAAAATGCTGTCAAATTTGTATCATTGAAAGTTTGACTTTGGGCATGTTTATACACGAGCCCGGGCTGAGTTAATGTTGGATTGACTTACACAAATCGCTTGCAGGAAAAACTACATCTGAACTATGAGTGCTGCCTGAGATTCAGTTCACGCACGTTTCAGGCAGATTTTCCGTGCCACCAAGATCTAAATCTTATCCCAAAATCACTTGATTCGACTCCGCGTGAAATGAGTGCAGTAGCTCAATAGAGGTGGCCGTTTGATAGAGGTAGTGTAATTGGAGAACTTTGATAACTGATCGCTAAATAGAAGATCACCGCTTAAAACAGTGCTTCTTAATACAGGTTGGACAGCATAAGAATTGCAAGGGTATCATTACACATGTCTAAATGTACTTATCACATACTAGTGCCTTTATCAGCTTGATAACAGCGAGTGATAAAACGATATGTCGCTAGGGACGATATCGTTTTTATTTCCGCTGTTTATCATCCTGATAAAGGCACCAGTATATGTCACACTCGCGACTCCGTGATATCGGTTTTATTTGACTCTCGTTACGATATCATAATTGTCCCTCGTTCGCTGCGCTCACAGGTGACAATTATGATATCGTCCTCGAGTGATAAAACTTATATCACCTTATCCCTCATAATGATAACCTATAAATAAGACATATACAGTAATGTTTTCGTCACTACTCTGAGTTTCACGCGCGTAGGCGATCTTCAGGCAACTAAAAGTTCCGCATCAACTGTTCTTTTATGTTATCGTCGAGATCTAAATTTACTGTTAAACAAAAGAGCCGAAGTTTTTTCAAAATGCCGCCATGAGAGCAAATACTATTTACAGAACATATGCCGGAAAAACAAGAAACAAGTACTTCATCACAACTAAATTTATATCTCGACGATAGCATAAAAGAACAGGTGAAGCATGAGAACTTTTAGTTATCTGAAGCTCGCCTACGCGAGTGAAACTCAGAGAAGTGACGAAAACATTTTAAGTAAACCTTTTTATAATCCTGCTCTACCACCTAAGGTATTGAGCAGTTTAAGTTTAAGCCATTAGTAACATTTTGTATATATATATATATATATATATATATATATATATATATATATATATATATATATATATATATATATATATATATATATATATATATATATATATATATATATATATATATTTATATATATATATATTATATATATATATATATATATATATATATATATATATATATATATATATATATAGTTTCACAGAAAGAACTGTTTACGAGTGTTTGAACTTGCTTCTCAAACATGTATTTTGAGGGAAAATCAATATTAAAGTTGGCGCAATTTATGTAAAATCTTCCTCTCATTTCAAACTCTCCGTCAAGGGAATGATTTTCTTTATTTTTAGCTCATGAATTATTAATGAGTTTGAGGATATTAAGACTTAAGAGAAACTAAAGCTATATGTTACATACAAACTACAGTTTAGAAAAATATAATGATAAAAGGACTTTAACTGTTTGACGATAATTCCATCTCTTCACATTCATGCTTTCGAAGTTGCGTAATTTTCACTTGTTTCATATACATTTTGTGTAGGATTAGACATGGTCTTTGACATGGCATTTTCACTGTTCGAGACATTTTCATCCATCGGCATCGATTCTGAGTATGTTGGATTATCGAAGTAGTCTGTAATCTGTGGAACGTTATTAATGGTTGGTACTTTTTGACCGTCACTCTCAGTGGGTAGACATTTCCGCACAACAAATACAACTATACAAATAATAAAACATGAATGGTATTCACTATGATATTAAGAAATCAACAGAAAAATGAAACCAGACAGACCAATAAGAAATCAAAGCGAAAAGGAAAATCAAGTGATATAGAGGAACTGTATATGCTGTAATTTTGTGTGCAATCGGCCGTTGTCGCTGATGATAAAACATAGCATGTTGCATGTTAACAAATATTTTCTGTCTTTCCACATAAATAAGGTTAATTGTAGTCGTGTCAGATTGATGGTCACGATCGGTCTACAGAGACTGGAATGACGTCGATAGCTAGTGAGAGTTTGCATTAAAATCAAAAGTTTTATATGTCGCGTATATTGGAAATATAAGCAATTGTTCCTAAATTATTTGATAAAATAATATAATATGTTTGGCCGGCTCTCTTAACGTGATAGAAAACCTCGTGAAGTAATAAAAACACTCGAGAAGTAATAAAAGCACTCGCCTCGGCGATCCATGCTTCTCCCTATGATTGCGTTACTTGGATTTCGATCGTATTATAATGTATTCTCTTATTTAAATGGACGTGGAAAATGAGCCCAAAGGGCGTAGAAAACGTAGGAATAAGGTTCATTCATAAAAATGTTAAAGTGCCTATCTCACGTTTTGGGATTTTAAATATTCGTAATATTTGGGTCTTCCTGAGTAAAATCATGATATATGTCGTTAGCAGAAAATTTCATCTTCATGGACTTCATGGCTGTTAAATTTATCAGATGTGATATCACAAGAGGCACTTTTGTGGCAAGTAACAAAAGAAAAACTGGTTTGGAATGCTTCTTGCGACATCACATCCGGTAAATTTGACAGCGAAAAACTCCAGGAAGATGAAATTTTCGGCTGACGATATACTGTATATTATGATTTTGCTCAGGAAGACTCCCATATTACGGATATGTAAAATTTCCAAACGTGAGATAGGCACTTTAAGATTAGTTAACAAGGCCAAAGCTTCGTTCTTACATGCACAAATGAATTGTGGTTAAATGTACAAGTTGCAATCGTTTCGGTATGATCAATAACAATTTAAAGTTCCTATAACTCCAAATACGATATCACTGATATATAGTGACTTCAGACCAGTCATCATTTTGGATACAATATGTTACAATACAATACACAAGCGAAAATTCGTACTTTGAGATCATCTAACCGAAATCTGGTACTTGAGGCAAAATCCAAAACGGTGACTCATGGAGACAGAACATTCTCAGTTGCCGCACCAAAACTGTGGAATTCATTACCACAGGAAATTAGAAGCATAATTGATATTTTAAGTAGTCAGCACTTAAACTTTTCTTTTTTAAAATTAATAATTTTTGTTCATAGTGGTAATATATGTAGTAGGCTTTATTTTATAATGAAACTGTAATTAGTTTTATAAGTAAAATTAAGAATATATGGACTATTTAGACTATTGTATAATACGCCTTTATTATTATTATTATTATTATAAAGTATATAGATCCGAAGATAAAATCAAAGAAATATTTCACTTTTCAACTATTTGCATTATATATAGATCAGAATATTTATGAATAATATAGAGTTTCGAATTATATCTAACTCACCAACAACTATTATTATAAGCAGCAGTCCAACACCAACACCAACACTAACACCAATTATTCCTTTTCTTCCAAATCCTGAACTTTTCTCTTGTTGACCGATGTCTTCCGTTGGGATTTTATTTGAAATAGTTGTTGTTGTAACTTTGTGTTCTACAAATATTTATTCAGAAATAGAAAAGATTAATATCATTGAAATGTTTTAACAGAGGAAAATTTTTAAGTACACATTTACAATCACGCAGTTCTGTTCAAATGTCTTTCAAAGACACTGTGAAACGATTATTTTTTCAGTATTTTTTATGTTAGGCATGTTTAGAACACACTTTCAAATTTGTTAGTTTCTCAATAAAATTTAAAGACGTTGTTTCTAAGCCTTATAGACCAATTTATCCAAAATATGTTACAGAGAAGTTTGATAAACAAAGAAAGTATTTTTTAAAAATGTCAAGCGATTCGGCAACTAGTGTAGTTCGGAGCGCGCAATCCACCTTGATTTGTAACTTTTTCACTAATTTCTGCAATCTTTACACTACTTAAAAACAGGAGTATACACGAAATCGTAGTGTCGACTGCGAATAAATATGGCATGTACTGAGTCCGGCCTAATACTTATTTCATACATAAAATGGCTTACGGTACAAAATATCGCTTATTTACATAATTTACATAGTTTACTATTAAGACTTACGTTATGTATGAGATAAGATTTAGGCCCGACTCAGAACGTGTCATATTTAATTTTACGAAGAGTCACGTGGTATTTAGTAGCGCGTGGATGTGACATGCACCTTATATGGCTGAAATGTTCGTTCTTTTATAGCCTATTTCAGTGGTATAATAGCGTGTTAAATAATTTTTCTGTTAATATTAATATCGGTTCATAGGCACTTTTATATCAGGCTCGTAAAACGAATAAAAAACAAGTTTAGTTATGTCTTCGTCTTCTCAGATGTAGTCGATTTTATTAAATAAAAAAGAGCTAGGAATTGCAATCCACAGTGCTTCCTTTGCTCGACCAGCCATGAACATTAGGAAAAGAAAATAAGCAATTTAAGCGATATGTTACCTTGACAAGATTTATTATCATAATTCAGATCAAAGCCACGCCTACATTCACAGTGGTGACCAGCGATTGTGTTTACACAAATATGGGAACAACCACCATTGTTTTTGTAACACTCATCGATATCTATTATAAAACGATAAAAAGAATAGTTCAGTATTTTATGATATATTCATTCTACTGTATGTATACAAGAAAATATTTAAAAAATATTAATTTTAGTTGATCTATGATTATTCTAATTTTAGTTTAATTTATGATTATTCTAATTCTAGTCTATTCGATCTAACAGATAAAACATGATAATTATCTGGAAATGAAGCAACATCAAAGCGGCTAACAATAAGCTGCGATTTATGTTGACATTTTTTACTTTGTTTTATGTTCATTAATATTTATACAGCACGGTTGAGTTATTAAACTAAAACGCTGCTCTTGGCTGTTTGTATAATGATCAGAAAATACATTGTGTTCAGTGCGAAGGTGCAACATTTACATAAACGTGAACAAAATATAGAACAAAGACTATGACCGCGTTTCTAGACAACTTAATTTAAACACAGAGCTAACTCTGTCAAGCGTATATTATTGGTCAACAGAGCACAGACTCTTTTTATCCATTACGGCTTTATGGAAAGTACGGTGAATTTGAGAGATTTTATAAGCTGGAGCAACTTTATATAAAAACTTGATGATTTTCCGAAAACTTGATTAAAGTCAACAGTTAAAGAGCAGAGCGAGAAAGCAGAGGCTAAGCGGTACTTTACGAATCGTTTTCACTTTTCTAGCTTATTTAACTTAATAAATACATTTTGACAAAATTCAACAGCTCCTGAATCGCCTTTCGGTAAATTACTGAAGGAAACAAAACCTTGTGTCAAGTTTGTGTTCACGGGTGCGTTAAAGCAAAATAAAGTTTAGTTTAACTCCAAAAAGTCGTTTGTCGCGTTCGCTACTTAAGGTTGGGACACACGAGGCGACAAATCGCGGGGGCATGTCGCGGAGACATTTCCCTTGTTGAGGACACACGAGGGGACATGTCAGAAAAGAAAAGGAAAAATAAAATAACGTTATGTGATTGGTTTATTTTAATTTTGTCCTGGGGACTAGTTGCACGAGCTGTTCACACGATGGGACAAGTCACGGGGACATACTTTTGTCACCGCGACATGTCGCACGAATTCAAATCATTTTGAATACATGCAACATGTTTCGGGGACAAAATTTTGTCCCCGCGACAAAGTTTTGCCAAGTACACACGACGGATTTGTCCCTGTAACATGTCCCCGCGACATGTCCCTGGGATTTGTCGCCTCGTGTGTCCTAACCTTTATAGTCTGGTTCACACGAGCGATATAAGCATATAAGCACAAGATCAATATACGAGAACAAAACATGACTTCTCCTCTGGGACTTCAGAAAACAAAACAACGATAATTGTTCTTTGTTTCGTCTTTTGTTCTGTTGTTGGTTTATCCTTGGACTATGATCCTATGTTTATGACGAGACAATGGAGCATCCAAACCAATGAAACCATCCCTCTATAAACTATGGTTAAAGGGAAATCGCTTACCTTTGCATGATTTTCCATTTGATTGTAATTGGAATCCAGTTTCACAAGAGCAAGTGAAGCTTCCTATTTGGTTTGTACAAGCATGGTCACATTCTGATATTTTTGATTTGCATTCATCAATATCTAGGACAATTAAAATTAAAATATACATATAACGTTAAAGCGGCCATTGTGTATACGTACGGTGACTTCAAAGTACCGACGTTCACCCAGTGAGCTCTTTCTCTCTCTCCCTTCTCTCTTTCTCTCTCTCTCTCTCTATATATATATAAATACATCATGTTTTGTTATAAACTTAAATCACTTACCTTTGCATGTTTTCCCATTTGGTTGCAATTTAAATCCAGTTTTGCAAGAGCAAGCGAAGCTTCCTATTTTGTTTGTACAAAAATGATCACATTCGGATATTTTTGATTCACATTCATCGATATCTAGGACAATAGAGGAGATTATTTACGGAAGACGAATATTTGAAGAATTATTAAGCTATTAAAACTAATAATACTAGACTTTGCTGTGATATAATTCAAAAATCTGTAACTCAAGACGGAATCGGTTATAGAATGTTACAAAACAGATTTTAGGAGTTTGGTGACTTCACCTCAAACAACCCGCTATACAAATTAACCATTATGTTTACACTTGTAACCAAGTGAACGAAAATTGTTGATTAGAGTGGGATTTCAACTCACAGCTTTGAGATGCCGGTCTGCTACGCTAGCGTGTGATCTACCGATATTCTGTTGATTTAGCAGTGCAGTGAGGTAGTAGGTGGGCGGCGGCATGTCCCCGATTATTCTCCCTAATACAATTTTTAAAAGTTGGTTAATTTCGCTAAAATTATAGCGACGGTAACCTGGACGGATAATGACTTGCAAGGTACAAGATTACATATCTTCAGAATATTACAGTTGACTCGTTACAGAGGCTCAAACCAAGTGCAATTCATTCTGCGAGTGAATGATAATATCAATGACATAATGGTGTGTAAGGAAATTAATTTTACTACTGTATTTATGAATTTCATTTTTCATGTATCTTGGTTAAACACAGTGTATTAACAATGACTTTAATCTTGTAATTGTAGTATGTAGAACGTTAACAAGCTTAGCTACAAAAATTGTACAACCTAAGGCTAGGGAATTTCAATCCCCAAAAATTAACGAGGGCCCACACTGAGTGGCAGCGATCTATACAGCTGCCCACCATATTTTAACAACGTGCTACGGCACTGAATGAAAAGCATGATGATAAATGTGAATATTACCCTGACGATAATTCTGAAATAGTACCTTTGTAATTAATTATCAATTAAGCCCTTAAAAGGTAAGTTATCATAGATTACAATTAATATAATATACGATGCAAATATATTATGATAAATTATATAACTCTTAAAGGTGCCGTCCAGTCCGTTCTGCGCATGTCCACGTTTCTGTTTACATTGTTTGTTTACATTGCATTATATAAACATTGAACATGAAGTATTGCGAATTTCTTTCACACGCTTAGCTTTTCCGCCTAAGAAGCGTGTTATAAGAAGCTGTTTGGTTCCTAAATGTTGTTAATATATCAAACTACCACTCGTGCCTTCGCCACCTTTAACAAATACTTGCTTTCGAACTGTCGCAAATCTATTCCGTTAAAGTTTGTTGACATATGGGGTCCCCAACGTTTGAAATAACACACATGCGCAGAACGGACTGGACTGCACCTTTAAAAAGTCAATGAAAGAATTAACAGCAATTTTTGTGATGTCGGATAATATATTGCCACATTTCAAACATTGGGTGAGCCATGTTCTGTTCACGTCTAATGTACCAGTGTGCACTTAAATATCTTCTGAATAATAAATATGAAAGCTGCTAAGTTCTTAAAAGAACTGGATATAATATGAAAAGGAAAAATAAGAGAACTTCAATGTGTCGAAAAATACTTAAGTAAGAGTATTTACATATATTCATAGACGAGGTTTCGAAAGATATATCTTATTAAGTACTCTTTAAGTATTTTCGACACATTGACTCTTATTCTCCTAAAATATCTTCTTTCACGAAGTTTTTAAATAGTTCAGAATTTTTCGCAAGGCGTGTATTGAGATGTATTATAGCGAGTTTAATGTTCTAGCAGACATAATAGAAAACAAAAAGAAAAAGGTTGGTCTTAAATTTAGGTATTCTAAATATTACGAAATCACTACTAAATTACCTTTGCAACTCTCAACTGTTCTAGCTCCTTCATGTTCGGTTGTAACACCATCAATGCAAGAAATGCAACGTATTTGTCCTTGATAAGGTTGATAAGTCCCTTTAACACATTCTAGGCAAGCTGTTAGTCCATCATCGTCTATCATTCCATATGAGCCCGAAGGACAGTTAACTAAAATAAACAAATGCAGTTTTAAAGGGATACATGTACTTTATTCAAAATAGTAAATTACTTTTAAATTCTCTCGAAAACAATTACTCTGGTATACTGTAGGCTCGGTAATCAGTGATGTACACTATGATCAGTTGAACCCGCATATCAGTATCACAATTACAATTTAGGTTTAAGATCAACTTCGCTTGGGGAACTCGAAGAATATTTACCACTCGGGATGATATTTCGACGAATTCCCCTCGCTATACTGGTCTATAAATAATAATAGATCAATACATTATCCTTTATCTAATTTAATCCTTTCAAATGTTATTTTAAATGAAACAAAATGATGATAACAATAGTATAACGTTGATGATGATAATAATGGCGTAAAAACAAATGCACATTAAGAGTAAAACGTTAATGTAAACATACTGCAGCTGAGATATTCCATGTCAAATGACTGACCATGTGGACACTCCATTACGAAACCATTCAACCCAAACGTGTTTTCCAGAAACGTGTAACGTTTATTCTCGACAATAAAACTCATCTTCTTATCATCAATTTCTTCTTCCAACCGCTGAACTAAAACTTGTAGATTTTGAAAATGATTTCTCACAATAGAAATCTCGTCTCGAATGTCATTCAGCATCAGACCACTAATATTCTTTCCCTTCATACGGATGTCCCAATTGCATACCAGGGAGGAGGTGAAGGTATTTTCTTCATAAATACGACATGATGAAACTCGAGGATTGTCGAACACAACTTTTTGGCTTTTGGAAACATTCTTTACCAACCCATACATATGATCTTTTAAACGTTCCGCGTCTTTAAGATATGTTATATATGATAAATTCCCTGAAAATATCGAGACAGACTCTACAGCGACAGTAAAGATGACAGAAGGAACTGGAAGACTGTATCGGAGTGGCTCCATTCTACTGGAAGTTGATTTTGTTGCGCCAAATATATTCGAGACAATGCAGTAATACAAGCCAGCGTGATCAGAAATGACGCTTGGAAAACTCAAAATAGGAAATGTCTTGTTTTTCATAGCAGTGAAGTTGGTTGCGTTGTAGTACTGGTGATACCATTGATAGGTTATGTTGGTAGAACCTTTTGCTTCCACCTTGCATTCCAAGTACGCGAATGTACCTATCCTGACTGCAATATGTCCAACTGGTTCTTTGATTATCTTGGGTGAGGTGTGTACTATTAATAATGTTGGTGGGGAAGTTTTGGCGCCCGCGTCATTTGTAACTACACATGTGTATGAGCCCTCGTCAGAACTTTTAGTGAACTCGATCTCAAAAATATTCTTCTTTTCACCATCGATTAAAGCACCATTAAGTTGCCAACCATATAACAATGCATAGCCAGTTGCATTGCAAACCAACAAGAGTCTCTCTCCGGCAACTCGTTCAACTACTGGAGGTGGATGGTGGATAATATTAGGGGCCTGGAGGCATAATATGTTTTCCTTCGACAATTTTTCAATCAACGACAATGTTATGTTACTGTATGTCAAAATGTCCTCTACCGTGATGCTTAAGTTTGTGGTCAACGTGTCAAGTTGCTCATCGAGGGCTTTCAATGTTATAAAAACAGGATTCTTCTTATCGGTGTAAATGTTGTCAAATAATGCATAGATATTATCCACTGTATAGGCCAAGCAATCAGCAAGGCCAGAACAACCATCATTGGTCTGGTTCATGATGTTTTCCATTGAGACACGCCACAGCTGGAAAAGTAATTTAGATGCAAAGTTTATGTGATCTTCCTGGTGTTGTAAATATACGTTTAAAATATTGCGCAGTTTCTCGATAGTAGTTTTGTTTCTTTCAACGTCTACTCCAAGTTTCCCGGACCAAGTTTTATTTAGCGGAATATCTAACTCAGATGCGTTTATTTTATTATTGGTCAGATAGGCTTTTGCAAGATTGTTAAGAGACAGCGCTACTTCTCGCAGACCACTGATCGAATTAGAAAATATAAAACACATGTCACGGTAATCTCGCGTGGATTTCGTGCGTTCCGTGTCAAAATCTGTGTCACCATCAACGGATCTCCGCCTTCTCTTTCTAAGCTGATGGTAATCTTCAACGATTTCTCGGACAAGCTCTTTTTGAATGGATTTGAGTGAATGATTTAACATTCCAAAATCGAGAACTGTGTTCAAAGTAATTTTCTCTCCTTCCGTAAAGGAAAATTCGATGATGACAGGAAGTAGGAATTGTCTTGCCATCCTTTGCTTTGTTTTAAAACTGACCTTGGACACTATGATTGATGTGCTTTTGTCTTGCAACGTTGAACCAACTTGCCGTATTACCGAGGTAATCTTTTCTACTTCCTTTTGCACAAGGTGGGAATTGTTAAGCGCTCTCTCTCCACAATTTTCAGAAGGTTTTTCACGCTCTCCGTAGCGTTTATGGCCGTTTCCTTTTGAATTTCTAGTAGTCGAAATTCCATCAATTTTTCAGCGCGTTCTTGTCTCTTGACATCGAAATCTCGTATCAACTTCGCGACATGACGTTGCTCATCAGAAACTAACACCAAGTATTCGGCTCTCACATTTCGACATTCAGCGTTGTCTGTCAAGCAATTTGTATCCGGCAATCTTGTTGCGCATGCGTCGTGATAGTAACAAGGATATTCTATCGTTTCTTTAACCTCGTACCGGGTGCAAGGATAACTGCACGGGTAAGGCACGTGTTCGTCGACGTAGATGAACAAGTCTTTCGGACATTGTGTCCAGCGGTATGAACATTCCCACCAACCATGCTGTCTTTGCATAGGTTTTGTACATTTTAAATTGCTCACGAGAGGTGAAGACGCCCTGTCCTCGATCACTCCCGTAAATCCTTTAGGGGGACTAACGGCTAACTTTGATTTAGTATAGGAACATACAGAAGGGCCATATTTCCCTTCACCGTTTTTGCTCGTAGGATACGAAGAAGGTCGGCTAATTATTTTAGTATAGTTCAAGCTAAGAGAGGAGTTTTCAAATACGCTATGTTTGAATACGCAGTGATGACGGCGGCAGAGGCTTGGTTGACTGTATGGCGCAGTGCGACGTTTTGTTGTTTTGTTGCATGTCCTATGGCACTCCTCTGTGACGGTCACATCGTGATACTCAGAACACGAGTGTTTAACCTTTCCAGCTTGACAAATGTCTTTGCATTCCTTAATTGTGCATAGATTATTCATCCGTTTCTGAAGTTTTTCCAAATCACTTGAAAATGATTTGGCGGAGACTTCCATGTGTTCGAGATCCGAATCAATTTTTTGCAGGTCGTCTCTTGCGCTATAGAACTTTTGTTTAGCGTAGTTTTGCTCTTGTACCTTTATCAGGTATAGGTCGGAAATATTTTTCAGCTCTTGGTTTAAATTCTGTACTCTATCAGAAGCCTTTTTATACCTTCGCATGGCTTTATCGTAAGCACGCTTAAGAATATCACTTGCTCCTTCACTTAGCAATCTAGGAAAACTGTTTTCGCCTTGAAGCATGATTCCATCGATTCGGATAATTTTTGTTTCAAGATTCAGTGAAGCATTGTACACAGCTTTGAATTTTCCGTGAATAGTTATTTCACTTTTGAAATATACGATGCCAAATGAGACGTTACATTGTACCCGTTGAGATGTCCCAAGTACGTTCACAACCGCATCAAAAGTCACAGTAGGTTTTCGTTTATTCTGAGGCAGAGTCATGGTCACTGTAAAAGGAATTTTAGGACTTCCGTCAAAGAATCCTCCAGAGAAATTTAAAGAATCTTGGTAACCTTTAGCTGTAATTTTTGTTTCTAGCTGGTTGCTGTAGTTGTGGAGAAGTAATTTCATTTGAACATCTAGGGCCAGGAAGGTACAAGCGACCGTCCTTTAGTTCACCTTTAAAGGCTAATATTGTTGGCTTCAATTCATTGCTGAAATCACGCACATTGTCACTTGCATCCATGGACACAGATATTTTATTTGGCCTGATCGGTGTAACGTACTTTCCCACAGAGGATGATTCAAATGGATTTTTCGCTGTTAAAATATTCAGAAGTAACTTGTATTTTGTTGTTTCACTGCTGTTGCGCTTCGTTTCGTTCTTTCCTAAAAATGAAGATTCAGGATGGCATTAGGGGAGCAGTCAGATAAACTTTCTAAAACACCTTATACATATATAAAAGCCCTGCACGTATGGGATAAGCACGTTAAGGTTACAGAATACCCTAGAATGGTAATTTTTTTTGAAAATGGTGTTTTGATATGTTTGTAAAGGTTACCATTAGATCTATCAGCTGCAAAAATTTGAATTGAAAATATTGAAAATTGAGCGAGTTATCGTGTTAAAACGGTTTACGGTTATTATCCGTGGCGGGAAAGTCAACTATTAATTAACAGGATGAATGACAGCTAACTTGTATCAAATTACGAAAGAAATTGGAAAAATAAACACAACTTCAAGTCGTCTTCAGTGACAAGGGTTCATACTTTGAACAAGAGACACAATGGCCAGACGTGATTACGAACAGCGATAAACGTTCTCAAAGGTCTTCTAGAAGCGAGCAGAAACTGAAGAATAGTATGGAAAGTTTCCAGAAGCGAAAAGCGGCATTACTGGTCAGAATCACAATCTGAATCAGATGATTTTGATTCGGATTTTAACTCAAGTGAAAATGAGGATGACAGTTCTGCTTGTTACCAACCACCCGTTGGCAATTATATTGTTAGTCCAGAATGTTTGGAATTAATGCTAAAAAACTCTGCAGTGTGTAAGGAGTGCCAGCTTCCACTAAAAATACTTGAAAAAATGAATTCGAGACAAGGTTCAGGAGCGAAATGGATTTTCTCTTGCTCAAGTAAGACCTGTATTTCGCACCAAACATGTTTTCCTGAACCGATTTCGAAAAGAACAGGCCAGAAATACGACGTGAATTTCGGTGAATACATCCTCTGTTGTTGCTTTCAGAGCAATAGGAAAAGGCAAAGCCGCAGCAGAAAAATGTCTTAGCATGATGGATATTTCTTCTCCCGTTTACACTTGGAGTAAACATACCAAAAACATTAGAAATGAAATCTATTGCTGTGGTGCTGGGGCCATCAAGGTGTAGAATCTGACTCACTGGCATTGCGCTTTTTTTCTTTAGCCGTCGGCCGTCCGAGTACTTTTCGCGCATCTTGGAACTTTGTAGACAAGGGCTATTTCAGTGTACTTGTATAGTCTTTGTTTTGCAATTGCAACTCACCCAAAACAAACAATTAATATCGCTGTTGTTCTTATTGGTGCAAAGTAATTCAATTATTAGAGGGGGCGGAGAATTTGCAATAGCTGTTAAAACTGCGCCAAACTTTCACGGCTTATTTATTACCACATCAATTTTGAGTCACATAGGGGCACTAAAAGGTGTAACCTGATCGCGCGTTTTAACCGATTCCCACCAAACTCGCACAGGATGTCAGCGAACAGCTGGGCTACAAAAGTGTGTCGGCGTTTTTTTTTATTGTAAAAACTAACTGAGTTACGGACCTTCATTCGTCAATTGCTTCTTCCACAACATAGGTCGAGGAATAAAATATCCTAGCAGCTAAACCCCTCCAGTAATAAAAAAACCCCGACACACTTTTTTAGAACAAACATCGAGAAGTGTAAATATGGTAAATTGAGAGCTTTTTGGTAAAACCAAAGACCAGGTTAAACCGCGGCGCGAAGGTCATATGATTTTAAATTGATGAATATATCTGGAAAAATATTGTATTTTTTATTTTTTTCACAATTTGAGAGTGTTCTTCGCATACTTAACTATATTTGGTGCAAATTTGAGACAAATCGGAGACAAATTGCGCGGGCGGTAACAAATTTCGTGAATGGGCTTGCTAGGGTGTTCTGTAACCTTAAGATGATAATCCCAGCGTGTGAACGCAAATCTATATACGGTACCTTGAAACTGAATAAAACTTGAACCTTTGTCATTTTCTAGTACAATCCGTGTTGAGTTACCAAGTACATCCAGGTGGAGGTATAACTTTGTTTTGCCATCAAGTTGTACATTTACTGGACGTTTTAGACCATTTTCGAGAAGCTTAAAGAAAAAAGTAAAATAATAAAACCATGCTAGAATAGTAGTGTCGTCAGTGCATGTATGTTTATCTTTGTTTTCTATATAAATTCTTGCATTCCCTGCAATAGAAAAAGAGTAGTTTGGAATCCCTTGAAATTCAATTTGGGGGTTTGCTTGTCTGAGTTTTGTTCCTATAAATATCATCTATTCGCTCCGCTGTTACAAACATATCATTAGAAAACGTGCAGTGAGATTAAACTAATTAGAGTATGTAAAAGAAGGAAAGTCATAGTACATAATCTTACTATATAGAAAGCCATAGTTTTTAGTACATATACAGTGCCCTTAAAAACAACATGCACAAGCGCCGTTGAACAAACTACTCAACGGGTACTACCCAGGATACTCTCAATTGAGAACACGGCTGATACCCAGGCCAGACTGTCGTCTAAGCAGCCTGGCATGCCCAAGCATTCGCATATGTACTTCTAGTACGTATTCCATATAAGGAAGTGACCGACGAGCAAATAGAAGGCATTTACGAACAAATAGAAGGCATTAACGAACAAATATACATGGCATTCGTACCAGCCCGCTGGATGTGGGATTATTAACACGTTACGATATGTTCGATTATCCGCTCTTTTTAAGAAAACTACGTTCGCTAGCAGGATAAGCTGTACGCATATTGTAAACAGATAATTTATCTGTGTTTTAATATATATTGTAGCTTTGGGATGTTGATTATTTCTCAAGAAAACGTTCGTCGAAGACAGCCGTGTTTTTGTTTACAAGATGGTATCCGTATTAGGAAAATTATATTTTGTCTTGTTCGATTATCCGCGCTTTTAAAGAGAACTAAGTTAGCTACCGGGATAAAGCTGTACGTATGTTGTAAATAGATCATTTAACTTTCCTTTGATATATTCTATAGCTTTGTGGGTGGTTTATTTCTCAAGAAAACGTTTGCCAAAGGGTTAGGACCTTTGTTGTTTTGGGGTCGGTTACAATCCAATTAACAAGGAGGCTGGTACGAGGTTTGAACGTGTCAGCTATTTGCTCGTTAATTCACTCTATTTGCTTGTCAATGCCTTCTATTTGCGCTTCCTTATAAGGAATACGTACTAGATACCCCTATCAGCATTCGTTGCATAATAATTACACTAGCGTTCAGGCTCTCCCGGGTAGCTGACAGCGCTTCGCCATCTTGGATCTCATAAGCGTGGTTAAATATACTGTATCGACAAGTTATAAAATTTATATTAAATCAACGAAAATGGACTCGAGAAAAAGGACCCGTATTACTGAAAGGCAGACAGCTATTCTGGAGTTGTGGCCGAATCTTGTTTGACAACAGCACAAGTGCAGGTAAGAAGTTGGAGATTTACCGTTGAAATATTATAAATGATGAAATTACTGGATAGTTTATATTAAACCTTAGTATGTCTAACCATCAACGATGCGTTTTATTAAAGAAGTGGATCAGTAACCAAAAAAGAAAGAGGCAAGCTCCAGTATAGAACGAGCAGACAATTACGAAGCACCATTAAAGAAAGCGAAAGCTGTTCGAGGCCCTAGTGGGTATTATCTGTTGGTGGATACTTTTTTAAAACAGGTATTGAACAAACATTTAAAACTAACACTCTTATTGTTTCTTCTGGCCTACGAAATCATGCCACCGAATTCGTCGGATTATATAATCCGTCATACTTTTTAATGCATGTTTGAAGAAGTATGGCAGCATTGCCAGCACAAACTTGCAAAGCTAAAAATCTTGAATTGGTCTGACGCAATCTTTTAAGTACGCTACACAGATGCTGACATGAAGTAAACTTCTAATTAATAATTCACTGCATAGATTATGAATTTCTGCTCTTGTAGATGTAAATTATGTTGAACTGTTGAATTACAAATTTAATTGTAAGGAGAAATATATGAATATTATTTACACTGCGTCTTATGGAAATACAACTAATTTGCTGCTTCATTATGTATGAGATAATATAATCATATAATTTGGACCAAAATATGTATTTAAAATGATGAGATGTACCCCGTTTAAAGATTTTGATTTAAGACCGTTATATTTTGTTATATTTTTTTCAGAAAATACAGTTTACCCAAAATTCAAATATTTTCCAAGATCTCTCTAGAAGTGTGTCATCACTGATATGTTCCCAAATTGGACGCCCTATTTCAGAATCCTGGTCACTAACATTTCTTCTTTTTTTACCTGTTTCTACTGGCTGGCTGTTGATGTTGGAATCACTATTACGTACTTAGCGTTTCAGGCATGCCTGATGAGTTTTGATATATGCCAAAACAGCCAAATTTCTTTTTTCCGTACAACTTATTACACTTCACAGCTGCGATTGCTTGGTCCTCAAAATTGGGGGGGGGGGGGGGGGTACGTTTTCTGACCATACCCCCGGAAAGATTTGATGTAGGAAAGGAAAATCCTAGATCCACCCCTGTCAAATCACCACTAGAGTGGTTTTCTAGCTAGGACTTATCCACCGGATAAACTATCCAGGCTTCGTATAACCTGCCCCAGATGTTTTATTTACATGTGAACTTTAGAAGTTCACTTCAAATGAAACTTCGGGGCATGTTTATGATCATGCTATATTTTGGAAACAACCCATATAAAAATGTATGTATAGTATATGCCATGTTCAAATTAGCAACACATTCATGAAATAGTGTCTCTGTGCTTTTCACGCATTTTCATGCATTGCTTCTTAAGTCTACATGGTCTAACCTTAATAGCGGCAGTCACATGTACGCATTGCGTACCTATTTTTTAACTTAGAACCGTAAATCCCCATAATAGCCTTGACCAAGGTTTTTCTTTTATTTAATTTCCTACAGTTTTTTTTTGTTATTTTATTTTGCGAGGAACTTTATTATTAGCTCACCTGCTTTCATTCCTTTTCAAGTTTTGCTTTCTTTTCGCTTTACTTGCGTATTCACCCTTGACTAGTTCTCCACCCCCCAGTCTGTTTGCTGATAGACTGTACAAATAGCAAATGATTTAACTTTTCGCATCTCATTAATTATTGGTTAGTTTATCTCCCGTGCATTTGATTGGCTACTTTCCGTGTGTTTTATTTCATTTCGTCTTACTCCGATGAAGGGCTCCGCTCGAAACGTCAGTATTTCGATACTAAAAAATCTCGGCAGTTCACCACCTTTTCACTTGGTTATTTTTAGTGTATATCAATGAGGCAAGCTGGGGGTGGATGCTATTAAGCAGAAGATGAAACAAACAGAAAACCCAAGGGAATAAACTGAGAAACCACGTTTTTCTCAGACTAGACAAAATTATAAAATAACCTGAAGTAAATAAGCGTCAACACGCGATGTTATTAGCCAATGGGCCGAGTGGGCGAGCTTTTATAAATCGATAATTGCACAGCTGACGTGTTTATCGTTTAAGATTCCACCCATGTGCCTAGGTAAGAAGCTCTTCGCGAGAGAAGTAATCTGTACTTTTCTTTTCTTTATTGACAATTTAAAGACATTTAAATTTAACTAATTTAAAGACATTTAACCAAAAGCTTTATTTAACAAATAACTTTCGGATTCTCAAAAGTTTTCGGATTCTTTGGAATATTAACCAGATTATTCAGATTCCTAGATGGTTTAAACTAAAGGAGTATTCAGGATTTACACTACAAGATTATTTGGATTTATAGTCTCTTTACACACATTACAGGATCGAGTATTCAAATGCTTAGTCTGTTTCCACTACAGGAGTATTCAGATTCCTAGACTGTTTACCTTACAACAGTATTCAGATTCTAGTCTGCTTACACTACATGAGTGTTCATATTCCTAGTTTGTTTACACTAAAGGAGTATTCATATTCCTAGTTTGTTTACACTAAAGGAGTGTTCATATTCCTAGTTTGTTTACACTACATGAGTATTCAGATTCTAGTCTGCTTACACTACATGAGTGTTCATATTCCTAGTTTGTTTACACTAAAGGAGTATTCAGATTCCTAGTTTGTTTACACTAAAGGAGTGTTCATATTCCTAGTCTGTTTACACTACAGCAGTATTTAGATTCCTTTATTCTGTTTATACTAAAGGAATATTCAAATTCCTAGTCTGTTTATACTACAGCAGTATTCAGATTCGTTTATTCTGTTTATACTAAAGGAGTATTCAAATTCCTAGTCTGTTTACACTACAGCAGTATTTAGATTCCTTTATTCTGTTTATACTAAAGGAGTATTCAAATTCCTAGTCTGTTTACACTACAGCAGTATTTAGATTCCTTTATTCTGTTTAAACTACAGGAGTATTCAAATTCCTAGTTGTTTACACTACCGCAGTATTCATATTCCTAGTCTGTTTATACTACAGCAGTATTCATATTCCTATAGTTTGTTTACACTACCGCAGTATTCATATTCCTAGTTTGTTTACACTACAGGAGTATTCAGATTCCTAGTTTGTTTACACTACAGGAGAATTCAGATTCCTAGTTTGTTTATACTACAGCAGTATTCAGATTCCTTTATTCTGTTTATACTAAAGGAGTATTCAAATTCCTAGTCTGTTTACACTACAGCAGTATTCAGATTCCTTTATTCTGTTTATGCTAAAGGAGTATTCAAATTCCTAGTCTGTTTACACTACAGCAGTATTTAGATTCCTTTATTCTGTTTACACTACAGGAGTATTCAGATTCCCAGTTTGTTTACACTACAGGAGTATTCAGATTCCTAGTTTGTTTACACTACAGCAGTATTCAGATTCCTTTATTCTGTTTATGCTAAAGGAGTATTCAAATTCCTAGTCTGTTTACACTACAGCAGTATTTAGAATCCTTTATTCTGTTTACACCACAGGAGTATTCAAATTCCTAGTTTGTTTACACTACCGCAGTATTCATATTCCTAGTCAACTACAGGAGTATTCAGATTCCTAGTTTGTTTACACTACAAGAGTATTCATCTTCCTAGTTTATTTACACTACAGCAGTATTCAGATTCCTAGTCTGTTTAAACTACAGGAGTATTCATATTCCTAGTTTGTTTACACTACCGCAGTATTCATATTCCTAGTCTGTTTAAACTACAGGAGTATTCATATTCCTAGTTTGTTTACACTACAGGAGTATTCATATTCCTAGTTTGTTTACACTACCGCAGTATTCATATTCCTAGTTTGTTTACATTACAGCAGTATTCATCTTCCTAGTTTGTTTACACTACCGCAGTATTCATCTTCCTAGTTTGTTTACACTACAGGAGTATTCATCTTCCTAGTTTGTTTACACTACTGCAGTATTCATCTTCCTAGTTTGTTTACACTACAGGAGTATTCATATTCCTAGTTTGTTTACATTACAGCAGTATTCATCTTCCTAGTTTGTTTAAACTACAGCTGTATTCATATTCCTAGTTTGTTTACACTACCGCAGTATTCATATTCCTAGTTTGTTTACACTACCGGAGTATTCATATTCCTAGTTTGTTTACACTACAGGAGTATTCGTATTCCTAGTTTGTTTACACTACAGGAGTATTCATATTCCTAGTTTGTTTACACTACCGCAGTATTCATCTTCCTAGTTTGTTTACACTACAGGAGTATTCATCTTCCTAGTTTGTTTACACTACTGCAGTATTCATCTTCCTAGTTTGTTTACACTACAGGAGTATTCATATTCCTAGTTTGTTTACACTACCGCAGTATTCATATTCCTAGTTTGTTTACACTACCGCAGTATTCATCTTCCTAGTTTGTTTACATTACAGCAGTATTCATCTTCCTAGTTTGTTTACACTAAAGGAGTATTCATATTCCTAGTTTGTTTACACTACAGCAGTATTCATATTCCTAGTCTGTTTAAACTACAGGAGTATTCATATTCCTAGTTTGTTTACACTACAGGAGTATTCATATTCCTAGTTTGTTTACACTACCGCAGTATTCATATTCCTAGTTTGTTTACACTACCGCAGTATTCATATTCCTAGTTTGTTTACACTACCGCAGTATTCATCTTCCTAGTTTGTTTACACTACAGCAGTATTCATCTTCCTAGTTTGTTTACACTACCGCAGTATTCATATTCCTAGTTTGTTTACACTACAGGAGTATTCATCTTCCTAGTTTGTTTACACTACAGGAGTATTCATCTTCCTAGTTTGTTTACACTACAGCAGTATTCAGATTCCTTTATTCTGTTTATACTAAAGGAGTATTCAAATTCCTAGTCTGTTTACACTACAGCAGTATTCAGATTCCTTTATTCTGTTTATGCTAAAGGAGTATTCAAATTCCTAGTCTGTTTACACTACAGCAGTATTTAGATTCCTTTATTCTGTTTACACTACGGGAGTATTCAAATTGCTAGTTTGTTTACATTACCGCAGTATTCATATTCCTAGTCTGTTTACACTACAGGAGTATTCAGATTCCTAGTTTGTTTACACTACAGGAGTATTCAGATTCCTAGTTTGTTTACACTACAGCAGTATTCAGTTTCCTTTATTCCGTTTATGCTAAAGGAGTATTCAAATTCCTAGTCTGTTTACACTACAGCAGTATTTAGATTCCTTTATTCTGTTTACACTACAGGAGTATTCAAATTCCTAGTTTGTTTACACTACCGCAGTATTTAGATTCCTTTATTCTGTTTACACTACAGGAGTATTCAAATTCCTAGTTTGTTTACACTACCGCAGTATTCATATTCCTAGTCAACTACAGGAGTATTCAGATTCCTAGTTTGTTTACACTACAGGAGTATTCATCTTCCTAGTTTGTTTACACTACAGCAGTATTCAGATTCCTAGTCTGTTTAAACTACAGCAGTATTCATCTTCCTAGTTTGTTTACACTACAGGAGTATTCATCTTCCTAGTTTGTTTACACTACAGGAGTATTCATATTCCTAGTTTGTTTACACTACCGCAGTATTCTTATCCCTAGTTTGTTTACACTACCGCAGTATTCATATTCCTAGTTTGTTTACACTACCGCAGTATTCATATTCCTAGTTTGTTTACACTACAGCAGTATTCATCTTCCTAGTTTGTTTACACTACCGCAGTATTCATATTCCTAGTTTGTTTACACTACCGCAGTATTCATATTCCTAGTTTGTTTACACTACAGCAGTTTTCATCTTCCTAGTTTGTTTACACTACAGGAGTATTCATATTGCTAGTTTGTTTACACTACCGCAGTATTCATATTCCTAGTTTGTTTACACTACAGGAGTATTCAGATTCCTTTATTCTGTTTATGCTAAAGGAGTATTCAAATTCCTAGTCTGTTTACACTACAGCAGTATTCAGATTCCTTTATTCTGTTTATGCTAAAGGAGTATTCAAATTCCTAGTCTGTTTACACTACAGCAGTATTTAGATTCCTTTATTCTGTTTACACTACGGGAGTATTCAAATTGCTAGTTTGTTTACACTACCGCAGTATTCATATTCCTAGTCTGTTTACACTACAGGAGTATTCAGATTCCTAGTTTGTTTACACTACAGGAGTATTCAGATTCCTAGTTTGTTTACACTACAGCAGTATTTAGATTCCTTTATTCTGTTTACACTACAGGAGTATTCAAATTCCTAGTTTGTTTACACTACCGCAGTATTTAGATTCCTTTATTCTGTTTACACTACAGGAGTATTCAAATTCCTAGTTTGTTTACACTACCGCAGTATTCATATTCCTAGTCAACTACAGGAGTATTCAGATTCCTAGTTTGTTTACACTACAGGAGTATTCATATTCCTAGTTTGTTTACACTACAGCAGTATTCAGATTCCTAGTCTGTTTAAATTACAGCAGTATTCATATTCCTAGTTTGTTTACACTACAGGAGTATTCATCTTCCTAGTTTGTTTACACTACAGCAGTATTCATATTCCTAGTTTGTTTACACTACAGGAGTATTCATATTCCTAGTTTGTTTACACTACAGGAGTATTCATCTTCCTAGTTTGTTTACACTACCGCAGTATTCATATTCCTAGTTTGTTTACACTACAGCAGTATTCATCTTCCTAGTTTGTTTACACTACAGCAGTATTCATCTTCCTAGTTTGTTTACACTACAGGAGTATTCATATTCCTAGTTTGTTTACACTACAGGAGTATTCATCTTCCTAGTTTGTTTACACTACAGGAGTATTCATATTCCTAGTTTGTTTACACTACAGCAGTATTCAGATTCCTAGTTTGTTTACACTACAGGAGTATTCATATTCCTAGTTTGTTTACAAAGTATTCATATTCCTAGTTTGTTTACACTACCGCAGTATTCATATTCCTAGTTTGTTTACACTACAGGAGTATTCATATTCCTAGTTTGTTTACACTACAGCAGTATTCATATTCCTAGTTTGTTTACACTACCGCAGTATTCATATTCCTAGTCTGTTTACACTACAGCAGTATTCATATTCCTAGTTTGTTTACACTACAGCAGTATTCATATTCCTAGTTTGTTTACACTACCGCAGTATTCATATTCCTAGTTTGTTTACACTACAGGAGTATTCATATTCCTAGTTTGTTTACACTACAGCAGTATTCATATTCCTAGTTTCTTTACACTACCGCAGTATTCATATTCCTAGTTTGTTTACACTACCGCAGTATTCATATTCCTAGTTTGTTTACACTACCGCAGTATTCATATTCGTAGTTTGTTTACACTACCGCAGTATTCATATTCCTAGTTTGTTAACACTACAGCAGTATTCATATTCCTAGTTTGTTTACACTACAGCACTATTCATATTCCTAGTTTGTTTACACTACCGCAGTATTCATCTTCCTAGTTTGTTTACACTACCGCAGTATTCATCTTCCTAGTTTGTTTACACTACAGGAGTATTCATATTCCTAGTTTGTTTACACTACCGCAGTATTCATATTCCTAGTTTGTTTACACTACCGCAGTATTCATATTGCTACTTTGTTTACACTACCGCAGTATTCATATTCCTAGTTTGTTTACACTACCGCAGTATTCATATTCCTAGTTTGTTTACACTACCGCAGTATTCATATTCCTAGTTTGTTTACACTACAGGAGTATTCATATTCGTAGTTTGTTTACACTACAGGAGTATTCATATTCCTAGTTTGTTTACACTACAGGAGTATTCATATTCCTAGTTTGTTTACACTACAGCAGTATTCATATTCCTAGTTTGTTTACACTACCGCAGTATTCATATTCCTAGTTTGTTTACACTACAGGAGTATTCATAGTCCTAGTTTGTTTACACTACCGCAGTATTCATATTCCTAGTTTGTTTACACTACAGGAGTATTCATATTCCTAGTTTGTTTACACTACCGCAGTATTCATATTCCTAGTTTGTTTACACTACCGCAGTATTCATCTTCCTAGTTTGTTTACACTACAGGAGTATTCATAGTCCTAGTTTGTTTACACTACCGCAGTATTCATATTCCTAGTTTGTTTACACTACAGGAGTATTCATATTCCTAGTTTGTTTACACTACCGCAGTATTCATATTCCTAGTTTGTTTACACTACCGCAGTATTCATATTCCTAGTTTGTTTACACTACAGCAGTATTCATATTCCTAGTTTGTTTACACTACAGGAGTATTCATATTCCTAGTTTGTTTACACTACAGCTGTATTCATCTACCTAGTTTGTTTACACTAAAGGAGTATTCATCTTCCTAGTTTGTTTACACTACAGGAGTATTCATATTCCTAGTTTGTTTACACTACCGCAGTATTCATATTCCTAGTTTGTTTACACTACAGCAGTATTTATATTCCTAGTTTGTTTACACTACAGCAGTATTCATATTCCTAGTTTGTTTACACTACAGCTGTATTCATCTTCCTAGTTTGTTTACACTAAAGGAGTATTCATCTTCCTAGTTTGTTTACACTACAGGAGTATTCATCTTCCTAGTTTGTTTACACTACAGCAGTATTCATCTTCCTAGTTTGTTTACACTACAGCAGTATTTATATTCCTAGTTTGTTAACACTACAGCAGTATTCATATTCCTAGTTTGTTTACACTACAGCTGTATTCATATTCCTAGTTTGTTTACACTACCGCAGTATTCATATTCCTAGTTTGTTTACACTACCGCAGTATTCATATTCCTAGTTTGTTTACACTACCGCAGTATTCATATTCCTAGTTTGTTTACACTACATGAGTATTCATATTCCTAGTTTGTTTACACTACAGGAGTATTCATATTCCTAGTTTGTTTACACTACAGGAGTATTCATATTCCTAGTTTGTTTACACTACAGCAGTATTCATATTCCTAGTTTGTTTACACTACCGCAGTATTCATATTCCTAGTTTGTTTACACTACAGGAGTATTCATAGTCCTAGTTTGTTTACACTACCGCAGTATTCATATTCCTAGTTTGTTTACACTACAGGAGTATTCATATTCCTAGTTTGTTTACACTACCGCAGTATTCATATTCCTAGTTTGTTTACACTACCGCAGTATTCATCTTCCTAGTTTGTTTACACTACAGGAGTATTCATAGTCCTAGTTTGTTTACACTACCGCAGTATTCATATTCCTAGTTTGTTTACACTACAGGAGTATTCATATTCCTAGTTTGTTTACACTACAGCTGTATTCATCTTCCTAGTTTGTTTACACTAAAGGAGTATTCATCTTCCTAGTTTGTTTACACTACAGGAGTATTCATATTCCTAGTTTGTTTACACTACCGCAGTATTCATATTCCTAGTTTGTTTACACTACAGCAGTATTTATATTCCTAGTTTGTTTACACTACAGCAGTATTCATATTCCTAGTTTGTTTACACTACAGCTGTATTCATCTTCCTAGTTTGTTTACACTAAAGGAGTATTCATCTTCCTAGTTTGTTTACACTACAGGAGTATTCATCTTCCTAGTTTGTTTACACTACAGCAGTATTCATCTTCCTAGTTTGTTTACACTACAGCAGTATTTATATTCCTAGTTTGTTTACACTACAGCAGTATTCATATTCCTAGTTTGTTTACACTACAGCTGTATTCATATTCCTAGTTTGTTTACACTACCGCAGTATTCATATTCCTAGTTTGTTTACACTACCGCAGTATTCATATTCCTAGTTTGTTTACACTACCGCAGTATTCATCTTCCTAGTTTGTTTACACTACAGCTGTATTCATAGTCCTAGTTTGTTTACACTACAGCAGTATTCATATTCCTAGTTTGTTTACACTACAGCTGTATTCAGATTCCTAGTTTGTTTACACTACAGCAGTATTCATCTTCCTAGTTTGTTTACACTACAGCAGTATTCAGATTCCTAGTTTGTTTACACTAAAGGAGTATTCATATTCCTAGTTTGTTTACACTACAGGAGTATTCATATTCCTAGTTTGTTTACACTACAGGAGTATTCATATTCCTAGTTTGTTTACACTACAGCAGTATTCAGATTCCTAGTTTGTTTACACTACAGGAGTATTCATATTCCTAGTTTGTTTACAAAGTATTCATATTCCTAGTTTGTTTACACTACCGCAGTATTCATATTCCTAGTTTGTTTACACTACAGGAGTATTCATATTCCTAGTTTGTTTACACTACAGCAGTATTCATATTCCTAGTTTGTTTACACTACCGCAGTATTCATATTCCTAGTCTGTTTACACTACAGCAGTATTCATATTCCTAGTTTGTTTACACTACAGCAGTATTCATATTCCTAGTTTGTTTACACTACCGCAGTATTCATATTCCTAGTTTGTTTACACTACAGGAGTATTCATATTCCTAGTTTGTTTACACTACAGCAGTATTCATATTCCTAGTTTCTTTACACTACCGCAGTATTCATATTCCTAGTTTGTTTACACTACCGCAGTATTCATATTCCTAGTTTGTTTACACTACCGCAGTATTCATATTCGTAGTTTGTTTACACTACCGCAGTATTCATATTCCTAGTTTGTTAACACTACAGCAGTATTCATATTCCTAGTTTGTTTACACTACAGCACTATTCATATTCCTAGTTTGTTTACACTACCGCAGTATTCATCTTCCTAGTTTGTTTACACTACCGCAGTATTCATCTTCCAAGTTTGTTTACACTACAGCAGTATTCATATTCCTAGTTTGTTTACACTACAGCTGTATTCATATTCCTAGTTTGTTTACACTACAGTAGTATTCATATTCCTAGTTTGTTTACACTACAGCTGTATTCATATTCCTAGTTTGTTTACACTACAGCAGTATTCATATTCCTAGTTTGTTTACACTACAGTAGTATTCATATTCCTAGTTTGTTTACACTACAGCAGTGTTCATCTTCCTAGTTTGTTTACACTACCGCAGTATTGATCTTCCTAGTTTGTTTACACTACAGCAGTATTCATATTCCTAGTCTGTTTACACTACAGCTGTATTCATATTCCTAGTTTGTTTACACTACAGCAGTATTCATAGTCCTAGTTTGTTTACACTACAGGAGTATTCATCTTCCTAGTTTGTTTACACTACAGGAGTATTCATCTTCCTAGTTTGTTTACTCTACAGCAGTATTCATATTCCTAGTTTATTTACACTACAGGAGTATTCATATTCCTAGTTTGTTTACACTACAGCAGTATTCATATTCCTAGTTTCTTTACACTACCGCAGTATTCATATTCCTAGTTTGTTTACACTACCGCAGTATTCATATTCCTAGTTTGTTTACACTACAGCAGTATTCATAGTCCTAGTTTGTTTACACTACCGCAGTATTCATATTCCTAGTTTGTTTACACTACAGGAGTATTCATCTTCCTAGTTTGTTTACACTACTGCAGTATTCATCTTCCTAGTTTGTTTACACTACCGCAGTATTCATATTCGTAGTTTGTTTACACTACCGCAGTATTCATCTTCCTAGTTTGTTTACACTACAGCAGTATTCATATTCCTAGTTTGTTTACACTACAGGAGTATTCATCTTCCTAGTTTGTTTACACTACCGCAGTATTCATATTCCTAGTTTGTTTACACTACAGCAGTATTCATCTTCCTAGTTTGTTTACACTACCGCAGTATTCATCTTCCTAGTTTGTTTACACTACAGGAGTATTCATCTTCCTGGTTTGTTTACACTACCGCAGTATTCATATTCCTAGTTTGTTTACACTACCGCAGTATTCATATTCCTAGTTTGTTAACACTACAGCAGTATTCATATTCCTAGTTTGTTTACACTACAGCACTATTCATATTCCTAGTTTGTTTACACTACCGCAGTATTCATCTTCCTAGTTTGTTTACACTACCGCAGTATTCATCTTCCTAGTTTGTTTACACTACAGCAGTATTCATATTCCTAGTTTGTTTACACTACAGCTGTATTCATATTCCTAGTTTGTTTACACTACAGTAGTATTCATATTCCTAGTTTGTTTACACTACAGCTGTATTCATATTCCTAGTTTGTTTACACTACAGCAGTATTCATATTCCTAGTTTGTTTACACTACAGTAGTATTCATATTCCTAGTTTGTTTACACTACAGCAGTGTTCATCTTCCTAGTTTGTTTACACTACCGCAGTATTCATCTTCCTAGTTTGTTTACACTACAGCAGTATTCATATTCCTAGTCTGTTTACACTACAGCTGTATTCATATTCCTAGTTTGTTTACACTACAGCAGTATTCATAGTCCTAGTTTGTTTACACTACAGGAGTATTCATCTTCCTAGTTTGTTTACACTACAGGAGTATTCATCTTCCTAGTTTGTTTACTCTACAGCAGTATTCATATTCCTAGTTTATTTACACTACAGGAGTATTCATATTCCTAGTTTGTTTACACTACAGCAGTATTCATATTCCTAGTTTCTTTACACTACCGCAGTATTCATATTCCTAGTTTGTTTACACTACCGCAGTATTCATATTCCTAGTTTGTTTACACTACAGCAGTATTCATAGTCCTAGTTTGTTTACACTACCGCAGTATTCATATTCCTAGTTTGTTTACACTACAGGAGTATTCATCTTCCTAGTTTGTTTACACTACTGCAGTATTCATCTTCCTAGTTTGTTTACACTACTGCAGTATTCATATTCGTAGTTTGTTTACACTACCGCAGTATTCATCTTCCTAGTTTGTTTACACTACAGCAGTATTCATATTCCTAGTTTGTTTACACTACAGGAGTATTCATCTTCCTAGTTTGTTTACACTACCGCAGTATTCATATTCCTAGTTTGTTTACACTACAGCAGTATTCATCTTCCTAGTTTGTTCACACTACCGCAGTATTCATCTTCCTAGTTTGTTTACACTACAGGAGTATTCATCTTCCTGGTTTGTTTACACTACCGCAGTATTCATATTCCTAGTTTGTTTACACTACCGCAGTATTCATATTCCTAGTTTGTTTACACTACAGCAGTATTCATATTCCTAGTTTGTTTACACTACAGGAGTATTCATCTTCCTAGTTTGTTTACATTACCGCAGTATTTATATTCCTAGTTTGTTTACACTACCGCAGTATTCATCTTCCTAGTTTGTTTACACTACCGCAGTATTCATAGTCCTAGTTTGTTTACACTACCGCAGTATTCATATTCCTAGTTTGTTTACACTACCGCAGTATTCATATTCCTAGTTTGTTTACACTACCGCAGTATTCATATTCCTAGTTTGTTTACACTACCGCAGTATTCATATTCCTAGTTTGTTTACACTACCGCAGTATTCATATTCCTAGTTTGTTTACACTACCGCAGTATTCATATTCCTAGTTTGTTTACACTACAGCAGTATTCATATTCCTAGTTTGTTTACACTACAGCAGTATTCATATTCCTAGTTTGTTTACACTACCGCAGTATTCATATTCCTAGTTTGTTTACACTACCGCAGTATTCATAGTCCTAGTTTGTTTACACTACCGCAGTATTCATATTCCTAGTTTGTTTACACTACCGCAGTATTCATATTCCTAGTTTGTTTACACTACCGCAGTATTCATATTCCTAGTTTGTTTACACTACAGGAGTATTCAGATTCCTAGTTTGTTTACACTACAGGAGTATTCATATTCCTAGTCTGTTTACACTAAAGGAGTATTCATATTCCTAGTTTGTTTACACTACCGCAGTATTCATATTCCTAGTTTGTTTACACTACCGCAGTATTCATCTTCCTAGTTTGTTTACACTACAGGAGTATTCATATTCCTAGTTTGTTTACACTACCGCAGTATTCATATTCCTAGTTTGTTTACACTACAGCTGTATTCATATTCCTAGTTTGTTTACACTACCGCAGTATTCATCTTCCTAGTTTGTTTACACTACAGGAGTATTCATATTCCTAGTTTGTTTACACTACAGCAGTATTCATATTCCTAGTTTGTTTACACTACCGCAGTATTCGTATTCCTAGTTTGTTTATACTACAGCAGTACTCATATTCCTAGTTTGTTTACACTACCGCAGTATTCATATTCCTAGTTTGTTTACACTACAGCAGTATTCATATTCCTAGTTTGTTTACACTACAGCTGTATTCATATTCCTAGTTTGTTTACACTATACCGCAGTATTCATCTTCCTAGTTTGTTTACACTACAGGAGTATTCATCTTCCTAGTTTGTTTACACTACAGCTGTATTCATATTCCTAGTTTGTTTACACTACCGCAGTATTCATATTCCTAGTTTGTTTACACTACAGGAGTATTCATATTCCTAGTTTGTTTACACTACAGCTGTATTCATATTCCTAGTTTGTTTACACTACCGCTGTATTCATATTCCTAGTTTGTTTACACTACAGGAGTATTCATATTCCTAGTTTGTTTACACTACAGGAGTATTCATATTCCTAGTTTGTTTACACTACAGCAGTATTCATATTCCTAGTTTGTTTACACTACAGCAGTATTCATATTCCTAGTTTGTTTACACTACAGCACTATTCATATTCCTAGTTTGTTTACACTACCGCAGTATTCATATTCCTAGTTTGTTTACACTACCGCAGTATTGATCTTCCTAGTTTGTTTACACTACAGCAGTATTCATATTCCTAGTTTGTTTACACTACCGCAGTATTCATCTTCCTAGTTTGTTTACACTACAGGAGTATTCATCTTCCTAGTTTGTTTACACTACAGGAGTATTCATCTTCCTAGTTTGTTTACACTACCGCAGTATTCATATTGCTAGTTTGTTTACACTAAAGGAGTATTCATATTCCTAGTTTGTTTACACTAAAGGAGTATTCATATTGCTAGTTTGTTTACACTACCGCAGTATTCATCTTCCTAGTTTGTTTACACTACAGGAGTATTCATCTTCCTAGTTTGTTTACACTACTGCAGTATTCATATTGCTAGTTTGTTTACACTACCGCAGTATTCATCTTCCTAGTTTGTTTAAACTACAGCAGTATTCATATTCCTAGTTTGTTTACACTGCAGGAGTATTCATCTTCCTAGTTTGTTTACACTACAGGAGTATTCATCTTCCTAGTTTGTTTACACTACAGGAGTATTCGTCTTCCTAGTTTGTTTACACTACAGCAGTATTCATCTTCCTAGTTTGTTTGCACTACAGGAGTATTCATCTTCCTAGTTTGTTTACACTACAGGAGTATTCATCTTCCTAGTTTGTTTACACTACCGCAGTATTCATATTGCTAGTTTGTTTACACTAAAGGAGTATTCATATTCCTAGTTTGTTTACACTACTGCAGTATTCATATTGCTAGTTTGTTTACACTAAAGGAGTATTCATATTCCTAGTTTGTTTACACTACCGCAGTATTCATCTTCCTAGTTTGTTTACACTACCGCAGTATTCATCTTCCTAGTTTGTTTACACTACAGGAGTATTCATATTCCTAGTTTGTTTACACTACCGCAGTATTCATCTTCCTAGTTTGTTTACTACAGCAGTATTCATCTTCCTAGTTTGTTTACACTACCGCAGTATTCATCTTCCTAGTTTGTTTACACTACAGGAGTATTCATATTCCTAGTTTGTTTACACTAAAGGAGTATTCATATTCCTAGTTTGTTTACACTACAGGAGTATTCATAGTCCTAGTTTGTTTACACTACAGCAGTATTCATATTCCTAGTCTGTTTACACTACTGCAGTATTCAGATTCCTAGTTTGTTTACACTACAGCAGTATTCATATTCCTAGTTTGTTTACACTACAGGAGTATTCATATTCCTAGTTTGTTTACACTACAGCAGTATTCATATTCCTAGTTTGTTTACACTACCGCAGTATTCATATTCCTAGTCTGTTTACACTACAGCAGTATTCATATTCCTAGTTTGTTTACACTACCGCAGTATTCATATTCCTAGTTTGTTTACACTACAGGAGTTATATTCATATTCCTAGTTTGTTTACACGACAGCAGTATTCATATTCCTAGTTTGTTTACACTACCGCAGTATTCATCTTCCTAGTTTGTTTACACTACCGCAGTATTCATATTCCTAGTTTGTTTACACTACCGCAGTATTCATCTTCCTAGTATGTTTACACTACAGCAGTATTCATATTCCTAGTTTGTTTACACTACAGGAGTATTCATATTCCTAGTTTGTTTACACTACAGGAGTATTCATATTCCTAGTTTGTTTACACTACCGCAGTATTCATATTCCTAGTTTGTTTACACTACAGGAGTATTCATATTCCTAGTTTGTTTACACTACCACAGTATTCATATTCCTAGTTTGTTTACACTACAGCAGTATTCATATTCCTAGTTTGTTTACACTACAGGAGTATTCATATTCCTAGTTTGTTTACACTACAGCAATATTCATATTCCTAGTTTGTTTACACTACAGCAGTATTCATATTCCTAGTTTGTTTACACTACAGGAGTATTCATATTCCTAGTTTGTTTACACTACAGCTGTATTCATATTCCTAGTTTGTTTACACTACAGCAGTATTCATATTCCTAGTTTGTTTACACTACAGCAGTATTCATATTCCTAGTTTGTTTACACTACAGGAGTATTCATCTTCCTAGTTTGTTTACACTACCGCAGTATTCATATTCCTAGTTTGTTTACACTACAGGAGTATTCATCTTCCTAGTTTGTTTACACTACCGCAGTATTCATATTCCTAGTTTGTTTACACTACAGCAGTATTCATATTCCTAGTTTGTTTACGCTACAGCAGTATTCATATTCCTAGTTTGTTTACACTACAGGAGTATTCATCTTCCTAGTTTGTTTACACTACCGCAGTATTCATAGTCCTAGTTTGTTTACACTACCGCAGTATTCATATTCCTAGTTTGTTTACACTACCGCAGTATTCATATTCCTAGTTTGTTTACACTACCGCAGTATTCATCTTCCTAGTTTGTTTACACTACCGCAGTATTCATCTTCCTAGTTTGTTTACACTACAGGAGTATTCATATTCCTTGTTTGTTTACACTACCGCAGTATTCATATTCCTAGTTTGTTTACACTACAGCTGTATTCATATTCCTAGTTTGTTTACACTACAGCAGTATTCATCTTCCTAGTTTGTTTACACTACGGCAGTATTCATATTCCTAGTTTGTTTACACTACCGCAGTATTCATATTCCTAGTTTGTTTACACTACCGCAGTATTCATCTTCCTAGTTTGTTTACACTACAGCAGTATTCATATTCCTAGTTTGTTTACACTACCGCAGTATTCATCTTCCTAGTTTGTTTACACTACAGGAGTATTCATATTCCTAGTTTGTTTACACGACCGCAGTATTCATATTCCTAGTTTGTTTACACTACAGCAGTATTCATCTTCCTAGTTTGTTTACACTACAGGAGTATTCATATTCCTAGTTTGTTTACACTACCGCAGTATTCATATTCCTAGTTTGTTTACACTACAGCAGTATTCATCTTCCTAGTTTGTTTACACTACAGGAGTATTCATCTTCCTAGTTTGTTTACACTACCGCAGTATTCATCTTCCTAGTTTGTTTACACTACAGGAGTATTCATATTCCTAGTTTGTTTACACTACGGCAGTATTCATATTCCTAGTTTGTTTACACTACCGCAGTATTCATATTCCTAGTTTGTTTACACTACCGCAGTATTCATCTTCCTAGTTTGTTTATACTACAGGAGTATTCATATTCCTAGTTTGTTTACACTACCGCAGTATTCATCTTCCTAGTTTGTTTACACTACAGGAGTATTCATATTCCTAGTTTGTTTACACTACCGCAGTATTCATCTTCCTAGTTTGTTTACACTACAGGAGTATTGATATTCCTAGTTTGTTTACACTACCGCAGTATTCATCTTCCTAGTTTGTTTACACTACCGCAGTATTCATATTCCTAGTTTGTTTACACTACAGCAGTATTCATATTCCTAGTTTGTTTACACTAAAGGAGTATTCATATTCCTAGTTTGTTTACACTACAGGAGTATTCATATTCCTAGTTTGTTTACACTACCGCAGTATTCATATTCCTAGTTTGTTTACACTAAAGGAGTATTCATATTCCTAGTTTGTTTACACTAAAGGAGTATTCATATTCCTAGTTTGTTTACACTACAGCAGTATTCATATTCCTAGTTTGTTTACACTACAGCAGTATTCATATTCCTAGTTTGTTTACTCTACAGGAGTATTCAGATTCCTAGTCTGTTTACACTAAAGCAGTATTCATATTCCTAGTTTGTTTACACTACAGCTGTATTCATATTCCTAGTTTGTTTACACTACCGCAGTATTCATATTCCTAGTTTGTTTACACTACAGCTGTATTCATATCCCTAGTTTGTTTACACTAAAGGAGTATTCATATTTCTAGTCTGTTTACACTAAAGGAGTATTCATATTCCTAGATTGTTTACACTACTGCAGTATTCATCTTCCTAGTTTGTTTACACTACAGCTGTATTCATATTCCTAGTTTGTTTACACTACCGCAGTATTCATATTTCTAGTCTGTTTACATTAAATGAGTATTCATATTCCTGGACTGTTCACATTACAGGAGTATTCAGATTTAAAAAAGGATAAAATTGTTGAAGCATTAATTAGCATAAAACAGCTATGAAATTATTACCGAGCTGAAAACTATTTCGTTTGTATTCAAATTGAAAATATTCTTAAAAAACACAGGATAAACTGGATAACCCCTAACTTATTAGCGTATTTATTTAATAAAACGAGAACAAAATCACTCAGAGCCATGTACAAGATTGTTACAGTAACTTGAAAAACGACATTTGTTCTTCATTAGAAGCACTTTCCCAAGAAAATCAACTAAAATCATTTGGCAGAGTGAATGTATATTCAGTTTTCATCTCAAATATAATTATTATTATTATTATTATTAAATATTATTATTAAAAGTTTATTTATACGTTTGATAAAAAACCCGGTCAGTCAATCAATAGATTGATTGGTATTAATCGGTGACCAGTGATACAAATTATCTATATGTACAAATGTTAAAACAGTTCTAAAATATAATAGTATGAAAGAAATTTATAATCTAAAATCTATATGCTACAAACATGTGTAGCGCCCACTGATCTCAAAAATAGGACTGGATCGAGCTTCTGTTGTTACAAAAATGAAGCCAACAGCGGCCATATTGGAGTGACCACCTAAGGAGTACTGTGGCATCACAGACATGTTGGGGAGGATTCTGACATTTGCTATTTAACTTTAGCAAAGGAAACATACTCGCTAGACAGTTATTAAATGTCAGAATTCTGCCTTTCCTCTCCGATTCACCACTGTATTCGTAATGAGGTCACTCCAATATGGCCGCCGTTTGCTCTAATTATCCAGTAAGAGAAGCCTAATATGAGACGTCAAATTAGGTTTAAGATTTTATGCATTTAATGTCAACAAAGAAAATATATTGGCCAGACACTAAACCTATTTTGCGAGCGTCGCATTTCGATTTGCTTGCAAACTCGGAGCTTTTGATGATCTCTCGTCAATTTGCATTATGCAAATATACAGGCTTCAAAATAAGCTCGTCAGATACAATAGAAAGCTCAATCCAGTCCTATTTTTGAGATCAGTGGTAGCGCCGTCTATATCCATCAAGTATCTAAACAGTTTATACTTAAACTGCGCAAGTGTCTTTTTCTCTCGTCTTGTCTTTTTCTCTTTTTACTAGACAATTTGCTTTTTCTCTGTGTCAAACTTAGTAATTAGATTGAATCACCCGATATCATCCGACGCTTTGAAAACCAATCACAAACAAAACGAAATTGAATTAAGTGGTGAATATTATATTTGATAAAATGGAAGAAGCAACATATTTTATTGCTTTTTTAGGTTTGGTTAGTAATGGTGAGATTTATATAGATTTATTTACGAGCAGTTATACAGTGGATAAATAAATCTGTTATCCGTCGGATAGTTATCCACCCCGCTATCCACGCTTTGGACAAGCGCATTTTATCTGTTGGATAACTATCTACTGGATAGCAGATTTATTCGCTGGATAGGACCTATCCACCGGATAACTTATATAGGATTTGAACCTAAAACCAAAGGGGTATTTGGATTCGTGTCGTTTTCATCCACACATATTTATGAAGGTACGGTTACCAAGCATTTCGTGGGCTATCTCAGCTCGAGGGTAACGGAAGCTTGAAACGCAAGCTCGTATGATCGTGGATTCAAAGTTTCCACATGAGATTCCTGATTCAAAAACTCAATATATGCGACCAAACCGGAGTGTTTATAACGGATTCGTCCTCTTTTGTATAAACGGAAAAACGAATCTGGCACCACATTCGTGAAGAATCCCGAAACCTTTTCTACAGTTTAAACGTGGTCTTACGCCCAAGCTATCATCGGATTGCTTTTCATGTCGGATTACCTTGCCCAATCAGCTATACAAATCATACCGTTTTGATTTTTAGTTACACGAAGACGGATTTAACCAGTGGTCGGATTAAATCTAGGCATTTTCATAAGAGCTCCATGGCAACCAAATAACCAAATCATCGTGACATGTATTGGTGCTAGTATCGGGCAAGAAACAACATTTTTTGACGTGAATTCGACGAAGAACTAATTATTTAATCTATATAAGGTTTGCATTCGATTCCTGATCGGAGGTGAATATTTAAAAGATGCGAGAGCGAAATATAAACCACATATTTATCAAAATGTATCAAAATCCGTATCGGATTGCCCGTATCGGTTTATACACGACCAATATCGCATGGCACATATCGGATAACGTTTCGTATCACTTTTAGAGCAAAATTATTTTACTCCGACGTATTGTAGCGAATCACTACGTAGTATTGCAAATGATATCCGCTATTAAAAGTAATCCAATACCCAAAAACCTCAGTATAGTGCAACTGGGGCCTTACAGTGCGTATACTATACGCATTTCAACCAATGTTGCACCTGATTGGTCTGTTTAGTTCCACCCTAGCAACGGGATAGCAACTAGAAAAGAGCGATATAAATGAAGAAAATAATATCCGTGATTGAACTTGTTTTCTTATCTTTGTTTTCTTAACTTTACACAAGTTGTGGTATCGAGAACGATGTAGGTATTTTGAATAAACATGAAAAAACGTTATTCTACATCTTGTTGACAATGATACCTTATGCTTCGTTAACCATGATTTTTAGAATGCACATTTCTTACCTCGTCCAAGTCATCAACTTCAGCAGTTGCTGTTCCATTAAACTCAAGGGTGCTATTAAAGGAACCAGCCACAATAACCTTTTTAAATATTTCAAGCTGCATCGCTATACTTGCTTTGGAAATTCCAAGTTCTTCCATACCCGTACCGTTGAAGTAACTTCGAGAAGGAATCGTTACGTTTTGAAGGAACTGCACTGATCTTGGAAGCAAATTCCAACCTGCTTGTCGCAGCCTATCCAAAATATTAAGTTTGCGAACCAAAGGCATACTCTCAATGGGTAAAGCAATCAAAGTCATATTCAAACCCTTATCACACAATGCGATGCCCAGGGTGATTGGAGCGGACTTTCCGTACTCTGGAATATGAATTGAATCGTTTCCAACGGACAATTTTGCAAGACTTGAGGCAAATTGGACCAAATAAAGTTCGCTTTCCTTTAAAGAATTATTGTATCCTCCAACTTGATCTTTTAACTGTTTACCCGATAAAAATACGGCGCGAGCTTGGTATTTATAGAAATTATTTGAAACTTTTTTCTCAGGAAAGGTTATATTTATCCAGTCGGGCAAGCCTTTCTGCATGGACGAGGCAAAATACTTTTCTTGAGCTCTCGTTAATGCGAAATCGCGGAGAGAAATGTTACTTTTTGCGAACTGGTCACAAGCTTTACCTGACGATGTTAGATCAATACCTTAATAAAAAATTAAAAACAAAAAAAATTAGTTATTCTTGTGCTAACGTTTGCTATGTTTTAAAAAGTTATTTTATTATTATCAGTATTTCCCTAAGGCGGTTCAGGGACCGGAATCTAGTCATGAGCGACAGATATATTGTTATTAACTCTTTCCTTACCGGCTCAGTCGAAATGGGTCGTAGAAGACCCGCAAAGTCGTCAATCGGAAAACACGGCACACGGTAACGCAAGTTAAAAATTGAAATTCGACAAGCGCCAGGAACATGAGATCCTGATTTGATTGATTTGATTTCATAAACAACTCTGCGATTGGTCGCATTTTGAGTTTTCAAGATACTACGCGGACGTGCAAGATGGCCTTTTCTAGAAAAATGGAAATTTTTCAACCTGATTTATGATAATTAATGCTAATTTATATTAACATAATGTGTTTTGTTCGGGGAATTTAGAAGCACAAGTAAAAGTCGGTTTGTTGGGCTTTCGGAAAATGTATAGCTTTCGCAACAGTTATGGTTATTTCAAGAGATATCAATAGAACAAAGAGGTGGTTCAATTTTCGATGTTTTCAGCCTGTCAGGAAAGAGTTAATGTCAAATGTCAAATATTCCTATTAAATTGGTACTCCAGTCAAAATACAAGTGCAGTTCATATGAAAGATCTTACTGACTTTAGTTTATTCCCAAAATTTCTGCATTCAAACAAATTATATCAGAAGATATCGCAAGTTGAAGTTGGAGAGTTTCTACAATTTTGACGCCATATTTATTTCTCAAACATAACGTCACTGGGAAGCTCCTCTACTTTCCCGCCATTGGGGAACTATACAGTTTGTTTAAGCTAACTTTCATCCAAATAGCACTCCGAACATATATCACTATGTGATCGCCATCAAAATATTTCCACTGCCTATAAAGATGCACTCAATATTATATCTTGATAGGAAAGCTGAAACTTTGGTAATATATGGTAACATATTTTGTTTATTGTAGTTATTAGTTATAGTTTAATACACCTTTATGGTGCAATATTTTTAGTTTCTAGCACATCTCCTTCGAAAGCAGACTTTTTGTAGCCTGAAGGACTACCGTATGTAAATAAGATTAAATAGTAATAAAAATATTAATTTTAATTTAATAATTTAATAATAAATAATAAAATTTAAACTTTACTAAGATCTAAACTTTATTTAAATTCTAAAATATAAATTATAAAACCTACAGCAAAGCTGGTAGTTTTACATATTTTACAATCGTTGGTATGAGTGTTCGTCCAAAATCTGAGGTCTATTCAATTATATTCCTTGAAATATTGGGTAGAAAGCACACATGTATTGGATGGAGAGGAATATGTTTGAAATTACTGAGAAGAATCTGATAAATCAAACAAGGGTAATTATGGAGAAAGGATGGTTGACAGAAGTGGAAATCAATCGATAAAAAGGAAGGTAAAAGGAAGGAGCAAAGTGAAGAAGAGATAGGTGGGGTAGAAATGGAAGTGGATAAAGTTACCTCGGTTGATGTAGAAGAGGGCGTGGTATCCGAACAGCTTGGAGTGAAAGAAAAGAAGAAGAGAGGGATCCATATTGGAAGAGACGTATTGAAGGTGATACTATGCGATTGAGGAGAGATTTGGGTAAGATTAAAGCTTGGTTCAAAAGAAAATGGAAGAATAGAAAGAAGGGGGAAAGGAAAAACAAGATAAAAGATACTAAATGTGAGATTGATTATGACACAAACAACCGATGAGGAACAATATTGACCCACGCTTAACGCATGACGCAACACCAACTCACACTAATTACGACACAAACAAACTATGACGTAATGAACCAGACGTATATATATAGGCAAACCTGACAAGCACGCTTTATTAAAGTTGACCGCGCTGGGGCGGTTGAAACGTCAGTCACCAACAACAGTCTTTATCAAGACTACATGTACAAGAACCTGGACGATCAACTTCACACATCTAATGCTCCCATAGATTCAAACCATTTACTTTAATCTCCTGAATGTTTACCTTAAGAACTAATATCTATACTATAAGATTAAAAAGTAAATTATATAATTTCCTGAAATAACGATTTAGGAATAAAAAGTTAAAATTGTTAAAATTGTGACTTCAGAACCCGCTTAAAACAAGATCTATCCTCCAGTGCTCCAGTATTGTTATCAATAGAATTCCAAAGAACTGCCGCCTGATAATAAATTGATTTTTTAACATAGTCAAACAAAGGATTCGGAAGTACAAATTGTCCTTTCCTTTCTAAGATTTATTGATGATTGCTCTTTGTGAAAAGAGCTTCAAAAGCGCAGCAGCTTGGTCATGATAGCCTCTCTGCACAAGATGAAGTAGACGATTCCTGTGTATGTTACTTAAAGAGTTTCGCTTAATAGCTTGTCAGGTTATTCTTCACTTTGTGTGTAGCAGTCAAAGCTGTGTAAAAACCCATTTTTTCAAACAATTAGTCGCGTTAGGCTAGGTTAAGCTTTAGAAGTAATATCGAAACCATTTGGAGCATATGATGATGGTTGAAACTTGGCTTTATTTGTGTCTTTGTGTTTTGCCGCCATATTGGAGTACCAAAGTAATATACAACAACATGGCTACCACAGGTTAATTAAGGACATATTTGACATTTTACTTTCCCTATTGTTCGGTCGAAAAGTGCATAATCGCTCCAAAATTGTGGTTCTAGAGATATTTCTATACATGTTACTTGTTCTATGACTATGGACAACATATAAAATATTACTATCCTCTTATTAACCCAGGGCGAGGTCTGTAAGGGAAAGCATTTCCTTCGACAAAACCGAGTGACTAAGGAATGAGGTATGTGCCAAATACCGAGAACAAAAGCGAGAAAACAAGGTTAATATGTAGTATATTTTCTTGTTTGTTTTCATTGCTTTTTTTTTTTGCTTTCATTGCTTTACCTTATAACCTCTTAATCGCTTCGTGTTTGCACCTGTTGGTATTTGTTCCCAATGAAATATTCGTCGTGCTTTCGTGCAAAAAGCATTAAAGAAAAGCAACACTAATGTTCCAGCATCTTTCATTGTTCTCCATTTTTCAACGAAGATGCCTAGTTATTTTATATTTGTCCTCAAATCAAAAAAAGTTTCCACCCAAACCGTCAGAAAATCTGTGATCTGTACCCACAGGCATTACGGCAAATTCCGAACAGCAAATTAACGAAATATACTGCGTAATTCCACTGAACGTAGGCCATAATAAAATAAAGTAATCTTTAAAAATAATGGTAATGTCAGTGTAAACGATCTATACCTTTTTGATCCGGAGATGCGGGGAGACTTGCACCGTTGATGCTAAGGGGGAGTTTTCCTTGCTTGGTGTGAATTTGGACGATTCCAGATGTTAACTTATTATCACCATATTCGGACCATTTCGAAGTAGAACTAACATTTACATGTTCACCGCTGCCGCCAGAGCATTTGTACAAAACCATTTGGTAACAACCAGATAATTTATTTAAATCTATGTCGCTGGAAATATTTCCATGAGCCGAAACAACCAGCAAATCAGAGATTACTTGTTCGTAATCTTGGGTGCTTGCACCTGATAAACTGTAAGTTATAGAGTGGTCCCCTGGATGTAGAGCAGTAACATTTGTATACTTTTTCATTGTTTTCAATTTATCATCTGTATTGAAAACAAGCTTTGCTGGATCAAACTTTACACCTATGCTAGACATAGTGATAATGAGCTCTTCGCTAGGTGTTGACACTGAGAACTCAAGTGCCTCTGATGTTTCTCCAACAACCATGAGAGGATAATTTGGCGTGATTATTTCTCCAGTTTCGCACCGTTTTCCTTTATACCCGGTATTACTGCAGTTACAATAGTATAGTTCGTTAATATTAGTTGTACAGGTGCCATGCCTGAGACAAGGGTTTGGCTTGCAGATTTCGGTTTCTGAAAAGAGAAAAACGTAGTTATTAAGGATTGTTGATAAAAGGTTTATTTAAAAACATAAAAAACAATATAATAAAAAAACAAGAATGTATTGAGTATAATTTATGATTTATGGTCGATCACGCAGAATAAGGTTTCCCTATTTATCAAGCCATAGGCTCATATTTTAAGAGTTCGACTATTCAGTTTATGACTCTGAGGTGAACGGAAAACACAACTGATAAGGGTTTCGTGAGACTACAATTTAAGATCTTTTTCCGAGAAAACCGGAATGTCTGACCGTTTGAAAGCAGCACCTTCTCTTCAATTATTTTGATACCGTGAGAGGTGCCCGAACAAGGATTCAACCTAGCTATAGACGATGTGTTAACCACTAGACTACAACAGCTGGTTAAAATAGATATATGTTGTATAATCATTTATAATATACTATATTCAATAGCAATATGTTGCATAATCATATAATATCCTATTGAATAGCAATATGTTGTATAATCATATAATCCCCTCGCCCGGCGCGAAGCGCCGGCCGAAGGCCTGAGGGCGAGGGTGCTAATATCGACCGGCGTTTAGTCCCTCATCACGGATTCAGGCGTAATGTAGAGTCACATTCAGTTTCCTTGTATATATATATATTCAGGATCAACGTCGTCGATCATGCGCGGCATTGGAAAATTTGGCCCTGGTAACGAGATATAGACAGAAGCTGATTGGTAGACCTGAGCCTCTGCATTTGAATTAATATTTAAATTGCAACCGTCACATGATTGCGAATGCAAAAATTGAAACGGTATAGGTTTTTTGGTGCGTTAAATTTGACGTAATTTAAATTTAAATTGACGCCAGCGCGACAAACCGCTTTCCGGAAGAAGCCGGCATTGACGGCGAAATTTATATTCATATTGCCATAAAAACCTACTGCATCCGATGATTTTGTGAGGAAATGGCAATGTTTGTTTGTAACAAACATTACTATAGATATTATCTGCTGATTTCAAGCCGAAACTGTAGTGTTGAAGGACAAGATAATCAAAGACAGACACAAGTAAAAGGTAAAAGGACTATTATAATTATGTACATAACATTGTGATTGTCACCGACTCACCGGTCTGTGTTGAGCAATTAATTTGCCTTTTCTGCATAGTTTTTTTTGGTTAGGGTTAGCAATTTGGTTAGGATTAGGGTTAGGTTTAGGATTTTGATGATATTTACCCGCATTTCGTTCAATTCTAAGAGACTATAGCGTCGTACGGCTACCGTACGAATAGCCATTACCTTCGGCTTCAGTTCAGTTCAGTGCTTCACTTTATCGTTTAACTTTTTGACTTGACTCGCTAATTTTAATGTTATTTAAATATTGTACACTGTATTGTGTATTTGCTCCAAGCTCCGAAATCTAATAGACACATTTTGAAATACTTAACAGAGAGATTTGGGAAAATTTGAAGGTGTGTAATGTTTTGAATTTTCAAAACATATATGTATAATATTTTGACAGTTGGAATTAAATCCATGCAACAATGGCCAGTCCAAGCCTGATTAAAATATATACCTTTGTTCTTTATAATACTGCTGAATAGTAAGTGTAGTACAAATTTTGGAATTGCATGTACAGTATGTTTATTATTTTTGTGTACCTCAAGTTATAAATACTATATGTTTGATAATTAGCCTATATATACAGTAGTTTAGGGTGAAAAAACATGCATACTATTGCTGTGTTTATATGACCTGGGCCTGGCCTACAATTTTGTAGCAATAAACAAGCATTACTATATATACTTGTCAGTGTTAATACTTAATATATACACTGCTGTAGTGAATAAGGGAGAGCTCGGGGGGAAACAGACAATACAGTACATGGATGATAATGTCAAGCAAGCTCATATCCTCAGAAAAATTATTGTGTGTCCGGACAGGGATAACTTTCTGATTTCCAGTGAGATGCTCTGACCATTGAGCTACCAAGACTCTGATGGTGAGTGAACGTTACATTGATGTACTGATTCTATTGATATAACAGCAGTGTATATATTAACACCCAATCATTAGTCATTACTGAAATATATAGTAACTGCTGTGCATAGGCAGTACATATATCATTAGAACCAGTGCATCATTGTAACGTCTCGCCATCTGAATCACGATGGCTCAATGGTTAGAGGCCGTCACTGGCAATAAGGTTACCATTTTTTCAACCAGGAATATTATGTTTCTGACGATATGATCTTGACGTCCATGTTTTGTATACTGGCATGTATTCCATATATAATCTGTGTTTACAGTACTCCATCTATAGTACTATAGTACACAATGCCATATATATGCTTTGTTACATGGCAAATATGGTATCTGCAATCTGCATTAGGCATTATTATTAGTAGTATTATTATTGTCAATGATAATAATAATAATAATATTTATACAGGATAGCCGGGTCTTGTTTTCTAACAAATTACAGTTGTTACAAATTTCAACACATATTCATCAATGTACAGTTCAATGTTTACACAAACTAACTCAAAAGTTGTATATCCTTCACATATATTTAACAATTAGACAACGAGTCCGAGTTGTCTATTCAACAATTAGACAACGAGTCCGAGTTGTCTATGAGCGAATAGTCAACGAAGGCGAAGCCTGAGTTGACTATTCGCTCATAGACAACGAGGACGAGTTGTCTAATTGTTTTAGTAGAAACAAATTAGTGGACTATAACAAATCATGCATTCTCCAAAAAATTATCTAAAAACTCATGTGAAACCTCCTCAAAACGAGAGTTTTCTGCCATTGTTTTGAGCGCGTTTCCCAAACGTTGTCTATCACGAATAGACAACGGTTGAGTAGCCAATCAGAATGCAGCATTTGTAATAGACCATGGTCAGTTTCTACTAAGAGCGAATAGTCAACGAAGGCGAAGCCTGAGTTGACTATTCGCTCATAGACAACGAGGACGAGTTGTTTAATTGTTTTAGTAGAAACAAATTAGTGGACTATTACAAATCATGCATTCTCCAAAAAATTATCCAAAAAGTCATCCGAAACGTCCCCAAAACGAGAGTTTTCTGCCATTGTTTTGAGCGCGTTTCCCAAACGTTGTCTATCACGAATAGACAACGGTTGAGTAGCCAATCAGAATGCAGCATTTGTAATAGGCCATGGTCAGTTTCTACTAATTGGCAATAGATAATGGTGCTATAACATGTATGAACAGATTAATTGAAACATGGAAAATAGCTCTTTAGTGGTAGATATGATGTTAAAATGCCATGGAATTTCCTAACTGGCATTACACAATGTAACTTTCTTCTAAAACAAGAGGTACAAAACTTGGGATTTCTATTAACCAATCAGTTTCAAGTCCCGACTTAGGAAAGATCAGTTTCCCTGACATGCCTAGAGACCTCTGATTATGACCATCAATATTTAGTTATCCATATTCCTGCCAGCTCCACATCACAGCAGTCGAATGTGGGTAGAATTATCAACTTACTGTTACTAAATACTGCATTGATTATTTCGTGAGTCATCAATATTGTGATAAAAGTAATTTATTTCTTAGTGATTGATGGTAGAAACAGCAGTAGACCCCCACTATTCTGTTGCTACACTCAAAAATTAAAAAGTTTGGACTGCATGTATTTATTTTGATGTCCTATGAAACAATTAAATTCAGACAATACAAAGCTGAGAGATATTGTCCACTGAAAATTTATTTAGTTTGGCAAATGAAGTGGCTATTATCTAATTCAAGTAATTTAGAACCAAAAGAAGTACTGTACTGTAAGTTTCAAACAGCAATTGGGCGAGGGGTTTGTTGCGTACACGTATTTCTAGTATCGTATTATATATGTTGTATACTCATACACATTAGTGATTTGTGTATAGTATATATGTTACGAATTACTAAAACGACCACAATAATAAGAAAGCTGGTGAGTTCTCAAAATAATTGCATAAGGTATAAAAAGAGAAACAAGGTACTGTTACTTTATACAATTTGTATAATGGCTGATTATGTTGTGTTGCATCTTATCATACTAGGTAATATAACAAGGTACGCATGCGGACCGACGTTTGTGACAAGGTGCACATGCATATCGAATGTTTGTGACAAGTTACAGTACTGCTGAGAAATAACCCAAGGCTGCGTCCTCGTAACAGGAGGAAAATATGTTTCCGCTGTGTGAGATTATAGCTGGTGCATCGAATAATGATGCAAATGAAAAATTCGTCTTTATCTAAAAAGATTTTGAAAATGAAACAGAATGGCTTTCTCGGTTTCTCAATACCTCATCTCGTTTCTAAGATATTCGGATTTTTGAATATGCAAATTAATGCCATATGACGTCATTTTCTCGTATACAGTAGATAAAATAAAATTGACAAAATGAGGAATATCTCTGCAAATAATAAGTGGAATGTTTTGAAACTTTACACATGTATGTAAATGATGATAGTATACACCACTGTGTGACGTATGTTGTTGCCAAGCAGACCACTAAATCTTCCAATTAAAAAAACTAAAATCTTAATTATGTCTCTTTCTTAAAGAATAAGATGATTTATACATCTGGAATAAAATATCTACATGTGTACGAATCTTCGAATCTATGCACTGCAGTAAACGTTGTTTGATAGAGGAGAAATAAACAATTTTTGTTTTACAAATGGAACAGATCTGACACCAAGCGATCTCCATGGCAACAATATACTATAATGCATAGTGGTGTGCAGTACTTTGATCATTGGCATACATGTGCAAAGTTTCAAAACATTCTGCTTGTTATTTGCAGAGATATTTCTCATTCTGTGAATTTTATTTTGTCTATGTGAGAAAATTACGTCATAGGACATCATTTTAACAAAAACCGGAATATCTCTGGATCGAGTTCAGTTTCAAAATACTTTCAGATAAAATCATAATTGGTTAGACGAATTTCTCATCTTAGTAGCACTTTAAAATCAATGGCGGAGCCATATACTGTCAAGAGTTTTTTATAGATTAAGCAATAATCAGCTGCTTGTTTACCGGTCTTTAGTATTTTGATGAACTCCAGATAATACGGAATTTTCGCTGAGATGATAAAAGCATATGTTTGCGTGCGGAATCTTATTAAAATGTGTATGAATAAAATATTGGACGAAGAGACCACCGTGGCCTCGTGGTAGCGTGAAGACTCCTTTTTAATATCTGTAATTCTTGAGATTTTCTAATGTTGTGGTTCTATTATCTAAGTCAAAATAAATTTAATATTGAAATACAGGTCTTTGATTAATATGAGTCATAAAACGTGTTTCCTACGTAGCCAATGTAGAAATACAAATCAAATATCTAAAAAATGTTTGTGTATTACCGAAATAGCGTGTAAGTTGTCTAACGTTTCGAGCGAAGGCCCTTCGAGTGTAAACGAATTTCGCTCGAAACGTTAGAAAACTTACGTCGCTATTTCGGCAGTACACCAACTTCGGCAGTACACCAACATCAAGCTAATTTAACAGATATTTAGTAGCGGATTTATTATTTAAGGCAACACTCCATATCAGTAACAACCAGTTAAATTTACTACCACCTGATGCCCGCCTCACTTTGTTCAACGCACTTATTCTCCATTTTCTTGATTATGCAGATGTTATATGTGGTTATAAGAACAATTTAAGTCTAATGCATTCTCTACAAATCCAACAAAAAGTCAGCCAAACTAATCATTAATAAACATATGCGCTCTCTGCTACTCAAGCCTTGGAAACCCTAAATTGGAAACGTCTAGATGGTAGACGTTACGACCATCGCTGTATTTTTTATTTTCAAATGTTTGAATAACTTTTTCGACTCAAACTTTGAACTAACTGCTAAGTAGCCATTTCCACAAATATCACACCAGAGACAAAGCCAAATTCCACCTGCCAAGAGTGAAAACAAACTGGGTAAAACATAAAATAACTTACCAAACTTTGAACAATTATGACAATTTAACTACAATTTAACTCTGCAGCACTAAGTCACTTTCATTGGTACATCAAAGAAAATCGTTTTTCAAAATAAACTAATTAATGTCAAGTACTTACTCTCGCAAGTGACATTACTGGGAATCCATGTTTTTGATGTTTCACAAGAAATTTTAGATTTTCTAGGAAGATAAAAGGAATCCTCACATCCTAACTGGCATCGTGATTTATACCTCTGATAACAAGGTTGATATATAAAACCATTGTCTGGGTTTCTTGGCACATCGCAGTAGTTGACTAAAACAAAATTTAAAAAAGGATTAATTATAACACTAATAGTAACAGTATACTGTATATTATATATTATATATATATATATATATATATATATATATATATATATATATATATATATATATATATATATATATATATATATATATATATATATATATATATATATATATATATATATATATATATATATATATATATATAATATATATATATATATATATATATATATATATAATTATATATATATATATATATCGCAAACTCATTAATAATTCATGAGGAAACACAAAGGAAAATCATGACCGAGACGTTGTCTGTAAATGTGGTAATAAACGTCCATAAGTTAAACCAACTTTTCCCCCTCAAATATCTCTTAAAATACTGATTATAGTTTGAGAAGCCACTGTATATCATGCAGTCGAAAGGCGTTTATTTTCCTCGTTTTTCAACACACTTATCGGTGTTTTAAATCAGATAATAAACGCCTTCTCGTGTATGATATATTATATACACTGATGTAATAGATGTGGAAGATTGGAGTAGACTAGACATGAACGATTGTCAAGTTCAAATCAGAAAATATTATATATATATTTATATATTAGTATTTTATTGTTTGACTGACCAGTCATATTTATACAGTTACCATGGAAACACAATTGGCTACCGACCCCTTTTTCTAATCGCACAAAATTTAGTTTCATTTTAGCTAGGTTGTGAGTTCATATAACAAGTGTTCATTTACACTTTAAAAACGTTTGGGCCCTAGTATGCTACCATGGTATCTGAACAAATCAGTTTAACCTTTTGATCATTGTGGTTGTTGTACTGAAATCATGTTTCGTTTCCTTTCTAACAATACGATCTGAAATATCAACAATTTAAAGGTGCAGTCCAGTCCGTTTTGCGCATGTATGATATTTCAAACGTTGGGGACCCCACATGTCAACAAACTTTAACGGAATAGATTTGCGACAGTTCGAAAGCGAGTATTCGTTAAATGTGGCGAAGGCACGAGTGGTAGTTTGATATATTATCCACATTTAGGAACCAAACAGTTTCTTATAACAAGCTTTCTAGGCGGAAAAGCTCAAGCGTGTGAAAAAAATCCGCAATACTTCAGGTTCAATGTTTATATAACGCAATGTAAACAAACGATGTAAACAGAAACGTGAATATGCGCAGAACGGACTGGACGGCACCTTTAACATTTCGCTAATTAAACTCGCGCAACTAGTGACGTCACCAAGTTAAAATAAATTCAATGAATAAAAAAATAATTAAACTCAATTAAATGCGTACATGTGGACAACGACAAGCGATTAATAAAGAAATTGCATGGGATTCTTCATTATCAAAATAAACTTCTGAAGCAAAACATTTCATAAACACTTTAACTGTCCAATAGGATTATGAGTCAAATACCAATCACTTCCAACCAGATGTACATGTTAAAGGTGCCGTCAAGTCCGTTCTGCGCATGTCCACGTTTCTGTTTACATCGTTTGTTTACATCGTTTGTTTACATTGCAATATATAAACATTGAACATGAAGTATTGTGGATTTGTTTTCCACGCTTGAGCTTTTCCGCCTAAAAAGCGTGTTATAAGAAGTTGTTCTGTTCCAAAATGTGGATAATATATCAAACTACCACTCGCATCTTTGACAAATACTCGCTTTCGAACTGTCGCAAATCTATTCCGTTAAAGTTTGTTGACATACGGAGGCCCTCGCGTTTGAAATATCACACATGCGCAGAACGGACTTGACGGCACCTTTAAAGTGCCGGAATTTACAAATTCGTAAGCTTTCTTTTCGTTCGAAAATATCATCTTCCTACCTTTTCCCTGCTAAAATTGAGGATAGACACGCGAATCCATTGCAGACTAATTCAACAGTGAAATACAAAGAAAGTTTAGCTCTGAACTTTAAAAAACACCTGTTTAAACAAAATTCGCGCAATTCCCAATATTTCTTTGTATTTCACTACTGAATCACTGTGCAATGTTTTTGCGTGTCCCTGCTTGACGTCATTTCCTGTTAATAGTAAATCACTTAACAGTGATAAAAGGTATGAAGATGAAATTGTTAGGCGTGCTTAGAAATCACTTTTATATTTGATTTTGTTTTTAAAAGACGTTGTTTTTAGAGAACGATAGAGAGCTTTTTAAAAATGTCAAGCAATTAGGCAACTTATTATATACATGACAAAATTACTGGATTCTGATTGGCTGAGAGGAGTGCAATAAAATCATTTATTGCTCTCGAGTGCAATAAATGAAAAGAGAGAAGACACTGGGAATAAGTTTGACAATAAAATTCAAAATGGTGGCCTATTCTGCAATGGAAAGTTTTCACTTTTCCAACGACTTGTGGTGCACTATGAATTAAAAATTCCATGTAAATATTTTGAAATGAATACAAAGAACACCAAGAGTGAAAAGGTTTGTTGTCAACTAATGAAACAAAACGTTTTTAAAGACTTGGAAGAAGATGAAGCGTACGTTTCGTAATTTTGTCATGTATATAATAAATGAGTAATCTTATGATTTTGCTCGTGCAATTAAGGATTTACACTACTCGTGATATTTGAAAATTGTGCCAAATTGCACTCGCCTAACGGCTCGTGCCACACAATTTTCAAATATCACTCGTGGTGTAAATCCTTAATTGCACTCAAGGAGCACCAGTAACGGAATAACTTCCACCGCGTTTAGTTGCACTCTCATTAATTTCAGCCATCTTTACACTACTTGCAAACACCTGACGTCACACCAACTAAAATTCGTATTAAAGATTTAAAATAGCTATGAGATAGTATATGAAGGCATACTCATGATTAAGATATTGAAACATTATCAACTCTTAAAAAAATATTTTAAAAACACATAAGGTGAACATTTACCAATTATATGACACACAGCTTCCGAACCGGACCAATCTTTTGAGGCAAGACATGTTCTATTTGAAGGACCTGCCTTCATGTTAAAACCTATTTCGCACCAGAAATTACACACACTATCCGTAATATAACCATCGCACTTCTTGGTTCCATAGAGTGGCGCGTAGACAGGACGACATGGTCTACCTGTAATGAAAGGAAAAGAAAAAGACTATATTTAGATTTCATGATACAAGGGACTTGGGGACTTTTCTTGGGAAATTTTTGCAATTAATGTTAGTGTAATTTACTAATAGTTAAGTTAGGTAGTGGCAGCTTGGATGTATAGTAAAGCTAAAAATATTTTGATGTGCAACCTGTGTTAAGTAACCCAATCTCTAACCATAGAGCCATTAGAAATCAGATGGAAGAGCAGGTTTATTACGGTATTTATACCCGGCTGCACGAGTTGTGAGCAGTATGTTCACTAGTACTTGTTGAGTCGTGTTGTACAGTCAACTTTCAGTCAAATAATGTTGTGATTTGGTCCAATGGTTAGAGCATCTGCCTAGCATTCATAAGGTTGCGGGTTTGCCCAACAAAACCTTTACAATTTTAATTTACTATAATGTTGGAGACGTAGGAAAGTACGAATTCTCAATGGCATGTAATCGAAAACTCGTATATTGCAAAATTTTCCCTATTATATGTATTGTATGACTATACATTTGAAATTATTTTTTAAGGAACAACTCGCAGCCTTGTCCTCCAAGGATAGGTAAATACTCCTCAATTTCCCTGTGTCTTCTCAGAAAGCACTACATATCGAGGATTTTATATCTATCCACAATGCAAATACGTCCATTCACGGAAGTTGCCTTTTTAGTGTCGTAATGCATTACTGTTGCATGACACTCAAACTTCCAACTATAATTGCACTAGTACAAAGTGTAGTCTTACCTTCACAACTTTTGTTGTCTGAACTCAATTCAAAACCAGGCCTGCAAAGGCATTTGTAACTACCAATCGTGTTTACACAAGTATGTGAACAGCCAGGCTTATTTTGCTCACATTCGTCGACGTCTAAAAAATACATTACGAATATAAGTCTCCTGACTCCTAAACAATGAACACATATCCTAAATGGAATAAGCAAGATAGAGAAAGAGACAGAATTTTATTTAAACTCGGAATCTCATCAATAATACAATTGCTTTACATAAGAGTCGAAATATTTACAAGAGATATTTACAAAGTGTATTGTTAAAATTATTACATAGAGGAACTGAGGGATGGCAAACGTCGTTTGAAAGATGACAAATGATGTGTTTTGAAGTTTCGTGTCTAATGGAAAATAATTCCATAACTTAGATCCCGTAAATTTAAAGCTGTTATTCAAATAGTCAGAATTTGATTTGGATAAATAAGAATGAAGAAAAAGCTGTTTTAAATAAGTTGGAGCTTTATTATGGAGGATTTTGTACATAAAAATATATTTATTCTTGGCACGGCTTACATCAAGTGTTGGCCATCGAAGTTTGCTTCTAGTTACACTTGATCTAACCTCGAAACCTAATTCACCAACAACTCGTCCAGCCCGATTATTGAACCTTTAATCTTTTATCTCTGTGACCAGAGATACTAAGGGTTGTGCTATAGAGGAAAGCGACAAGAAAGACGCCTCACATTTTTAAACATGATTCCACCAATTCCGGGGACGAGTTAGTTAGTAGAAGCGAGTGAAACATCCATTGTCTTGTCAGCTTTTGTCCCTTTAGTTTTTATGTTATTCTACTTCCCAACACTTTTGTCTTTTCGTCTTTTGAATACACCTTTTTCGGGATTTTACACATACTGTACGAGGTTATAGAATATTGCAATTTAGTAGATATAGAGTTTCTCGTGCCGTGATAAGTCACCTCGCGCGAGGGGACTATAACATTTTCAGCGATTTAAAAATGGCGGCTTCTCGATTTGTCGATGTTACGTACGAAGAAATTAATAAAATTAAAGAAAATAGTATTCAAAAAAAAAACTAAAGACGCAACAAAATATGGTGTTAAACTTTTTCGAGGTAAGATATAAGAATTTTCCAATTTAATAAATAAACTAATGCGGGTGATGTCGCCGGCGCCCGGCGATACTCAAAACAACAAACAACATTTTTAATTTTGCGAAAAACTCTTTATTTAACAGAATGGTTTGCACAACAAACTGAATTCAAGACAGAATTTGAAAGCATGGACGTTGAAGAAATGAACAAATGCCTTTCAAAATTTTACGTCTCTGCCAGAAAAAACAGCTTCTTATAGTTCTCCTTGAACTGACTGCGAAATCGCTTCTGTTAATAAGCTGACATTTTAGCATCTACTTCCAAGAGCATGAAACCGTTCCTTGTGCTCAGAGCATTTTCGTTTGTTCTTTGATTACGTAAAATCATGTGATCTCATTCTCACGGCCTAGCGCATTGCGACTTCCGGAAATAAGAAATAATATTTTTTAAAACTCCGTGTTATAACGTAACGTTTTCTTCCTTTCTTTGTTTCTCTCTGATAGTCACCTGTCAATTTCGACTAAAACAATTAGTCACCTCAGTCTCGGTGATTACCGTTATATTTACCGAGCCGCGAAGCGGCGAGGTAAATATTCACCGATAATCACCTCGACTTCGGTGACTGATTGTTAATTAAACAGTGGCGACTAATTTTAATTAGGGTGTCTGAAATGGCATTTCCTGCATTTTGAGAGCACTTTTGAGTAAAATCTAAAGGCTACAAATCATTTTTTGTAGTTTATCCATTATTTTTAGTTAAATATTTTTAAAATAGTGACTTTGTCGTGGTGACAAATTTAAATATCGCTTTGTAAAACGTACTAACCATGGTGAATGGTAATAAGTTCAGAACGTTACGAAATCTAAACTGCTTATTTATAAACACATTTACCAAATACTAATTGCATCACGCCATTATTAGTTTTTGGTAAATGTGTTTATAAATAAGCAGTTTAGATTTCATAACGTTCTGAACTTATTACCATGGTTACCATTCACCATGGTTAGTACGTTTTACAAAGCGATATTTAAAATATTATTAATAATAGCACCATTAATAAAAAGAAGCTATTTGCCGGATCGATAGGCTGACGGGCCCCCCTCGGCCCATGGGCCCCGATGCGGCGCACCGTTTGCACACCCGTAGTGCCGCTACTGAATATAGATTTTAGGTTTTTGGTGACGTCACTACCAATACATAATTCGTAACAAGAAATTAGCTGAATTGATTTTTCGGAAAATCATTTACTCACCACTGCAAGTTTTCCTATCCCAGTACAGGATATAACCAGCACGACAAGAACAAGTAAAGCTTCCATACGTGTTCTTGCATATATGCGAACATCCTGACGTTTTTGTTGTACATTCATTCACATCTAGAATATTTAAGAAAATTTATCAAAAATCTTTCATTAAAAAATATAGTATAAACAAAAAATAATTTATTTATACGCAAAAGACATCACTTGAAAATAGTATATATTAAAGTGACACTACGACGGAATAATCAAAATTTTGAGTTTATTTAGAAGGACTTTTGAAATGAGGACAAATATCATTTTCTCTTAATCAATATTTCATCTTATTCCAAAGATATTCAGGTCTTTGGAACATCCAAATTAGATACATTATGACGTCATTATGACATCACACAAATTTCCCAAAAGAGAAATATCTCCGGGAATAATTGCTAGATTGTATATGAACTTTCTGGATGTATGCTGAGTGGTACACGGTTTTGTGTGCATAAATTGTTGGATATTTTCCTTAGAATTAAGAATTTTATTGAGTTCATATTAGTAAATGACGTCATCAGGAACATTAGCATATTCGAAAAACATGGATATCTAAGATGATTTATTTTTATGAAGATGATTTATTTTTTTAGCGATGATTTATTTTTTTAGCGAGAACTCTATTATACTTAAAAAGTATTTCTAAATAAAATCTAAATTAGGTACTTTAAAGAACTACTGCGATGAAAAATTGTTTTGCGATCTCCTCCCAGAAAATCAATGTACAACAAATAAGTGTATAAGCAAAATAATTTGTCAATAATTATAATAATTTGATTAAATTATAATTGAACTTCTTTTCACATATGGCGACAATCCAGCAATGGCGGCCATACAAAACAGTCAAATTTGGGAAACTAAAATTAAAATTTGGCAATTTTTATTATTTCATTTTAAAGGGATATCGAAATATAAATTAACTTCTCGTGAAATGGTATAACAAGACCTTTTACAATTTTCCTTTATCTTTTTTGGTTTCGAAATAATTTGACGAAAGACAGCATGCTGTCCGCCATCTTGGAGTTATTTTCGATATGCATGTGACGTCATAAGTAGGGTAACGTGAAATTTTTATCTTGCCAACCTTACGACATTATGAGCCAGAAACTCGATGATGTTGCACTATTTCCATTATCAATTGGCCCACAACATTTTAAAAAGCCTTACGCCAAAATTCGGTCACCTATGGAGTAGTTTCATCAGGAATACCCTGCTTGTTAATTTCCTAGTTAATTAGGTCAAATAGTCTTTTGTCATAAATATCATAAATATTTCAAAAACAAGAAAGATACAGTAAAATTGTAAAATGTCTTTTTATACCATTTTACGGGTTCTTTTAAATGAGACAAAGTTAATTTAGATTGTCATATCCCTTTAACTGAGCGTATTAATTACGTGTTACTGCATTAAAGGACATTGGCAACAAAAATAAGTACATTTTATGTCAAAGTACGTGACTTAAATAGCTGGAATATTGTAGTTTGAGGTTGTAAAAATTCTAGTAATGTGTTTTAGAAATAATCGAGGGTTTTTCTACCATGTCAAGACGAAGAAGTCGGAGTGATAAACGCAATATTATTATATATGACCGATTTGTTTTGGTTGCTAATCCAATTTTCATTGCAAAAGCCAGTTTCACTCATAGATATTTGAACATGGGTTCCAAGGTAAAACGATGGACGTTTTCAGATGCCTAAAGGCTAAAGTGTATATTAATTCTGTTAGTACTGAGTTTATATTAAAGTGTTTCATAATCTTGATGCCCCTTTGTAATCGTGCATTTTTAGCAATGGCGTGGTGCCCTAATTTCGCAAAAATTATTATCAGAAATCGCCGGAAAAGCAGTTCTGGGTTTTGCAAAATTAAAAATTTTCCTGGGGGGCCCCATGGCCCCAGAACGCCTAGTGGGTTCGCGACGTAGCCGCGAAGATACATCACAACGTGTTGATTCTTCATGTGCGCCCCCTCTTCCGCACAACCCTGGATCTACCACTGTTTTGACAAGCTTCGATCGATAGGATGTAGTCGGTACAACTGGGTACAAGCTAGTGCGTCAGTCGGTTGAGGTGTGCTTACACCCCCCTGTAAAATGTTCTGAGTACGGCCCTGTACTGACGTGACGGTCATATTGAAAATGGCGGCCAAAAGCCTGTTTATCACTAGAGATTATGATAATAACTCCCCATCCTTCAACTGATCGTTAAATATCCGTCCACGCTGCTGTTCTTTGTCAAATCAATTATTTTAAACCAAAAGCTACTGCAAAACGATCACATACAGGAAACTAAAATCTATTGACATTGATGCCGTTCTAGTTGGATAAGTGCTATAACTCTACCTTGTCAACCTTTCTTGATCTGCATGCACTTCTCAAGACAAAGGTTGTCGTAAATCGGAAACGGGACACATGCGTCGTTATAGTTCTCATCGTTGTTGTCGTCGTCGTTGTCGCTGTTGATCGAGCAACTTTTGTTCAGAAAATGAAGCCGGAAGTCCGCCATTACTAAGGGACCAACTGAGAATCCTATGAGGTTTTTTGATGGTTTATGTGCTCTTACCATCGACAAAATAAAATAATATTACTATAAAGAGGACCAGAAAACATTTTTCAAATTACTGGGTGAAACGATTCATCGCCTACCTACAGATTTACTGCGACTTTGGTCCCTTAGCAATGGCCGCCGTTCGCTCTAATTATCCAGTGAGAGAAGCCTGATTAGGTTGAAGATTTTATGCATTTAATGTTAACAAAGAAACTATATTGGCCAGACACTAAACCTATTTTGCTAGCGTTACAGTTTGATTTGCTTGCAAACTCGGAGTTTCTAATGATCTCTCGTTAATTTACATTATGCAAATATGTAGGCTTCAAAATCAGCTCATCAGATACAATAGAAAGCTCAATCCAGTCTTTATTTATAGATCAGTGCGTTGTCGTCGTTGTTAACGTTATTATAATTAATAATTCAATAATTACCAGTGCATCCTTTTGAATCCCATTCGCTGACTTTATAGCCTATATAACAAGTACAAGTATATCCACCTGGGTAGTTATAGCATTTTTGAATACAACCTCCATTCTTTTTAAGACATTCGTCGTGATCTAGAAAATATCAATAAGTTAAGAATCCTATTAGCCCAAATACGATATTAAAGATGTAGATTCTACATGAAGTATATAATTGAATGTTAAAATGTTTTATGATTTGAATTTTGCATTGCCAAATTGTGACGTCGACTCATTCATCTTTTCGTATACAATATTCTTCTGGTAGAAAAATCTTACATAATTCAACGTTGATGATATAATTGAACGTTAAACTAGAGATTTTATCTACCTTTACAATCAATCCTAAACCAGTCTATCGTGGTAAAAACTAAAAAGTAGAGTGCTGCCAGACACAACCTCGTACCCAGGGGATTTTGCCTCCACGACGGAAGGTCGGCGAAAATGGCCCTGGCATCGGCTGGTCCGTTCTATAATGCGATTGGCTTGTCATAAAACTCAATTAATTCAGCCGAGTGTAATTTATTCATCTAAATCTGAATGCTGTCTTCAAATTTTACAGCAAATTAGAAGTGATAGCTTTCGCTAAATTGGATATATGCTTGTTCATACCTTTTCTTATAAGAGATAACCATGGATTTATGGTGAATTATTAAGCTTGTTAGCTGCTTTTATGCCGACGAATGCTGACATGAACAACTCTGAAGAGCATTGAATATTTCTCAATTACCCAGGTCAACAAAGTAGACAAAGGCAATGGAACAAAGACCACAAAAATTATCATATCTAAACACCCAGATATTATGGGTATCATGTGACCAGCCGATCCCAGATCCCATTTTCGCCGACCTTCCACCGTAGAGGAAAAATGCCCTGGTAACGAGGTTCGCCCAGACGGTAAACTGCCGAGAGATTTAGGAAACTATTTGCAGTTCACCAACTTTTAGAGTAGTAAAACAAGAGTAGTAAAAAAGTAGAGTGCTGCGTAGACAGTGTTTTGAATATATATCAAAGTGAAAAGGTGGTAAACTGCCAAGAATTTAGTGACCAGATACTGACGTTTCGAGCGGAGCCCTTCATCAGAGCGGAGCCCTTCATTTGGTCTTACTCTGATGAAGGGCTCCGCTCGAAACGTCAGTATCTCGTCACTAAATTATTGGCAGTTCACCACCTTTTCACTTTGATATATATATATATATATATATATATATATATATATATATATATATATATATATATATATAATATACGGAAAGAAAGGCAAGTTCCTGCACGGTTGACGTCAGACTCATTAGCCTTTGAACATCTACGCAAATCACACATTTTAAAGCAGTCCTGACTATTGTCTCGTGTGTTTTCAGCATTGAAATCGGTTAAATATAGGGCGCCGAGAAATCTAAGGACCATTCCGATAGGGAAACTCAACATATGAAGAAGTTGGAATTTGGCTTGGATGAAGATGGAATTTGGCTTGGATGAAAATGGAATTTGACTTGGGTGAAGATGGAATTTGACTTGGATGAGTATGGAATTTGACTTGGATAAAGATGGAATCTGGTTCGGACGAAGATGCAATTTGACTTGGATAAAAGATGGAATCTGGCTCGGATGAAAATGGAATTTGGCTCAGATTAAAATGGAATTTGACTGGGATGAAGATGGAATTTGACTTGGGTGAAGATGGAATTTGACTTGGATGAGTATGGAATTTGACTTGGATAAAGATGGAATCTGGTTCGGACGAAGATGCAATTTGACTTGGATAAAAGATGGAATCTGGCTCGGATGAAAATGGAATTTGGCTCAGATTAAAATGGAATTTGACTGGATGAAGATGGAATTTGACTTTCGTGAAGATGGAATTTGACTTGGATGAAGATGGAATCTGGCTCGGATGAAAATGGAATTTGGCTAGGATGATCATGCGTTATTGACTTTAAATAAGTGGTATCGATACTGAAAAAGAGTTATAGCTTACCTGTGCACTTTAATCCATCACTGGCAAGAAAATGACCGATATTGCATGTGCATCTGTAGCTGCCGTAAGTGTTGACACACGTATGTTCGCACCCATGATAAGTAAGGCATTCGTTCTTGTCTAATAAAATTAAAAATAAATAGAAGTCAGTATTTATCGCCAATGGAATGATAACACAGCGAACGGCAATAGCATTACAGCCCTCACCCCAATAATATATCCAGCTACGTTTTGAGCACGAAGTGCGAGCGAGTAGCTAGAATGTACAAGCGTAAAATGCCTGTTTCAAACATCGAACTTTTCATGTGCCGAATCTAACGCAAATGAATTTGAACAAAGGATTTTGCTAATTTACATTAGATTCGATACATCGAATGTTCGATGTTTGAAACGTGCCTTATAACATCAAACTTGCGCTTATGTGATTATCCCCTCGCCCGGCGCGAAGCGCCGGCCGAAGGCCTGAGGGCGAGGGTGCTAATATCGACCGGCGTTTAGTCCCTTATCACGCGAGATGAAAGGCCGATCCTAGATCTAGGATCAGGTGGTGTATGCTCAGGCCCAGGCCTCTAATTTTGCGTATTTCTGACGCGCGGACAACGCCGTATATATCAGCCGATGCAAATTGGCTAATATCTTTCAATATTTACAAACAAAAATACACACGCCTACTGTTGGAATATGATCACTAAACGAAGTTTGTAGTCTAATCTAACGATTTCATAGATAATTTTGTGTAGTGGATTAATTTATATTCGTATTTCTCCTGGATTTGTTAAAGCTGTTTTACGTTTGCTTGCTGACCTTCAATAGAGGTGAGTTCTATTTGCACTTTTCCGTAGTTTACTAGTCATGTCCAATATGTGATTATAATATTTTCCAAGAAAATGCTTTAAAGTTTGTAAAAATCATAAAGCACCCCATAGCACCCCAGCAATTTATACTCAAAATCGTATCTGATCATAGACCATTTTGGCGTACTCACGAGAGTATTTAATGGCGGAAGCCATTCGACAATGAATATGAGACATGCATGTAGTAACAAATTGTGTGTGTATTTCACCTTTTCTATTTATATCCCGCCTTGTTTTGAGATATTGATATTGGTAAGTTGGTCGCAAAATCCCTGTCTCTGAGCTCCAAATTATCAGATATTAATAAACTATGTATACTTCGTTTTTCATTTTACATAGATGAGCAAAGATAAATGATGTCGTGATGGCTGAGAAATGTTCAGTGAAGAGGACACATATTTCAACTGGAGATACCCCTGGCAAATCTGTAAACAAACAAGTAAAGACACAGAACTTTGCCAGTGCTCCAGAAGAAAAATCTTTACCCAAAAGTGTTAAGAGTTGTTGGAGTTGTAAAGAATTGGAAGGGGTTGTTCAATATGTTGCATTGTACAAACCCAACCATGAAAATGATAAGTGGCCAGCATTTAAAAATGAAGATTTTTGGGAAAGATGTGCTGCTGCTGTGCATGAGTATTCTGGCCAACCGACTAGGACAGGTTAGCTTATTTTTTTGTGGCCCTATTAGTCATTTTGTTTAACCCTTTCACATGTTCAGGAGTGAGAGGGTTGATAATTTTAATGTAATTATGATTAATTGGTTTAGGGTGAATACATAGATTATTATTGCAGTATAGCTATTAGCTATATAATTATGCATATATGCAGTAAGCCCTCCATGTATTATAAGCCTAACAATTTACTATCACTCTGGCCATTCTGAGTATAAGCCTCCCATGTATAAAATTAATGTTGTCTTATAATATTATCTTTGAATGTTATTACTGACACGAAATATTGTCTGTATGCCACTATATAATTATTATGCCCCAGTAAGTCATGTGCCTGACACAGTATAAAGTGGTTTCACATAACTTTGCAGCTTTATAGCTTAGAACTTGTTGTAACTGTAAAACAATTTGTCATAGCCTGGTAAATAATACAAATTGTTCTAAAATCAATATTTTCGTAATTTGAACTACATGTATAACTTTGTTTAGGAATAGCTATGAGAACAAAGACCCTAAAGCATTTGGCACAGGAATTTCCAACTGTAAGTGATGCAGAGAACTTTTACAATGTGGATTATTTTTCATCAAATACCATAAAGGTGTCAGAACAATCCAATGGATTTTCTTCTCCACCATGCATTAACAGAGCTGGATCTCAACCACTAAGTCCATTATTCCAGCACTCGCCAAATCATCCCACACCAACTTCCATGCTCAATGGTGATGTAGTAAGCAGTCTTATTTCAAGGTTTGAATCTAACTTTACAAAGCGAATGCAGGAGCAGCTTATTATACACCTACTCAAGATCCTGGTTATACAGCATCATGGGAATCACCTGTGGAATTATATAAGCAAAGATTTCTTACCTCTATCATTAAAGGGCATGAAATTGTTGAATGACAATAATAAAAATAATTTATTCCTTGCCATGGGAAAATGCTTTGGAGAAGAAAGAGATGGAATGCCTAAAATGTCAATTGAAAGGATGCCTTTTGGACTAATATCTTACAACTTGCAGTTCTTTGCTGCTGATCATACAGCAAATTTGAAGTTAGAACCAGACTATTTGGAATGGGAAACAACAATGTATGCCCAGTTCGGTCGTAAGTGGGTTTGTCTTCATCGTGGTCCGGCTTGGCAGTTTGATGAAGAGATTGAAGAGCAAGAAAACGTTGTTACGGATATCATGGACAGTGATAGAGATACAACTACAAGCTCTTTCATGAAACATGGTGAGGAAGAGCATCTTAGTGATTTAACCTATACACAAATGGAAGGGTCAGCAGATCAAAGTGAAGTTATCCAAGGTGATATCATTGGAACTGCTCTGGGTCAGTGTGGAATAATCTTTGAAACTGAATCCAATGAGAATGAATTAGACATTGAGGGAAAAATAAGTCAGCTAGCTGCAGACATTAGCAATGTAACACTGGTATCTCAATTTTGTTGTGAGGAGGTTCAACAGAAAGAAATATCAACATTGTGGAGCAGTAATGCCAGTGAATGCATGGAAGAACTTGGATATGCAACTAATAAACCTGAAGATGTTGAGAAGTATTTCCATGTAAGGCCAAGAACAGGTACAAGAAAAAGAAACAAGAATATATATAATCCTAGAAAGGTAAAGTATCTGTTGCTATATTATTTTGAATTGTACAGTAAGTTGACTTGAATGTTAGAAAATTGACGCTATTGGAGGATTGGTGCCAATTAGCCACAGGGGATGCCACGGCTCGACAATGAAGGCTCGACAATGGCACCAGTCACACTGTCAAAGCAGTGGAATGTATACTTACCTTGCATTTCCTTAGGTGTGGGAGGGTGGGACAACATAACGTAAGAGCTCGAGATTCCACAGTATATCCACCAAATGATAGTGCGCGCAAAACCAGTCAAGCTCAGACCACGCTGACAAGACTCTGACAAGTGCTGCGATTCCTTCACATATTTAATTGAGTGACCGCTGACTACAGTAGCATTGACTCCTTTTTTACCTTGCCTAAATTACATTTAGCCACATAAAATATGAGAACTTTGATGGGTAACACTAATTGAGATATTATCCTGTTCCAATGTTAATATTGGGTGACTGTATACAATAAATGTATTAATAATCCATTCATGTATAATTCAACCAGAACTTATATTGTCATGTAGTTCAACTTATTCAAAACTGACCTACTGTAATATGGCCCTTCTCCTCCAGCTGTTACAGTATTTAAACAGATTACGCTACTGTATTGCTTGCTAAAAAGCTGATCTTACTGTAGTACAGAATACATGCAATTACAGTTCCCAAAAGCAGGGCTGAGATATGTTGGTTATACAGTTCTGGAAGGGTGTGGGAATTTATAAAGAAAGCTAGTACAAATGTACTGCACATGTAGCTGACAATAAGGATGGCTGAATAAAGAAGCTTTAGCTCCTAAATTAACATTATTATTAATAATAATGTATTATTATTATTAAACTACAGTACATGTTTTGCCTCCTCTTGACAGGCAAGTAGGTAACTCTGTATTTTTTCAGAAATTTAGCAAGTCAGATCCTTATGGGATAGAAGAGGGGCCATGTCCATCTTCACTCCACAGGGAACCTGATTTGGGAAGCCACATAATTCCCTATAGAGAAAGCTACACTAATTAAACCATTTTTTAAGTGCCACTGCTGACATTTTCTTTATTTATCTTTACGAGGCTAAGATCAATATTGCGGGTGCTGGTTTGAGACACTTGCAGAGAAAGATTCAAAGTAAGGGATTCAAACGATGCACAGATATTCAGACAAAACTCTTGAAGGAAGCCCATCAAAGATTTCCTCAGGGCCGCTGGTGGATCAAAGCTGATGCATGTGATTTAAGATCAGGACTCTGTGAGTCTCTCCAAGGTGACTGGTCTGGTGATAAAGATCTTGGTGATGGTAAACTGAAAATGATGCATGATGAGTACAAGGCAAAGAAAAAGAATGTCAAACAGTTGCATGTTGTATGTGGTGATAATTTTTTCAAAGGATTGCTTGTGATTAAGAATTACCTGGCAAATGACAACTTGTTCCTACAAAATGGCTTAAAAGAAGCAACAGATATATACAACCACAAGATTGACACTTCAAACACATCGCAAGATACCCTCTGTGGTCTTGCATGGGATGTCACTGGTTATTCAGAGTTACTAAAGATTAATGAATATTTGCTTTCAAGTACTTATCTGCTATTGGATGAGCAAAATCACACAACCGCTTTGAAGGGGGCTGCAGTTATGTGACAAGTTCTGTGACTATTTAAAGCAGCTCTATCTAAGGAAACGTGAAGCTGCCAGTCATCTTCAGAAGAACAGCGCAAGTTTAAACCTTATGCCATCCCACTCAGAGTTTTACCAGTTGTTGCTGTGACTGATAAGATGATGAGAGAAATGAGAAACGAATTGGTGTTTTCCATGGAAGAATTGGGGATGAAAGTGGTTGGTAAGTGCCTACAGTACAGTACATGTAGGTGAAAGTACAGTACGTACAGTTTAGCCATACCCAATTGTCTGGTAATCCCAATTAATCAAAATTTCCAATAAGCGTTTAAGCAAATTACTCACAGATAATGTCATCCCCCAGATTTCCTAAATGCTTCTTGTAAATCAGCAGAGCTAATTAGTAATTAGTGTGTACAGTTCTTAGCCTTGTATACATTTAATTTTTGTTGTTGATTGACAGGATTTGTCACTGATGGGGAATGGAATTCATTAAGAACGCAAGGGCAGCACAGGGCAGTATCTATCATACAACTCTTAATGGGTGCAAAGAAAGAGGCACAGTCTATTAAAATAGCTGATATTGAGAACATTTTCAAGCCTACAGGCCCAGAAGGTAAAATCCTTAAATGAAATATATCATTTCTTAAAGCAAAAGACACATGTACTGCAATTAATCAACTGAAGAATGTCTAATTTAATATTACAGTATAGAGTCAGTGTATGTAATTGCTACATTATACTGTATGGCATCATTTCAATCCTAATTGTTTGACATTAATTTTATAGGCAAAGCAAAAGTAGCTCACAAAGCTGTACCACAGTCTGAGATTAAATGGATGCATGATTTCATGGAAGGTGGAAAAATTCCTTTCAAAAATGCAATACACATCATGAGAAGAAGAATGTATCCCTTCCATCATGATCCATATCCATGGATTACAGGTATCATAATACATTTCACCACACGTTTTTAAAATATTGTTAACACTTCATTTATTTGAATTTTTAGTGAATACAGTATATAATATTTTACCAGAATTTAATATTTTCATAATTAATATTTTCATAATTTAATATTTTCATAGCTTGTTGCTAACATATTTTAATGTAGTAATAAATCTTACAATACAACTTTAATGATATTGCACAGTGTTCAGTCGACGACAAGACCATGAAAACTAACTGTCGATATGAATTAGGCTAATTAATTATGTTGCCCGCTGCAGGACGGGCTAGGCATTGCGATCGTGATTCGTTAGCCAGACGTTGCGATCGTGCTGGGCTCAGGAAATGACTGAATCCGGACTCCCGGAACCCTTTCCATCTAGAAGAAAGACACAAAAAAACACACCAAAACAACAAAAACACACAAACCAAACAAACTAAGCATTACTCACCCACCGAGAGCATATACCTGAACCAACTCCAACTGTACGAACTGTGACCTCGACCGTGCTAAATACAAGACTGAGAATATTGTCGGACTCGAAGGCGGACGGTGGGCTGGGACGACAAAATGACTATTACCTAGCTTCAGGTCGGGACTAGGATAACCGACTGGATAAGATACATATCAATGAGATCAAAATTAATGTTAATTTTTACAGGTAAGCACCCAGAAACACAAGGGGAATGCTTAAGATCGTTGTTGGCCAGCTATATTTTCAGGCATTCTGTGGAAACATTGAAAGCAGATGGGGTAGATTTCCAGCACAATCTTTATCAGCCAGAAGTTAGCAGTGTCACTGGTGAGACACTTCTAGATAGGGAAGATCATGGCCATGTTTTGAAGAGGTTAACAACTTGCCTCAGAAATGGTTCAATACCCGATATTGACTTAAAGACATTTTCTGGTGCGTTGCAAGATCCACAATCTGGCCTCACATATGAATCATTAACTGGAAAAAACAAGCAGAGCATCCCTGATTGTGAGCGGTTATTTTCTATGGGTGTTCACAAATACATGGAAAAACAAGGCCATATGGCAGAAGCAGAATTTGTCAGCATGATACAAGATTGGCATAAAGCATTTGACGGGCGTGGACTAACGACAGTTGAGAGACGGGATAATTGTAAGAGGGTCCTTGACTGGTTACTAGATGACTGGATGCCATGGCATTCCAATAATCGTGATTTTTCCACATTGGATATTAACAGGTAAATTATTGCAAATGGACATCTAGATAAAATACATATTAAAATATCAAAAACTTATAAACATCAATATTAGTTGGTTTGAGAAATTGCAGCTTGAAGTTATTAAAATATAGTTATATAATATATTACCATATTATAATATAATATATTGATTATTATTCAATATATTATACTGAATTGTAAACATTTCAAACAGAACCATAGGTTTTTTGTGAAAAACGTTCAGATAAATGAAGACATACTGTATTGTGATGTGTACAGTATGATTGATGTGGCTCCGCTTACTTTTTTAGAGGGAGCTTATTGTACATGTAAGTTGGTACATGTATGTGGATAAAGCTTAATTATCTTTTAACAATGATCTTATGTAATTTGTGTATTTTTATAGGCCAATAAAAGGCATTAGGGGTTTAACCCGAGAAGTCATTGTGGCACTCATTGCCAATATTGAGGGTTATATGCAAAGAAGCTTTGATTATGCACAACGAGGAATACAACAAGCCAATCCTAGAAGTGGAACATCTGACGATGTGGAAGGCCTGTTTTCTACTATACGTGAAATGATAGGGGAGGTTTTTGGCATGAAAGAATTTTATGAGAATTAACCCTAAGATCATGGCAGAGTATGAAAAGAAAATAAACCCAGATTTGCCTTTCTATTACTGGACAGGATATCATTTGCGTTATAGAGATTTTGAACTACCAGACTTTGACAAGTCAGATCCTTCTGGAGTTGAGCGTTTAGATGTAGTCAAATTTTCACGAAGAGCTGACCCAGGGGCATTCATTTCAAACAGAGCATCAATGCCGCAACATAAGTCACTTACAGTTAGGGCAAAGTTTCACAAGGCCCCAGAGTCACTACCTCCAACTGAACTTCCAGTTTAAAAAGCAATTAACATAACTGTAGTGATGTCAGTTTACAATAAAAACCCAGAACATGTTTAATTTCAGCCTGACATTTCAAAATAATATTTTCTCAAAAATTCAGGATCAAAATCGACTCAAAAGGAAATGCGGTTTAAATAATTATAATATTTTACTGTACTTTACTTTTTGTTGTAGTACTAGTACCAGACAAAACATTTTTTTAATATATCAGACTATAAACAGAACTAGTACTGACCATTGATTACCAGGATTGTTAATTTCAAGACCATGTTCATTGTTTAGCATACAATACCATTCACTAACCTAACTGTACATGCACACCTTACTTTAAGAAATACTGTACTTTAGGCTGATTTGGAAAATGTAGGTTTGAACTGTATACTGTATGTTCAGATTCTTACATGTAGGTGTTTATTGTATACTGCTTAAATATATATTTTATTTTTAATACTTTTATAATACATTATAATGTACAAAATGTTTGTATTTTGTCCATTTTTGTTCACTGGTACCTAAACATAATATCAACAACATTGTCTTTTGATGATTATTAAATATTACTATGCTTCGTGTTTTTTCCAGGAGCCAACTGAAAATCACCTTGCACCCGTAGGCATACTGATAAAATACTATTACCGTACCATAAATGAATAAAATGTGTGAGCTTACAATGATTACACAATGTCATGCTTGAGCGCTCTTACTAGTTCTATCTTACTTTCTTACTTGCACGAATAACAATTTGATTCCATTCTCCTTTCTTCGTGATATTTACAGTCATATAAAAACCAACTAGTAAGAAGTCTACCCTGAATCTAATTTTTTCCAGACTTACATGAATACCGGTACTACCTGTATCTCCATTTAGAATAGGGTGAATGTACTCAGTGAGCTCTTTTGCTATATAACCAACTCTATGGAAACCAGTGTTGTCATATTTTGTCAGAACTGCAATAGCATTAGAATCCCATTTATTGTCAGTCTCTGCACAAATTAATGCATGGACATTTTCTTTTTTTTGTTTCCAAATGTTGAAAGCACATTCAAGGTGTCTCTGATAGTGCAAGTTGTGTGCTGATCCTAGTACCTTAAAAGGCAGTGTATGTTCTACACCAGAATTGTTATCAACTTCTTCTGCACTTGGAGAACCAGCATCTGGTACACTGTCTGGAATGACAGTAATGTCAACTAATAGGGGTCAACAAAAAAATATTAAAACCTAATCAGATTATACTGGTATTTATAAAAGTTCTTATTTTGTATGCAATTGTAATTATCTGATACAAACCTTCCTGATTTGCAAATTCACCTCCTTGCTGATTTACCTGCACATCAAATGCCTCAAACATTGGTCCCTATAAAATATGATTCTTTATTTAGAACTAAGTTATGATATTTTGAGATATAATTGGCTAGCAAAAATATGTACACCCTGTACTGTATTAAAAATAGAAATCTTTCTTTTCTTTTCCACACTTTCATTGAAAATTTATGCAATCTTATAATAATTTATTCTCATTCTAAATAAACCTTACCCAATATGATTTAACTACTACTACCAGAATGCTTTGCCAGTCTCTATCTATTTAGCCACGAAACTGGCAAAGCATTCTGGTAATATAAGTAGTCAAATGATGCCATGAACATCAATGGGTAAGGTCAATTACATAAATCTATTGTGCTATACTAAGTGCAGAGAGGTATATTCTGTAAAACTTCGTATGATTTAGGGTAAACATTGCCAATTGCGATATGACAGGCCGTAACATCTGACACCAGTCTTTGGGTTATAGGAATAAAGGAAAATTATGGTAATTTATTACTTGCATGAATGTTTTGATCATAAAATTAAGTACAATTTTAGTGGCTAAAGTAGCTAAGGATACGGCCCAATTTCCTCAAGACATGTATGATTTGGATCTGGTTCTGTCAGTCTTACAGCTTTCAGTGTGAGGACATTGAAAACAATTTGATGTTTGAAGCAGTCCTTTGCAACAAGAAATTTGTGCAGAAAGCTGCTGTCCACCTTCGAAGGAAACATGTTTTCAACATACTTTAAACAGTCTTTTTTATTTCGATAGGCTGTTTTAACAATGCATCTGGCTTTATTAATTCCAACACCAGCAAGCTTACAATAATCACAACCAGCCAGAATACACATAACGATAAACTCTTCTTTACACATTTCCAAAGATTCTAGCACTGTGTCAAGATGAGCACTTTGGCATTCGCCCTTTAAATTTAATTTGAACATGACATGTTTGCATCCATAAGCCAACAAATCTGAGTCATCACTGATGGCAAAGTCTGCTAGACCTGTATTAACCATGAACGCCAGCTGCGAGTCTGCCTCGTATGGTGCAACACAATACAGCACATTTTTTTGTCTGCATCTCTACATAGTTAGATACAATGAAAGAGAATATGGCTTGAAATTGGGATTTATACAATTCAGTCAAAGACTCAAAAATAAAGTGCCCAATTAATTGTAAGACATCAAATGACAATAATTGTATAGTAAGTATACAGTAACTTACTTCAATCAACTTCATATGTATTTCTTTATCTGGAATTGCTATTGCAGATCTGAGTTTCTCAGCCTCATAGATTTTGCCTTGAGCCTTTAATAAGTCTACCTGGACTAGCTTCTTTATTCTTTCTCTAAAGATAACAAAAATAGTAAATCAGATAGTTGATTTCTTTTTAATCACAACTATTAATATGACGTACAGTGTGCAATATTTACGTAAAGAAGAATACCTTTCTCTCCTAGCATTTTCTTCGGATTTTGCAAGTGTCTTCTGACCATCGAAAATTAAAATCGGTGTGACATGACTGTTCATGAGAAGATTGACATACCTCCACACATGATCAATACAGCTAGAAGATGAAACACACACTACTGATTTTTCTATTCCCGTTTCAATCAAAATTGAATACTTGCCAAGTTTTTCTTGCCAAAAAATGAATTGCCAAGTTTTAATCAGATTCATGCATATAAATTGGTTAGAACATTTAATTCATTTTTATATCATATATATAAATATTTATATCATATATATAAATATTTATAAGAATATATATAGAGATCTCATAAATATCTAACAGCTTGTCTTACCTCTCATGATTTCCATATGGCGACACTGCCAAACCTCTATGAATCCAACCACTTACATCTACTACTGCTTTTTTCCCAGATAAGTTCCTTATCGCTTCGTTTTTTAGTACATCTTTTACTGGTTTGAATTGCAGAAGCGTATTGATCCCCATACTTTGTTCGTCCAGAAAACCGGAAACGCTCCGTTCAGCTCCAGTGCTAGCGCTCAAATGAGCAAAAAACCGCGCATTCTTAAACGTAGGCCTGAGCCGGAGCATACACCACCTGATCTAGGATCGAGTTTATTTGTTTATATATATATATGATCAACCGCCGTACTAGATTAATATTTAAATTGATTTAAAAAAAACCGTCACATGATTCAAAGAGTTTTTCCAAAATAGACAGATTATGTATTTTGACTCGCTAATTCCAAATCTGTTTTCAGAATTGAAAACGGTTAAATATTGATCGAGATAACGTTCAAAATAATATTGACCGGCTTATAGCGACTAAAGCCGACTAATTTCTAAGTACATAAACCGTTTTTACGAAGGGTACTCACGTTCTCGTAATATAGTAAACACGTATGTTATGTATGTTGATTCGCTAATTCCAAATCTGTTTTCAGAGTTTAAATCGGTTAAATATTGGCCGAGATAACGTTCAAACATTTCTTCGACGAAACGGGCTTTTGGAAATTGTGAATGTTTGCAAAACACAATTACACGGCCACGGCGTGCGAGGTCTGGGCACCATGGATGTGGAAATTCCCATAGGGGGGGGGGGGGGGTTGGGGTTGGTATAGAAAAGGCGGGCGAGGGGATTATTGCGAATTCGTATTTCTAGTTATAATAATACCATGATTTACTCGGTTTCTTTTGTTCTCGCAGGGAAATTTAATCGCTAAATTCCCCACGTTTATTTGTTTGAAAACTACTGATGCATACAAATTAGGGAAAATTTCTAATTTTTCCTCATTCCTATGATATGCATGAGGGAAATTTAGTAGAACACAAAGGATTTCTTTGTCTTCTAATTTTCCCTCATTCAAATGCACAGGAAATTTAATAGACAAAAACTCTGTCTCCAACCACGGGCTGGATAAGGTTCTCAAAGTTATCCTCGGCGATCATAATATTACAAACTAATACCAGGACTTGTCGGGAAATTAGCGATTAAATTGCCCTTCGCCTCAGGAAGATTTGTAAAAGTCCTCGGGCTTCGCCCTCGGACTTTCACAAATCTTCCCTCGGCGGCGGGCAATTTAATCGCTAATTTCCCTAAGTCATGGTATTACTTATTAGTAATTGGCGTCATTGATGTCTATATCGTCAAAATAAGGTTTAGAAATGCGTGAACAACAAATACAGATAAGGATAAAACTAGCCGATCAATATATCAAACGAAAGCTAAGAAACAGGGGATTTTCTATATCAGCGGAAGGCCGTTCGACCGTGTGACTCAGTTTTCTAAACATTCCGCTAGACAATTGTAAAGAAAGCTGCCGCTCAAGCATGACGCATAACCGAGCAACTCACGCCAAAAAGTGAGCTGGGAACTAGTGATATTTACTTTGGCCGGCCAATTTGCGGGAATAATTGCCAACCGTGAAAAAATATTCATTCAATCCAATCCACAAAATATTCATTCAATCCAATCCACAAAATATTCATTCAATCCAATCCACAAAATATTCATTCAATCCAATCCACAAAATATTCATTCAATCTTCCTGGGGCGAGCGCGGCCTGTGATGATGTCATCGTTGAGATCAGAATCAAAATCAATCGGTGGAGGCTAAAAGGGATGACTCAAAAGGATATTTTCGGTTCCAGTCTCCCTCGGCCGTATTTTCGTTCACGTCAAAAACATGATAACCATTAGCTGACAATCCAGGCATCACTACCCATCACCAGACATCACTAACCATCACCAGGCATCACTAACCATCACCAGGCATCACTACCCATCACTATACCCATCACCAGGCATCACTACCCATCACCAGGCATCACTACACATCACCAGGCATCACTACCCATCACTAGGCATCACTACCCATCACTACCCATCACCAGGCATCACTACCCATCACTAGGCATCACCAGGCATCACTACCCATCACCAGGCATCACTAGGCATAACTACCCATCACTACCCATCACCAGGCATCACTGCCCATCACCAGGCATCACTACCCATCACCAGGCATCACTACCCATCACTACCCATCACCAGGCATCACTACCCATCACTACCCATCATTACCCATCACTAGGCATCACTACCCAGTGATGCCTAGTGATGGGTAGTGATGCCTAGTGATGGGTAGTGATGCCTAGTGATGGGTAGTGATGGGTAGTGATGGGTAGTGATGCCTAGTGATGGGTAGTGATGGCTAGTGATGGGTAGAGATGCCTAGTGATGGGTAGTGATGGGTAGTGATGCCTGGTGATGGGTAGTGATGCCTGGTGATGGTAATGATGGGTATAGTAGTGATACCTGGTGATGCCTGGTGATGGGTAGTGATGCCTGGTGATGGGTAGTGATGGGTAGTGATGCCTGGTGATGCCTGGTGATGGTAGTGATGCCTGGTGATGGGTAGTGATGCCTGGTGATGGGTGGTGATGGGTAGTGATACCTGGTGATGGGTATAAGTGATGCCTAGTGATGGGTAGTGATGCCTAGTGATGGGTAGTGATGGGTAGTGATGCCTGGTGATGGGTAGTGATGCCTGGTGATGCCTGGTGATGGGTAGTGATGAGTAGTGATGGGTAGTGATGGGTAGTGATGCCTAGTGATGCCTGGTGATGGGTAGTGATGCCTGGTGATGCCTAGTGATGGGTAGTGATGCCTGGTGATGGGTAGTGATGGGTAGTGATGCCTGGTGATGGGTAGTGATGCCTGGTGATGGGTAGTGATGCCTAGTGATGGGTAGTGATGCCTGGTGATGGGTAGTGATGCCTAGTGATGGGTAGTGATGCCAGTGATGCCTGGTGATGGGTAGTGATGCCTAGTGATGCCTGGTGATGGGTAGTGATGGGTAGTGATACCTGGTGATGGTTAGTGATGGGTAGTGATGCCTAGTGATGGGTAGTGATGCCTGGTGATGGGTAGTGATGCCTGGTGATGGGTAGTGATGCCTGGTGATGGGTAGGGATGCCTAGTGATGCCTGGTGATGTGTAGTGATGGGTAGTGATGCCTGGTGATGGTTAGTGATGTCTGGTGATGGGTAGTGATGCCTGGTGATGGGTAGTGATGGGTAGTGATGGGTAGTGATGCCTAGTGATGGATAGTGATGCCTGGTGATGGGTAGTGATGCCTGGTGATGGGTAGTGATGCCTGGTGATGGGTAGTGATGCCTGGTGATGGGTAGTGATGGGTAGTGATGCCTGGATGGTCAGCTAATGGTTATCATCATGTTTTTGACGTGAACGAAAATACGGCCGAGGGAGAGTGGAACCGAAAAGGTCCTTTTGAGTCATCCCTTTTAGCCTCCACCGATTGATTTTGATTCTGATCTCAACGATGACATCATCACAGGCCGCGCTCGCCCCAGGAAGATTGAATGAATATTTTGTGGATTGGATTGAATGAATATTTTGTGGATTGGATTGAATGAATATTTTGTGGATTGGATTGAATGAATATTTTTTGGATTGAATTGAATGAATATTTTTTTGGATTGGATTGAATAAAATATGTGTTGTTTACATTAAACTATAAATTATTGTTTGCATTGCATAGTAAAATTGACGTGATTGAATTAAACAAACATTTGTGGATTAGATTGAATATTGCTACAAACGGGCAGGCATAGTGATCTTATTAAATACCAAATATTTGCTTAAATTTCTCACCTTTGCAAAATCGGCCACTTTTATTAGAAGCAAACCCAGTATTACACTGACAGAGGTAAGCACCTTTCGTATTTGTACATTTTGAATTCGATCCACAGACATATAAATCTCCACGACTGCATTCGTTTGTATCTAAGGAAACAAAACGTGGACACGTTACTATACACACGCACATGAACTCATAAATAGAGGTATAAATATAGGTATAGGCTTGATGTATATTTTCACAAACAATATAGACCGAAAGTTCCGGGTTCAAATCCCAGATCGCTATCGTATATTCGTTATTTTAAACTGATGTTCTCAGAATATTTTTCTGAGTCCCGTACAATGTTTGATTTCCTCGTAGGCAATATATATATTTATTATATGACTATTTTCGTGAGCGGTCCGGAACGTGAAATCCGGCAATTTGATTGGTTTCTGCGCGGTCCGGAATCTGCCGTTCCGGACCGCTGACAGTGAGAATTTTATAAATAAAATGAAAAATCATGTCATTATACGCAACAAGATGGATAATAATTTCAGAACTACTCATTGTTGAAATATATCGTCCAGTATGTTGTTTGGAATTTTATAAGCTTTCATTTGATGTATAGCTCAGGTTTTCGCGTTATGTGAAACTTTTTAAAATGTCCAAAACGTTCGTAACATTGTTCGTGATAATATAACATTTACTTCTCGCAGGTAATGTAGAATTTCAGGTGGGTATTTTTCAACTATACTTAACGCACAACCTTGAACAACAAAGGCAAATGAAAAATGCTATTCGAAAAGTACTTTAAAAGCTAAACGGAAAGTACTTTAAAAATTGGAAAACATCTGCCATTTTGGTTTAGTTCGCAAGAAAGATGGTGACGAATTCGAGAACACTGTAGAGTTTTCACAGAACGTTCACAATATTTTTGGTCATATAATAAACTACTTATTGACATCGCTTGTTCGGTCTGTACTAGTGAATCATGATCAAAACGTGATAGTAATTAAATATTTAGTTTATTTTTGTTATTATAGCGGCACTGTAATAGAAACCATTTCATATATTCCCCTCGCAAGCCAGGGTATTAATCTCGCCGAAGCAGGGTTCCATTTCTCACGAATAGTTTGTATATATATTTATATATTTAAGCGGACCAACTCCTTATAAGGAAGTGAAAAGTCGTTTTAAAAAAATAACATTTTGGCAGAAACGCTAGCCGCCATTGGCGAGTGGTGATATGGCGAACTACATAAACAGGTTTTTACGAAGGGTATACACGTTTGCGTAATATAATAGGTATACGTGTGTTATGTATTTAGACTAGATAACGTTCAAAGTATACGACGAAGCGGCCGCCAGCTGGCTGATTGCCGACACATTTCTAAGTACGTAAACCGTTTTTACGAAGGGTATGTACGTTCTCGTAATATAATAGGTACGTGTGTGATGTATTTAGACTCGGTAATTCCAAATCTGTTTTCAGAATTGAAATCAAGTAAATATTGGCCGAGATAACTTTCAAAATCTTATCGAAGAAACTCTAGGGATTGGGTGGGGGTAGTGGTAGAAAAGGCGAGCGAAGGGATTATTGCGGATTCGTATTTCTAGTATTTCCTTTTAAATATAACTTATGAGTGGCGGAAAATAAAATTGTCAATAAAGTAAATGACGACATGAAGCTCAAACAGGAAATGCTTATATCACAACAACATGTTTTCGAAGCAAATTCACTGATGAAAAGTTAATTGTTTCCAGGCGAATAATTCAGTCATTACGTGCCCTTAACCCCATTTTATTATCTATAAAATTATAAATATATATATATATTTATAAATGAACAAAAAGCCAGCTCTCTTCAAAGTTCCAAGTAATATATATATATATTTTATATATACGAGGCAAATAGTTGAATAGTGAAATTCTTCATCAAAACATTCTTCATGAAAACATTGTATTTTCTGTATAATGAAGCATAGTGTACAGTATTTTTCTGTTTGATGAAGTATAATATGTATTTTCTGTATAATGAATCTCAACCATGCTGTATAAATATTAATGACGTAAAACAAAAGAGTGTGCACTTTTATCCTCAGCTTATTGTTAGCCGCTTGACGTGCGCCAGTTTTCCAGATAATAGAAACGTGGCGTTTGTAGAATACATATAAAAATTAAAAATGGGGTTATAGGCAATTCAAGGATACGAGGTTTTGGGGGATTAAACTATATTTCATACGCCGATTGCAAATATGGCGCCGATTGCACGAAAGCGAGGCTTTTCGGTGACAACCATTGCGAATGAGACTTTGTCGACAGTTTTGAAAGGTGGAGTTCATGCACTGGTACGTTTAAAAGACTATGTAGGACCTACATACGATTATACGTGGACTCTTCTCTATTTTGAAAGAAGTTTTACCAGGGTATGTTTGCTCTTGAGCGTAACAACTTCTCTTCTGAAACGTGTATTACGGCCGTACGATTATTGAACCTTACTTACAAATATCATCATGTGTCGAACATTCATTCCATTGAAGTTTGCCGTTGAAGCTTTGCACATCTTATTTTCTTTTGCTGTATTTAGAACTTGCCGTATATTTTTCGTTTAGTTAAGGTTTTAACTGGTTAATCATGCCCAATAATTGTTGCGTTCCTATTGTGTCGATTCACATGGGATTGAAGCAGCCTAGACACTAGGCCTTCTATTTTGGGCGTGTTGTAAAACATGGACTGTACTGTACTGTACTGGACTGTACTGGACTGATAAAATATGGACTGATAAAACATGGACTGATAAAACATGGACTGATAAAACATGGACTGGTAAAACATGGAGGGTTAGGATCTTTGTTGTTTTGGGGTTAGCGATTATTTGTTAATGTAGACATCATACATTCACAGCTAATGCACGTTACATGTTTTACCAGTCCATGTTTTATAACAAATAATCGCTAACCCCAAAACAAAACAAATCTGGCATGATTAACCAGTTAAAACTTTAACTAAACGAAAAATATACGGCAAATTCTAAATACGGCAAAACACGAGTAAGAACGGCAAATTTCAATAGAACAAGACGCCCGGTAGGCGTTAACTCGGGCTACTTTTCGGGACATGGTGCGCATATTGCCTGCGGAGATGGGCATGCATTGCATGGTGGCATGTTAGACAGTTGGAATTAGAAAACCCACGCACTTGTCTTGTATTATTATAAGTAATATCATGAAATGAGGGAAATTAGCGATTAAATTGCCCGCCGCCAATCTTCCCGAGGCGAAGGGCAATTTAATCGCTAATTTCCCGACAAGTCATGGTATCAGTTTGTAATATTATAATCGCCGAGGAAAACTCAGGGAAGTATGCTGAGATAAGTTTAGGTGTTTGATTTTGTATGGTTCAGTGAAGTTGTTTACGAGTTTTATTACTATTGATTGAAGTAATTATACCTTTGGGAGATGCTTTGTGTTTGTGAGATATGCAAGTTCTACGACTATCTATAATATTATATCTATAATAGATATGCAAGCGGGAAATTTAGTAAAAGAGAAAGGATTTCTTTGTCTACTAATTTTCCCCTGCATGGTTGATGAGGGAAAATTAGTAGACAAAGAAATCTTTTGTTTTCTACTAAATTTCCCGGGGAAATTTAGAAGACAAAGGCGTATGCATGGGTAATGAGGAAAATACGAGGTTTACATTCCCGGAGAGAACAAAAGAATCCGAGGCGATCATGGTATTACAAAGGATAATTTTTAATGCATTGAATTTCTGTAATCAGGCACTGAAGGCATTGTGCAGCGCTCGTTTAAAGTGGGAAACTTTTAGAAGCAAGTTTGGCTAGAAACGAGGACGAAGAAAAATCAGGTGTCTACACACAGGCTAGCGCCCCCCCCCCCCCCCCCCCCCCCCCCCCCCCTAATGCAGAACGCCTGACACGCAGACGAAATTTAATGTAAACACTAAACACGGCAATGCTATTTTTTCTAATATCTGTTCGATTGAATGTCTTCGTATGTCAACACTTATAGAAACATCAACGGCAAGGTATACGAAACATATCTGTTACGAAATTACATCGGTTTAATGGACATAAAAGCATTAAATCATCGGGGAAACGACGAATTATAGATCTTGAAGTCATGTCCTTTGATTTTAAAGACGAGTCTCGCTTTAAAGTTATCGCTTACGCATTTTCTCATTTTACATCTGATCTTCACATTTTAAGTAGACGAAACCTACAGCGTTCCATTCGCCAGATTCAAGTGATCATATCGATATAGAATTGATTTAAATCGTACAAAAACACAACGTTTCATAATGATTAATATTACGGAGTTTCACGGGATAAATGTCAATTATATTGCATAATATAATATTTTCCTGTCCTTCGGCTGCCATTCCGTCTTCATGATTGATCTCTCATCAGTGTTTCCAACTGCGATTCATTGCCAAAAAAGCGAAAGTTCGAACTGCTTCAATTCGGTTGCATTGCCTTGCAACGACTATATGTTGTCATGTTGACGTTTCGTCCACGGTTCTGCGAGTTCTTTCTTTAATCTCTCATCTGTGATTCTCTCATACAGTTATCCTGGAGAGAATCTTTGCATTAGTTTGCGGGTTTACAGGTCTCGTAAATGCTTTTCAGACTGATTGACAATTGAATAAAAGGAAAGTCCGAACCATAACGCCCACGCAAAATTGCGCAATAATTACATTCTCTCGACGTTGAAGACGATGACGAACATGACGAACACAGAAATGAAGCCGAATTTAAGACTCTGCTACCACAGGTAGCCCGAGTAATAAATGAATGTTCGCCACCTGATATTTGCAAGTAAGGTTCAATAAACGTACGGTCGTAATACACGTATCAGAAGAATGTTCGCTCAAAAGCAAATATACCGTGGTAAAACCTCTTTCAAAATAGAAAATAGTCCACGTATATTCGTATGTAGGTCCTACATAGTCTTTTTAAACGTACCAGCGCATGCAACTCCACCTTTCAAAACTGTCAACAAAGTCTCATTCAGAAACGAAATAGTAGCGCTTCGGCCCTCAGCAACGGTTGTCACCGAAAAGCCTCGCTTTCGTAGAATCGGTGCCATATTTGTAATCGGCGTATTGTGTTGCCGAAAATCGTAAAATAAACTTACCTTCACAATTTCGTTTGTCAGAACTCAAATAATACCCTATTTTGCAGAGGCAGTTATAACTACCAATATTGTTTACACAAAAATGTGCACAGGCAGATACATTTTTCTCACATTCGTCTACGTCTAAAGGCAAATAAAATTTAAAATGTAAATAAAGTAGGTAAAATGTACGTAGTGATTAAATTAAGACTGTGCTGTATAGGAACCAGTAAACCATTTATTCTTGGTTTAGGTCAGTTGAATAACAGTTCCTTTAAACATTTACCTGTACATGCTTTTGGATTCCATATGTCGACTTGGTAACCTTTATGACAAGCACACTTATATCCACCTGGAAAATTGTTGCATATTTGGCTGCAACCTCCGTTGTTAACGTGGCATTCGTCATGATCTAGGAAAAATAATACTCATTTATGTTGATGATTTATTATGCTTCAACTACCTATACAAAGCCTTGGAATAATGAACGTGTACAAGTTTCGTAATTTGCAACAGATTACTTCAATTAAGGCGGTCCAACTGCAGTTGAAAAGTATCACGATTTTATGAAAAATTAATCTAAAGCGCTGAAAAGATTCATTTACAAAATCCGCTTCAACCTGATTGAGGTTGAGGGATAAGAAAAACTATCAACGTTATTAAGTTTCGTCTACTTCTTTGCATCTAGCTCCGGCTCGCCTCACTGATCAACTCTATATATAATAAATTACTTTCGTTCTTTTACATTTCATTGCTTGTTTGTTATTGTTTATCGTATCTGATTGGCTTGTAAAATAGTCACGTGATTGTTTTGCGCAAAAAGATTTGATTCCAGATATTTATTTCACTTTACATTTAATTCACTCTATGACGGAGAGCTTTTGGTCATAATGCTAGACTACCGATACACTATTTTGGCAGTACACCAACCTTTTAGAGCATTATATTTGTATTTCTACACTGCTTGCGCAGCATGACACTTATAATTACCATACCAACACTATACATATCGCGCATTACTTTCGTTCTAGCTCTGTGTCCTGATGAAGGACAAATAATAAGAAACGTCGTCAATGGGAATGCGTAATTACTTTTACTTAAAGGACATTGGTATAGTTTTAGGTTGGTAAAAAATTCTCGTAACGCGTATTAAAATGATCGTGGTTCTTCTCCATTCCAAATGACGAGTGATGTCATGTTTTTAAAGTGGTCAGTATCTGTTTTTTAATCGCTATTAGGCTACAACCACAACTATCGCAATCAAGACGTCACTTCATGTTCAAAATATCGGCCCAAGTGACTGATTTATTCAAATTTTAAAAGGTGTTACGAGTATTTCTGTAGCGCCAAAGTACTATATTGCTAGCTAGTCACTAAGTCATTATTATACAGTATGTACTTCTATATAAAACGTACTTTGTATTTTTCTGGATATATCAGAAAGTTCTCTTATATTTCCATTTATACTGTATCCAAATATGAATGGCACAGAAATAACGTACTATTGCAGCAAGAGCATTTGCCTTACCTGTGCATTTTCTTCCATCACTGGCCAGAAAATGACCAGCATTACATGAGCATTTGTAGCTTCCTCTTGTATTAACACAGATATGTTCGCAACCATGATTAGCTTCGCATTCGTTTATATCTGAAATATTAAAATTTGGAGAAGATCAGTTCTTGGATTAAAAATCACACACGTGTTTAGCGAAATATTGACAATACCACGCCAATAGTATTATGAATAATTCGCCAAAACAGCGTGCGACACTTCATCAATTATTCAGGAAGTGTTATTTCCTATACATTCATACAGTGTTATTTCCTATATATTTATGTTTGTTTGATTCTTGCATTTCCAACAATTCAACTATTTATGAATTCCTGTAGATTCAAATTTGGTTTGTTTGTCTGAGTTTTGGACTATAAAATAGTAACTGTGCGCTTCGTTATTGAATAATTACTTTATTGTGAATAATTACGTAAGCGGGTACTGACGATTATAGCGGAGCGCGTTAATGCTATTTATAGAACCAAAACCGAAATTGACTCTAAAGGGATTCCTAACGACTTTTTTCTATTGCTTGGAATGCACGAATTTGTAGCAAACTCAGACAAATATATATATTGACATCATTACAACGCTTCGAGTGTTCAATTACAGCGAGTGTAGAATAAACGTTATTTTATAAAGTTTTGTTTCTAATGCAAATTATTCGATAAACTTACCTTTACAATTATTTTGGTCAGGCATTAAAGCAAAGCCTGGTTTGCAGCTGCAGTAATAACTACCGGGCGTATTTACACAAGTTTGTGCACAGCCAGATAATTGTTTGAAACATTCGTCTACGTCTAAAGGCAAATACAACCAGAATACAGAAAACCTTTATCAACCGACAGTTTCAAGAAATAAATAAAGAGATAAATAAAGAGGTATGCTTCAAACGATAAATTCCCAATAGAAGGACCCAAGAGGATACTTGCAACTGCATCAGTATTTGTAACTTTTACAGATGGAATTGAGTGGAACACATAAAACTTCTTATTGCCTTTATTTAAACAACTTTTCGGCCGTTCGGTCTTCTTCAGATTGAACTATATATATATATATATATATATATATATATATATATATATATATATATATATATATATATATATATATATATATATATATATATATATATATATATATATATATATATATATATATATATATATATATATATTATATATATATATATATATATATATATATATATATATATATATATATATATATATATATATATATATTATATATATATATATAAGCTATACACATATATAGGACTGCTCACACTGGTAGTGCACCTTCTTCCCTCCCCTAGGCTGGGAAGCCACCGTGAATAAGTGGTAGTACTCCCTTTCGCCCTCCCCTACCTATAACTGTATGGAAACACGGACAATAGTAAAGTAATCATAGAATGACCAGTACGTTTTCAGACGAAACGCTATGAAAATACGTTCTACTGTGAAGCTATAATTTAGTTTTAATTAATATATTATTACAAGCACAATAATAATATATTATTACAAGCACATTATACATTCAACAGTTGTACATTGTCTAGCAAGAAAATAATCTTTGGTGAAGTAGTTTTCTTCACCAAAGATTATTTACTTGCTAGACAATGTACAACTGTTGAATGTATAATGTGCTTGTAATACTATAAAATATTATAAATTCATGACATTATTATGGGCATCCTCGAGTTCAAGAAAAAATATAAAATGGTTTTCCATGTTTTATCATATGACTGTGATATAGTTTTCCCTAATAAAGCTAAGATGAAATATGAGAGCGGAATACACACTAAATTCCGTATTTCACTGTCCTATACCAGATTTACTGATTCCAAACGGAGGAGGTAAAATCTGCTTTACATCTTTTCATCTTTTCATCTTTTTCTTTTTTTCTTTTCATCTTTTCATCTTTTTTTAAATCTTCTTTTTTTCTCCGTTCATAATTGACGACAATATATAATTAACTTTGACCTTTTTAATTTACTAAATTCTGATAACTAGATACTGAATTCTTGACTGCGGTCGACGTTTTTATGCAAACACAAACGACATATTAGGAAAGTACTTCGAGAACGAAGATAATGGCAAAAAAATATCGAGTTGTCCACTTCGCGTTGATTTCTCAACAAGAGTCATATTATAAATATCTTATTCGATGGTTTTGCATTTTACTTGCTTCTCTTTTTAAACAATCAATATAGTTTTACTTACCTTCGCATAGTTTTATATCCTCGGCTAAATTATAACCAATTTTACAAGAACAAATAAAGCTTCCAATTGTGTTTTTACAGGTTTGAGAACATCCTGAAGATCCTGTTGTACATTCATCCACGTCTAGAAAATGGAGGGACATTTTATGACAAGTCTTTAGGATATCATTAACCAAAACTATTTTATTCATATGATGATTGTATTAAATTGGTAGAGTGTTAAATGCTGTATATTAAAAATGGCAGCCATGTTATTCACTCGTTTGCATTTGGGAATTTTAATTTAGCTCTTTTCTTATTGAAAAATGTCCCATTGTTTCACCAATCCGATTAATGGCCGGTGGTAATGTATGTGAAAATCCTCTTTAGTGACATTTTGTGTACATAATATTATAATACTTATTTACTAATTTAGTTACTGTTTCTAATACTGTTTTATGTACAGTTCATTGGATAGAAGATGATTTGTAAATTGCTATGGCCTCAAATTGAGCTGATTATTTTTATTATTATATATTGACATATTCAGACCATTTATATAAGATAGTCATTTGTAATATAGAATATAGATAAATCACTCCACATGAACATGCATTCTTTATAAAATAGAGATGCACAAATGCCTTAATCACTGGCCATATGCAGTATTAATCAACATCAAGTGCTTAACAAATATCACAATGCATTTCATCTATTTAAGCATATGGTTAAAGCAAATTTATTTTGGTGGACATGGAATAACAGCAATTTGTTTGGCTGAGTGGCAACTTGAAAGTTCAAAACATTTGTAATCAACATTGTTCATTAATTTTATTAACTATAATGTCCAATGTCCATAGGCATTGTGTGCCAGTGAAGACGTTCAGATTTTACCTTAAGTTTGTAACCATTTTACCTTTATGTCATTGTTCATGAACTGTTATTATAATGTTATCTTCTTGATGATATATTGATATTCCTTCTCTTGAAGTGAATCTAAATATCCAACGGTAATATGGCGTCTTCGGTCTTGCTGTCAACTTACTGACTGCAGTTTTTGCATTGCGGTGTATACTTTTGAATGAGCCACTTTGTTTATCAATTTGGCGATGGCAAGGGTTTGGAAATCAATTGTAGAAAACGCGTTAAATCGAGCATGTAAAATTTAGTTTTAGGGCCGATCAGCGATCGATAAGTTCCGCCCACTATTGCGCAATTTTGCAATTTTGTAAGAACAAAAAGACTCGTGCTACAACAGGCAGCCCGAGTAATAATTATGCAAATTTGAAGCAAAAAATGTTTTTAGGCTTAACCTGGCATCGATCTACAACATTATCAAAAAGCACTTGTGATAATGTCGTGATAATGTTGTGATAATGTCGTGCATTAATAAAAGTTTGATCCCTGAAAATATGTTTTAACGATCACATTTTAGGTACTTTGTGCCCAACAATAACATCGTATGATTTCGAGAAACACTGTACAAATATATAACATTGATAATCATCATATTAAATAGACAAAAGTTCTTTTATATATATATATATATATATATATATATATATATATATATATATATATATATATATATATATATATATATATATAAATATATATATATATATATATATATATATATATATATATATATATATATATATATATATATATATATATGAAAAATCTGACTGCCACCACCGCGAATCGAACCAGAAGTTTCAGTATCAATATATCGACGCTCTGACCACTGAGCTATTGAAACACGGTCAGGACAGCCAGAAATTTTCATATTTAAACATCGCCGTTATTCTCAAATCTCCCATCTTCACAAGAGCGAGCCTCTCAAACGACTTCCTCTGGTAGCGTAGCTACTCACAGCTCTTGTATACAGGAGACTTTACAACAATTAAAATGAAGAGGGAATGTAACATGTATAATCATTATATGAAATATATATATAATTTCTTTATTAATTGGGATAACGTTAGCGTTGGGTTAGTGTTAGCGTTCTCATCCTCCTCCACCTCTCATCCGCGTTCCATTCATTATCATTCATAAACTCCTGTCTAAATATTTACCAGTGCATGATTTTGAATTTCCTTTACTGACTTCATAACCTTTACGACAAGAACAATTATACCCCCCTGCGTGATTATTGCATTCTTGGCTGCATCCTCCATTGTTTGAAAGACATTCGTTATGATCTATCGAAATAAAAAGTAATAGTTTCACAGGAAATCTTCAACAAAGCAAATAAATCATAAAATACTATAGCTTGTAGGCACTTCTCTTATAATAGGAAACTCCCTGTAACTTGCAACTACTGTTTTTCTCTCTAATGCAGTTTGCAATTTAATTTAATGCAATGCAATTTAATACGGTTTGACATTCAATTGTCAGCGCTTTTTAAGTTGAAGAAAAAGTGATTATAAGAGCGATTTTATGTTGGTTCCCTAACTTTTCTAGAAATTCATAACTATACGGAAGCCTATTTTTTACACCTTGTGACTTATGTTCATGAAATTCTCCATTAGTATTATAGTGATATTCTTGCAATTACTTTTATGCTGGTATTTGCTTTTTCAATATTGTTGCTATGTAAACAACGCGTCTAAAATATAAGGATGTTTTTATATTTTTCATCTATTTCGTGCTATTTTTTATTCTTTTTCGTGATATTCTTCATCTTTATCGCGTTTCGTAATTCGAAGTTTATACAAACTTCACAGTCTTGTGCGAATAGCTAGGAGAAACATTTTAGTGAAAGATAAATGTAGAGATCTTTTGATGATTTTTGTCAATATATCCAAATTTAATGATTTTTATAATAATAATAATAATAATAATAATAATAATAATAATAATAATAATAATAATAATAATAATAATACAAGACGTATTAGATCATTATACAATACTGTATATAGTCTCAATGCTCTTACAACAACATATATTCTTAAAGTTACTTATAAAACTAAATACAATTTCATTATAAGATAAAGCCTACTACATATATTATCACTATGAACAAAAAACTATTAATTTAAAAAAAGAAAAGTGCTGACTTAAAACTACTTAATATTTCAAAGCTTCTAATTTCCTGTGGTAATAAATTCCACAGTTTTGATGCTGCAACCGAGAATGTTCTGTCTCCACGAGTCACCGTTTCGCATTTTGGCTCAAGTAGCAGATTTCGGTCAGATGATCTCAAAGCAGGAGTACAGTAGGTTTATATTTAGTTAGCAAATCAGTAATATAACCAGGCGCCTGGCCATGCAAAGCCTTGAAAGTAATTATTAGTATCTTATTAGGATGCTTGTTCATAATCTTTATATATTATTTTTTCCTATTTCTCCTTATTTACTGTACGATGCACACCTCAAAATCATAAATTGTCCCGACTAATCGCAGTGTGTAAAAGTACTTCTACTCAACCTCATTCCCTGGAAATTTTCGCTCTACCATAAAAAGTCCGAGAAAAATGGTCTTGAAATTGGGTGAAAGATTTTATAATCTTATTGGTCCTTTTTAAAACGTATGAACTGCTAAAATCTCCAGTCTCGATATGTCTGTATATCTTTTATCAGAACGGGAAGTCACGTTTAATGTTCAGATGATATAAGATATGCAGATATATCGAGACTGCTGAATTAGCAGCAGTACGTATGTCGCACGTACAAAACCGTACACAACGCTTCTTTCGCCCTACCATCTGACTTCTGGTAGCTCAATGGTTAGAGCGTCTAATCGGAGTTCAGAAGGTTGCGGGTTCGATTCCCATCTGTGCCTTAGAAACATTTTTCTGAGTTTGCGTTGAATCTTGGATAGGTTACAAGATACATTTGATATTTTTATATAATATATATAATAGTGCATTGGTAGCCTTCGCCTCAATGGTTAGAGCGTCTAACAGGAGATCAGAAGGTTGAATTGCTGATTAGATTCCCGTCTGGATCTCAGAATCATTTTTTTGAGTTTGCGTTAAAGCTTGAGCAGCGAACAATTTACGATATTAATTAGACTTTGTTGCTTTAAATTTGTTTACTTTGTTTAGGTAATAATTAATAAGTGGTATTCAATGAGTATCTCGTAAAATATCAATTATGGATTAATTTTGAATTAATTAGCATTCGCTCTGTCATGTGAGTTCTGGTAGATAATATATTGTAAGAGCGCGTCTAACTGGAGATCAGAAGGCTGAGAAGAGACGTTCTAAGAGACGATATATATAAATAGATAATCAATTCCCAAACTTAATTCGTATTTCACTGTCGAAGCACATGTACAATTTTCCTCCGTGTAATCTAGGCAGGCGCATGCACACCCGTATCATACATTAACCAAATTTAGCAGGGAAAGAGGTATCAGTAGATAACCCCCCACCCACCGCCATAAATGGTGCCTCCTCATTATAATTCAGCGTGACGAACGCCGTGACGAACGACGCAACGAACGCGTGACGAACGGAAGTAATTTACGTTACACGAGCACGAATATATAAATACGTATCGGCAATAATCCCTCGCGTTTTATGTGTGTTTGTAAATAATATTTTAATATTTTAGTTTAATGATTTGCAAGTGCTGGGTATAGCTGATGTTTCGAAACGTTTACACCAGATGTTTAATAATTTACTTGATCGATCCAACTAGTAATCCAGTCGAACGATATATTCATATTAGGTGATACGATTACAGTAAATATTATTCATATCGAGATATTCATATATTATTCATATCGGTGGGACGAACTCGTGACGAACGGAAGTAATTTGCGTTACGCGAATACGAATATAAAAATACGTATCGGCAATAATCGCTCGCATTTTTGTGTGTTTGTAAATAAAATTTTATTATTTTAGTTTAATGATTTACAAGTGTTGTGTATATAGCTGATGTCCTGAAACGTTTACACCACGTGTTTAATATATAAATAGTGTCCCCAATTAGCTTTAATATAGAGCTAAAAATATTGACATTATTGATATTCGTTCGTTCGTTCGTTCAAGAACCTTAGCTGAAATCTAACAGTGATTCAGTCGAACGATACATTCACCTTAGATGATACGATTGAAATAAATATTATTCATGTCGAGGTGACAAACGGTGAGATGGGAAGAAAACGAACGTGATTAAAATCCTATAGAATATTTGAATAACAATTTAAGAGTCATAGTCCGTATTCAAAACCAGGAAAATCTCTGTTTCGTTCGAGCCATTATGGTCGCAAAAGCCAAAATTGATGAACGCTATCCATACATTAAATATTATCGAAGGCCATTGGCGAGCTAGCTTATGAATTGCAGGAAAACGCCAGAATTCCACTCGGGCAGTGCGGTATCGAAGTTTCAAAGCGGTTTGGGAGACTAAATAAATATTGTCTCATATGTCTCGATGGACACTTAAACACGTCATAACGTATATCTCTGATCAGGAATGATCTTTGATCAGCGATGATCTTTGATAAGAGATTATCCGAGATCAGTGATGGTCTGTAGGACTATTTTGGACTATTGGAGGACTATTTAGGGCTACATGAGCTAGAGTTAGGGATGGAGAAAGTGGAAGAGGACATTAAAGTGAGAAGAGGAAAAAGAGGAGGTGGAGAAATAGGAAGAGCAGGAGGAGGAGTAAGAGGAGGAGTAAGAGGAGGAGTAAGAGGAGAAGTAAGAGGCGGAGCATGATGAGGAGCAAGAGGAGGAACAAGAGCAAGATAAGGAGCAAGAGCAGGAGGAGGATGAGGAACAAGATGAGGATCAAGAAGCGCAAGAAGAGGAGCACTATAGGAGGACTATTTTAGCACTATTGCAGGACTATAGGAGGATTATTTAGGGATATTCAGGACTATATAAAAGGATTATTTAGGACTATATGAACACTATTTACGACTACAGGAGGACTAAGCACACAAAAACACCCTCAAGGACCCCTAAAACACCCCATCCTCGAAACTACCCAACACGATAAACGCCAGAAACCAAGAGTGAAACACTATAAGCAAAGTATTGACTCTGTATTGTTATTTTGTGATTTGTGATTTATTTAGAGTCGATCACGCAGGATAAGGTCACCCTATTTATCCGAACCAGAGGCTCATGTTTTAAGCGCTCGACTATTCAGTTTATCACTCTTAAGCGAACGGAAAACACTGATAGGGATTCCGAGGACCTACGATTTAAGATGGTTTTCCGAGAAGACCCGAAAGTCTTACCATTTGCTGGTGTTGTTGCAAAGGCAGCACCTTCTCAATTATTTTAAGACCCCGAGTGGTTACCACCTAGCTTTTATAAGCACGGTTCGTATTACTAAACAATTCCGTGAGTTACGCCATTTGCCACGCGTTCATTACTATACAGAGTCAACAGACGTACTTCTTGCGAGCGGGGAACGCTGCAGGCATTCTTGAAATTGCATCGCTGCAATGGTTACCGTAGGTGTAAGGTATAGATACGTTCTGACGCTTCCGGGCAGGTATAAATCAGCATGTTTAAGTGTTGATCGAGACCTTTGAGACAATGTTTATTTAGTCACCCAAATAGCTCTGAAACTTCGATACGGTACTGCCTGAGTGAAATGCTGGCTTTTCGTGCAATTCATAAGTAAGTTCGCCAATGGCCTTCAATAGTCTTTAATGTATGGATAGCGTTCGTCGATTTTGGCTATTGCAACGATAATGGCTCGAGCGAAACAGATATTGTCCTTGTTTTGAACACGGACTATGGCTCTTAAATTGATATTCAGATATTTGTCTAGGATTGCGATCACGTTCGTTTTTTTCTTGTCTCATCGTTCGGTATGTCTCCAGATGAACAATTTTATCCCGTCGCCCGGACGGCGCGATGTTGTGATATTGTCACGCGGTAATATGATTACGGCGTTGCTCGCGCTGAATATATAATGAGGCAGCATCCCTTTGCAGTGGTGGATGGGAGAATATCTACTAGTATTAAGGTGAAATTAATTTAGCCAATGACAATAGTAAGCAATAAAGTAGGCATTTGTACATTACCTGTGCAGGTTCTTCCATCACTGGACAGGAAATGACCAACATTGCATATGCAGTTGTAGCTCCCGATGGTATTAACACACTTATGTTGGCATTCATGATTATCTTGGCATTCGTTGTTATCTAATAAAATTAAATTAAATAGAAGAAAATTTTATTCAAAATCTCGATCTATCATTTCTCTATATATACATATTAAATTGGAAGGAAATACTTCGAAATGACAAGAGATATATTTTACAGATCTCATAGCTCACACTTTGTTAATAATTAAAACTTTAATATAACCACAAGAATGGTTTGGCTAATAAAAATTATAACACTATGATGCACTAGATGTGAATTATTCTGCAATATAATTACTTCTTACACCAGCTTTTACTGTTCAGTAAAAGAGTAGCCCGAGAGTTTTAGATCTGATAAAGCACGTACAGCGAGTTTATTAAACAGCTTCAAAAATGACCAGCTTGTTAATTTAATTGGCGAAGGAATTTTGAAAATCAATGTTGTCTAAGCTGAGAAAATCAATGCTATGGTTTATGTAAATCAGGATGATTTTTATCACATTTAAAACCTCATGAATTATTAATGATTTTTAAAAAATATATTGCTCCCTATTTTATGTCATATGCTAAGCGACCCAAAACGTAGATAACGTCAGCATTGATTCCCATGAGGGTATAAATCGGGATCCTAACGTTACAACGATTGCCCCTGATGAATACACTAGATTGGAATGTAAAACCGTTGGGTCATGGACAGTAACTTTTAAAGTCACGTTCATAAAACGTTTTAGCCATGGCAGAATAGCGTCAAACAATGTCCAATTTATGACCTGGTGCATGCTTTGGAGAATTATTTGTTGCGTATTTTATTGTAATTTATTGTACGTTATTGAATAAACTTACCTTCACAATTCTTTTTGTCAGGCATTAAATCAAAGCCTGGTTTGCAGCTGCAGTAGTAACTACCAAGCATGTTTACACAAATTTGTATACAACCGGATATTTTTTGAGTGCATTCGTTTACGTCTGAAGATAAATACAAATGCATGTTTATACTAATCAAGAAAAATTCTTACAAGATATACTAAAAATAATGAAAATAATAACCGTTTGAAGTAGGATTAAGTTAGATACATTGCTTTCAAATGGAAAATATCTTGATTGATTGGTTTGATCAAACATTAAATCCAGAATTTGGTTTAAATTAATCCAAGAGATGGCCTAAGTTATTTTTATGTCCAATTCTTGAATTTATAGAAAATTATTTAGGAAGAATATTTCGCTATTATACCATATATATTTCTCTATCGTGCGACCATGCATAATTATAAGATCGGATGATGAACTACTTAATATATATTAGAGTATAATAATTTTACAATAAAAGTGAGGACGTTTCAGCGTTTCTAACGCCATTTTCAAGTAAATTCTATTGTAATATATATATATATATATATATATATATATATATATATATATATATATATATATATATATATATATATATATATATATATATATATATATATATATATATATATATATATATATATATATATATATATATACGTGTAGGTTTTGGTCTACGAAATGCAAAGAGTGCTCAACAACATATAGTTAGAGCAAATAGATTAGCTTAGATTTTCGCTTACCTCAAAACTGGTCTGCTACAACTTGTTTCATCTGTATATATATATATATATATATATATATATATATATATATATATATATATATATATATATATATATATATATATATATATGTATATATATATATATATATATATATATATATATATATATATGTATATATATATAATTCAATAATATTTATTATTAAATATTCCTCCTATACTAATTGTGTTGATTACAGAAAACCATGAATTGTTTCACTTACCTTCGCATAGTTTTTTATCCTCGGCTAGATTATAACCAGTTTTACATGAACAAATAAAACTTCCAATTGTGTTTTTACAGGTTTGAGAGCATCCTGAAGATCCTGTTGTACATTCATCCACATCTAGAAATTTAGGTATATTTTATGTCGTGTATTTAGGATATATGTACTAACAACCAAAAACTATTTTATTAATATCAGGTTGGCTTTAATATACTATTTAACAATATCAGTAATTTTCGATATTGTCAGAATTCAAAGTTTCTTAATGCACGCAAGACTTTGCTAATGAATTAGTATTTAAAGTTTTTAAAAAGCTTTTGGAAAACCTTTGAAAAATATATATTTTTAATTATTTCTTTCGTAGTACATTCCTAAGGAAATTTTAATTAAATGAAGTAAAAATAACTTCCAGCGGAGAATAGTTAAGATGGTTTATGCTGTTGTTGATCTACAATATCATCATATCGATCAGCGTTACTGTCACTGTCGGCGTCGCAAATTTCGAAACCGTAGACGGTCGGACACCTCATTGATGGTTGGACACCTCAGGTGGAGGCTATTTCAGAGTACGGTAGAGCACCAAACCCAACCCCAACACAACAAAGATCCTAACCAGGGTTGCCAGCAGATGTGAGCCCGAAGTAGCCAAATTCAAGATCAAAAGAAGCCAAAAAAAGCCAAACTCAAACCCAATCTCCTACCTAGAGGATCGCGCCTAAGGTAGCTGAATTACATAATTTTTAAGCGTAATGACATGATAGAAGAACTCAGAAATCTGTTTATTACATCTTTAAATAAGAAGAAATTTTGATGAAATCTATATAAAAGGAAAATAACTTTATTATTTGACAACATTTCGATATTTTACACTCTTAATGAGGTGTCCGACCGTCTACGGTTTCGAAATTGGCGTCGGCGTCACAATCATTGTCGCCCTCACCATCTCCATCGCCGTCATAGTCTCTATTACAGTCACAGTCACTAATACAGTCAATAAACTATCTTTATGATCTATCATTTCCTGTTCTAATATTTACCAGTGCATGCTTTTGGATTCCCTTTGCTGAATTCATAGCCATTTCTACAAGCACAATTATATCCTCCTTGGTAATTATTGCATTCTTGGCTGCAACTTCCATTGTTTGAAAGACACTCGTTAATATCTAGAAAATAGTAAAAATTTAAAATGTTATAAGAAATTTCTCTTCACAGAGGTTTCTCTTGGTCATTGTTTTGCTGACGCAATAGTTTCCCTATTTATCTAAAACCAAACTGTCATTGTCATTCGCTGCCACTTATTATTATCGTTGTTGTTGTTGGTGTCGTCATCGTCGTGTTGTCATCGTCATTATCGTTGTCATTATCATTCATAAGTTCCTGTTCTAATATTTACCAGTGCATGTTTTTGAATTCCCTTTGCTGACTTCATAACCTTCACGACAAGCGCAATTATATCCTCCTGGGTAATTATTGCAATCTTGGCTGCAACCACCATTGTTTGAAAGACATTCGTCATGATCTACAAAATAATAAACATTCAAAATGTTATTTCTAATAAAATATTTGAAGGATTCACCATATGCATGTTTTTTTATTATTTATTCTGTGCCCGCACAATTGTGTCGTCTTCAGAGAAAGTGGCTTAGTTCAGAATGTTTGATAACGTCACATAGTAGTGGGCGTAATAATAGTAGTGGATGTAATAATAGTAGTGGATGTCCTGCGCAATATAACGTATGCACGTCTTATTTAAAAGGAAATACGATCTAATACATAAATAAATTATATTTGAATAAGTCTTGCGCATGTCTTTTTTAAAAGGATATGGCAATATAAATTAACTTTGTCTCATTTGAAAGAACTGTGAAATGGTATAACAAGACCTTTTACAATGTTCCCTTATCTTTTTTGGTTTTCGAAATAATTTGACGAAAGACAGCGTACTGTTCGCCATCTTGGAATTATTTTCGATATGCATGTGACGTCATAAATAGGGTAAAGTGAAATTTTTATCTTGCCAACCTTATGAGCCAGAAACTCGATTATGTTGCACCGTTTCCATTTTCAATAGGCCCACAACATTTTAAAAAGCCTTCCGCGGAAATTCGGTCACCTATGGAGTTTCATCAGGTTTACCCTGCTGTGACGTCACCAATTTGTCATAATTATCTGAAATATTTCAAAAACCAAGAAAGATACAGAAAAATTATAAAATATCTTCTTATACCATTTTACGAGTTCTTTCAAATGAGACAAAGTTAATTTATATTGGCATGTCCCTTTAAATGGAATTACACTGTTAATTTTGATGAGTTATTTTAACTCTGACAAGGAAGCTAAAATAACTCCCTTTTATGGAATTTAACTCCAACTGATGACATAATTTTTAACTCCACTAAGAGAGCTATTTTTTACTGTTACTTTTGAGTAATATTAGTTCAGTAATATCTACTCCTATTATTCTAATCCACTTCTATCACAGGATTTATTTAACTCCAGCTGGAGTTAAAATTGAACTCCATACATGGAGTAAAAATTAAACTCCAGTGTAAGGACTCTATTTCAGAATAAACATAACTCTGACCATAATGTACATCGAAATCATGTCCTATTAGATCTTACCATTTAGTTAGTTACAACTTATAAATTCATAATATACAAATTGGTATGGGCTACCTAAGCAGACACAATATATCTTTAATTTGCATTAACACTAAAATTGCATTTGAACCTGTGACAAATTACTTAGGAAGTCGGATTCACAGTATCATTTACTGATGTTAAACATGTTAAAATGAAATTTGAAATGGCCCTGACGTAGTCTGGTCAGTTTTGGTCAATGTAATATGCTAATTATATGCCAAGTTGTAAACATTTTGCGGCATTAAACGTCTGGGCACTTTGTATGTTTCTACAGAAGGATATTAGCTAAAATCCGACTCTTTCATCTATGCAATTCTAATGAGCATTGTTCTGCAAATTTGAGTCATATTTAATTCGGACTATGTTAATAATACATTAGTGACCATGTTTCATTCCTGATTTTAACTATGTAATGAGTTATTGATGCATGCAGCTGATTATAATATATTATATTTTCTTTTTTTTGAAGAAGGATGAATCTATGGATGGTTCGATATAGAACTCTTGAGCACCCGTTGTGAAAATTAACTGTCCCGGATGTAGAACAAGTCTTGCATTTGCCCTGATAATCGCGTGTTGCTATATAATGCATCGGCAAGCAATGTTTTTTTTTGGAAAAAGTGCTTTTTCTGGAAAATGAACTCGTGGGAATAGAACAAATAAAGCAAGAAAGACATGCAAGATGGCCTTTTCTAGAAAAATGAAAGTTTTTCAACCGCATTTATAATAATTAATGCTAATTTATATTAACATAATTTGTCTTGTTCGGGAAATTTAAAAGCACAAGTAAAACCGGTTTATTGGGCTTTCAGAAAATGTATAGCATTTGCAACAGTTATGGTTATTTCCAGGGATAGCAATAGAACAAAGAGGTGGTTCAATTTTCGATGTTTTTCAACCGCAAAGGAAAGAGTTAATCATATTAGGTACAATGGTTTCCTTATTGTGTTTGCTGTAGTGAATGTGTGGGAGCTTGGAGTAGACTATACATGGGCGATCGTCAAGCTCATATCCTCAGAAAAATAACTCTCAGTCCCCGGACAGGAATCGAACCTGTAACTTTCTGATTGACGGTGAGACGCTCTAACCATTGAGCCATCGAGACTCAGATGGAGAGCGAAGGTTACAATATTGATGTACTGGTTCGATTGATAGATGTACTGCCTATGCGGCAGTCACCATGTATCGGTAATGTCTGGATGTGTTAATATATACACTGATGTAGTGTAGCGTCTCACCGGATGACCAGAATGATCATCAGAATGTTACAGGTTCGATTCCTGTGCGGGACTCAGAGTCATTCATTTCCTGAGAATACGAGCTTGACGATCGCCCATGGATAGTCGGTTTCCTTATTGACGAATAACAAATGAATTATTAACTATATACAATAGGAATGATGATTAACGGATTTAGGTCTGCAATTAGGCGTAGCGGATTTAACGAAAAACAATTGTAACAACGCACACGACAGCAAGAAAATGTAACCGCTAGTGATGGTAAAATTTATCAGCGGGAACAGCGTACTAAATTATATGGAAGGTTTTTATTCCGCAGTAAACAGACCAAATGGTTATCAGTGAAAATTCTTGCATCTTAAGGTTATTCTTAAGAATATGTAAATTCCGGATAATGGTATCCATCATATCTGATGATATCATATTTGGAACTCTAACATCAATATTAAATCGTACATCCGTCGAAATTAAACGTTCTACTCTATATGGGGCTGAAACATATGGACATTAACAAAATACATGCAAAACAAACTCGATGGAAACTACATCCGCCTCTTTTCACGAGTCAAATGTATGAAATTGAAATAAAACTCAACATTATCAGACATATATAGAACACTTCAACGTATCTCTAGTATACTAGCAAAATAAAGGCACTATTTGCTGAACTCTACTGTGCAATAAACTTGTATATAAATTGTGACATGGTATGACTTAAAATAATCGGTCAACGAACAATATATAAAGTCTGGGTTGAACAAGTTTATTGTGTAAGTATATTAGAATTGGCTTGCAAAGATGTCCACATGTTTTTACTTGATATACTGGTATAACATTCAGTCGAGGCGAAATCATCAAATTTAATTTATGTTAGTCCAGGGTTCCATTTTCCTATGAAACCACTCCAATGGAGCAAGTAGAATAATTTTAGGAAGCTCCTACTCATCATTTCAACCGTACAGAAACATTTTAGAGGATATATCTCTAATATACAGTAAAAACCCGCGTGTAAGAACATAGATTTTAAGAACCTGTTAGGCTAAGATTTCCATTTAAACCCCTTTACATTAGAACCTGTTTTAAGCAAAAATTTGAAAGCAGGTTCTTACTTTAATATCAAATAGAGTCAAAACTAAACATTTATAAATCAAATCTCTACAAAGTAATGAAAATGAGCCAGAACCAGACAAATAGTGTATATATTTCTACAGTTGTATACGTTATTTTGTTCCATTGAATTTACACACAGTAAGCTGTAAATTATATACAGGGTTTGTATTTGCTTAGATTGCAGTCATTTGGAGAAATTTATGCATAATTTATATAAATAATAGACAACACTTACCAAAACCAAGTCGCTTTTTTCTTAAGAAAATAAGAACCTGTTTAAGAACCTAAATAGCCTAATTTTGCACTAAACACCATTTATATAAGAACCTTTTTAGGCTAACTTGGTTCTAGGTTCTCATTCACGGGTTTTTACTGTATCTCTTATATATCTCTTATATCTCCAGTTGTATAAATAATATCGTTTTTGCCAGTCCATGGTTCCGTTTTCTTATGAAACCATAGGAATGAAAAAAATTAGAATAAATGGCCTTGATGAATGGCCTTAGCTCAAAACATGGCCACCATTTTCAACATTCCAGCCACCTTTTAGAGTATGGAACGCTTTTGCGTGACGTCATAACAGCCATATTACTGTATTTCAACAATATATTTTATATTAAATTATTCTGTTGTGTTCACATGTCCGCCATGTCCTTTTTCGTGCAACTCTCGTGGATTGAGTGTAAACGATCTATTTAATATCGCAATATACCTGTACAGCTTTTCCCATCACTGGCTAGAAAATGACCAACATCGCATGTGCATTTGTAGCTGCCGATGTTGTTGACACACTTATATTGGCACCCATGATTAGCTTGGCATTCATTCTTGTCTAATAAAAGTAAAATTAAAGAAATGGAAAAATTCAAATGGAATTTCAAAATTTTATTTAGTACTGAATAATATTTATAAAGTGTTTCTGAAAATTTATCTGCAGCTCCAACCGGGAATCGATCGTTATGGTTTCTGCTATACTGACCGTGCCCAATGGTTGGATATCGGAGGAAGGAATTACATAAATTAAGCCAACTTTCACCTCGATTTTCTCTTGAAATACTGATTTTTGTGACATTTTACTACCATCAACATTGATTATACTATCGAAATCACCAAATGCATGTATATTTTTCTCCCTCAAAATGCAGGAAATAAAGCTTCAGAGCCTGAGAAATTTTAAACCCCTTATCGGCTCCCTCGTTTAAAACTGCTTGTCAAGAGCAAGAGATAACAAAATTAGCAATTTCAAATAAATGTAATGTTTACGACTAATGTATATAATTTTGCAAACCTAACAGTTTATGGCCGTGATAAAAGTAAGATAAATTAATATGATTCTTGATAAAAAGTTGCCGGATAGTGCTTGTATTTCTATATTGAATGAAGAAAATACACCCTTTAGGGAGGGGGATTAATAGAGACTGCAAGCTTATTTATTTTTGTGCGCCTCAGATTGGGGGCTTAATAGAAAGGGGGCTAAGTATAGGAATACGAAAAATTCACTTTTGCCCCTTCTAGTTAAAATTCCTTTAAAAAGGCATGCACTGGCATCCAAACACCTCGAAGTTTATTAAACAACCTAGGCTTCCCCTCGGTTTTCAACAAACTTCTAGGTAGATTACGGGCAGATTCCCCCCCCCCCCGTCTAGATAGGATTAAGCAATAGTTTATTATTGTGCAAGTTATTGTTCAATTAACTTACCTTCACAATTATTTTTGTCAGAACTCAAATCGAAACCTGGTTTGCAGCTGCAGTGATAACTACCAGGCGTGTTTACACAAACCTGTGCACATTGTGTTCTTCTGCTGTTACATTCATCGTCGTCTGAAGACAAACGCATTGACAATGTAAGTAATTTAAACAAGATATACTGACAACAAAGTAGAAAATGGAAGTAGCTAAATATATATTGAAGTCTGGAAGGAGAACAATTTTACTTGAAGTAAAAAAAAATTTGGTTGACTTTTACAATCTTTTATTTATGATATATCTTTATATATGATAAATAAAACATCGTAACAGTCAACCAAATTTTTTATGCATGTACTATAAATCATGTAAGAATCATTATCAGGAACATGCCCATGTGACAAGATAGGTCAGCTACTCATGCATAGATTCTGCACTTGTCTCATGCAAACCAGTCACTAGTAAACTATGTTTCCAAACATGAGTATATATAATCTGAACTCTGCAGTGTAAAAGCACTAATTTATTTATATACATCAAGTTGCTGCCAGGATTTTTAACACATAACTTGAAACAAACCATGAAACTCTGCGTTTTGAGAGAGAATTGTTTCACAAGTTAACCAACATCACTTTCTCGTGTAGAAAGTCTTCAACAAATCCTTCCACGACTTTCGTAGACATTTAATCACTGATTTAATCACTGTCGTGGTATCACTTATAATAATTCTTGGCAGGAATACTGTTGATAACAAACATATCCCTCAACTATTTTGTTTATTGAAGGAAAATAGTTTTACTTGCCTTCGCATGATTTTTTATCCCAGGCTAGATTATAACCATTTCTACAAGAACAGACGAAGCTTCCAATTGTATTTTTGCAGGTATGCGAACATCCTGACGTACCTGTTGTACATTCATCGACATCTAGGTAATTTAGAAAATATTTTTCAAAAATCTCTTCTTCATATCCACAATAATTGATTCAACATTTATTTACGAGCAGGCAAGTAGGTGCGGAGGCAAGGAATGAAGAAACGAAGGAATGTAGGTAGCTAGATAACTGGTATAGTATAATATAGTCAGTTAAGTAGGTACGTATAGGTAGCTAGTTAGGTATGTGGTTGATTGGCTGGCTGGGTATGTAGGTATATGTAGATGGGTGTATACATGCATGTATATACCGTCCCATGTATATAGCTACCGATCTACCATCTACATATACGTACATGTATCTACCCATATACACATACCGGGTATATGGGGAGATACATATGTAGATGGTAGATAGCTTATATAGTTTGAATAATTGCGTTACATAATGCTTTTGATTTTGATTTAATGCGAATTCTCATCAGTTACTAACGTCATTCAGGTCTCCATAACTTGACTGACACCGTAAAGCTGACCAATCACAGCGTGCGTAGATTAGAAATATTTTACAAAACGTGATCGAAAAGCTCGTGAAGTAATAAAAACATTCGAGAAAAGCACTCACGTCGGCGGCTCGTTCTTCTTCCTATACTTCTCTCGTATTTTTAGAACGTCACTCGGGTCTACACATCCGGCCAAAGTATTAATTAATTATTCCATAAGATCGTTATTTTTCAGTGTCTCGTACTGAAAAATCCCGATATCTTGCTACCTCATCAAATAAATATAACTGATAATTGTAACTGTCGTATTTTATTATTTACCAGTGCATGATTTTGAATTCGCTCTTCTGAGTTTATAGCCTTTACGACAAGTGCAATCATACCCTCCATTATAATTATTGCAAACTTGGCTACAACCTCCGTTGTTTGAAAGACATTCGTTATGATCTGCAAAATGGTAAACATTTAAAGTGTCAATGCAACAACAAACCGTCTGTCCATATCCTTCTTCTTTCGAATGTATGTTAGGAGAAATAAAGTATCGCATATCAATGTTCTACACTAAAAAAGAACTGGTTAAAACAACCAATTAAATTTGATTGTCTCAGAATTACCAATTGACCTTTTTATGGGTGGAAACAGCCGAATTTTCTTGGTCGAAACACCAAAATACGGTCATTTTGATAAAAATACTTCGTTATTTTAACCATTTAGTTTGGTATGAATCTGAAACAACCTATAAAATCGGTTGTTTCAACCAATCTATATTAAATAGCGGAAATGCACCCACACGGATCATATATGGTCTTGGACCCTCATATTTGAGTGAGCTAATCCAGCCTTACGTTCCACCTGCACGTACACTTATAGGTCCTCTGATAAACATTTGTTGAAGCAGCCACCACATCGTCTGGTAACTTACGGCGAGAGGGCTTTTTCGATAGCCGCACCCAGACTGTGGAATAATCTCCCATTGGATATTAGAACTCTTGTGCATTTAGACAATTTTAAAAATAGTCTCAAAACAAACCTTTTTAAAGAAGCCTTTTGCTAATATTATGGCATAATTTTAACTTTTTTACTAGATACATATATTTTAGAATAGATAAGTATTCATGTAAAGCGCGCTTGGGCAGCTATTTCATGGAAAATGCGCTATATAAATAAAGCATTTATTATTATTATTATATATGCTGCATTTACTCATGTTATCATGAGAAAATGGCAATATATTATATGAGAACATTAATAGACGTCGTCCACAAGTTACTCCATTATCCAACTGAAGATGCTATAAATGAGAAGATTCTCGAAGCTCTTGTTGGTACAGGCCATTGCTCAAAAGTTTCCCGGATCCCTAGACGAATCGCGCCTTCGACGAGAACTCTCTTTATTGACACAAAATATAAACCTTAATATGGTTAATGTTTGTAGCGGCGGTTGCAGCTTGTCCGGCCGCTCCAACATAAAAGTCGGTCGCAAAATAATTACACTCCAGCCCAAACATTTTTGAATGAGCGCCCCTGCGTTGGTGAGTATGCTGCAACAAACGATCGAGAACGAAAATAATGGCAGTAAACTGTTAGTATATCTATCTGTACATTATAATTACCCGTGCATCCTCTTCCATTACTTTCCAGGAAATAACCAACATTGCATGTGCACTTGTAGCTGCCGTAGGTATTGACACATTTGTGTTGACAATATGAAGAATAAGCGCATTCGTTCTTATCTAATAAAATTACAATTAAAATGTCTGATTTATTGCGAATGGAATGATATACTATGATATGATGTAATTATATGATAATGATAATTAATAATTAGTGGTCTTGACTGATGATCGCGTAAAGCGTGAAATATATATATATATATATATATATATATATATATATATATATATATATATATATACTGTATATATATATATATATATATATATATATATATATATATATATATATATATATATATATATATATATATATATATATATATATATACTGTATATACTGTATATACTGTATATACTGTATAATATGTACAGCTAACTCAATTAACTTTGTGCTTGAGTTATTTAAATTTAAAACTTGAACTCTATAAGCGCGAACAAATCGATGGGTAGCCGCGAATCAAATTTTGGAGGGTTCAGTGTTAAAATGCCGCATTTATATGCGAATAATACGATGAAGAGTAATCTGATTGTCAGAAATAGTGGGCATTGGTACACAACATCTTCTGAGATGCCAAGATTCGAGAACTGAATTTTTAGCGTTGTAGTTATTGGCAGGAATATCCATTTTTCTGGGCGAGAGTGGATGTGTAAATTATACTTATTAAGCATCAACAAAAGTGTTTTCTAAGATGTTTTCGGAAACGTCGACTCGACGTATATACGTGTGAACAGAAACTGAAAACGAATAAAAAGTCATCGTTTTCATATGAAAAGGCATACGTGTGCACGTAATTGCCTGCATATTTACGTCATTATATCACAATTTCCCGATCTGCATTGGGTTAGTTTAAACATTAACATTAATTACCCCTGCAATCTCGTCCACTTGAAGAAGTAAATCCAGTTTTGCAACGACAGTAGTAACTACCGCTGGTGTCAGTGCATCTTGAATTTTGACCGCAAGCACCTCGATCGCCATATGATCTACATTCGTCGATATCTAGGGAAACAAAAATCAATAAATATTAAAGATAGCAAAATAATGTGTTTCAGAATCATGCTTTAAAACTTTATTAAAAAAATAACGTTTCGGGGCAAGCCTCTTTGTCAAGATACGAGTACACAGATTCTTGAAGTGCTAATATATACTCTACAATCTAATTAAAATTGTACCTATATTTGACAAAAAATCCCTAATATTAAGTCCCGAGGTATAAATGAATCTATCTTGTATGCGCAGAATCCCTCCCTTGTTGTCGGATTATTTAGATTTGTTTTGTGAATTATTTTAATTTTCTTCTTCCAATCCATTATGTCCACTTTCAAAAAAATGCGCAAATGCTCACCTGCTATTCCCCTACAACCCTTGCCGAACCTATTCAAACTGCTCTTATGGTTATTAAATGTTTTCATAAATGATGTATAATCGTGCTTCCCACATAAATCTTACATTTTATAAGATATTTCTTACATGTTATAAGATAAATAACTCCAACTGAATCGCAATCAAATGAGTAATTGATGAAGTATGTATTACCCGCCCCTGCAAAGTTACATCCTTCATCAACATATTTACAAATTTGACAGCGAGACTTACCACATTTTTCATATCTTTATCCCTTAAATCAGAATCTTAACCTTTCAATTTTGCTCGAACCAAAACATCCTTAAATTGTTTTTGGCTTCCTATATGTAATCATAGGCTTATCCCCAAAAATTTCCTCCATGTCATCCGAAGCATACAAAATAGGCCAGATAGAATCAGTAATATTCCTTACCCCTGACAACGCTGGATGAAAATTCATTAGAAGAGGCATCCTATTAACCTTGGATTTATTCCTGCCTCTGTCCTGACAAATAAGGCTATATCTATTTTGTCTTTTTGCTTTAATAAACTGAGATAAAACTACCTTGCGTTTAAATTCACTCTTAATAAAATGTCCCTTCATTTCCTTCAACCGTTTTTCAAAAACTTCGTCTGATTCACAAATCCGCCTGCCTTAATGCCTGACCATAAGTATGCCTTTCTTGACATGCAATTGATAACATGATTTATAATCCAAATATTGATGTGTATCTGTAGGTTTAGAATTATTGACTTGCAACCAATCCCTTGAGACTCCGAATACAAAGGTTTGGAGGCCATGTTGGTGCCACAAACAAAAGAAGTTAATGATATTCTTTTGTTTAAGTTCCACCAACATGGCTGCCATGACGAAACGTGCAAATCATCAATACACATCCGTGGTTAGCCTATTATTTCTAAGTTTAAATAAAACATCCAAGAATGGGAGCTCACTCTTAGACCATTTGCGTTTACGACTCTTATGTCTTACATCGTCCAATTATTTTTTTAAAGGACATTGGCAATACAAAATAAGTTCGTTTTCGTTCAAAGTATGTAACTTAATTAGCCGGAATATAGTAGTTGGAGGTTGTAAAAATGCTCGAAAAGCGAATACGTTGCACTGTCAAAAGTTGCTAACCTGAATCATTGTGCGCCATCTTGGATGTATTTACGATATGCGTGTGACCTCACAACCAGGGTGAAGCGAAAATTTAAAATCTAGGCATCCTTTATAAGTTAGAAACTCGATTTTGTGAATCTCGTCCTTTTTCAATTGAACCACACATCTATTTCAAAAAACAATCCCCGGAAACATGCTACCTACAAAGTAGTTTCATCAGGTTTACCGCGGGTGTGACGTCTCCAACTGTCTCCAATTTGTTTACTTGGATTACCTTCGTAAGCCTGTTTGTTAATCATATAAAGTCAAAATTTTGAAATTGCGATTTATGTTGCCAATGTCCTTTAAAGATGGAAAATGACATATGCTGTGTTGCTTTTTGGTGTACGAACACGAGAAAAATTATCCCAGCTGACACCATTCTTTACAATTAGTTATGGAACCCACAGTCCAGTTACATTGAGTGAGGCGCACCTTAAAACTTTCCTGCTGCAGAGTTTGATTTGATGAAAAAGACAACATCAGGTAAAATTGCGTTGACAAATTGCTTGGTGCAACATAGCTTTAGTCGTTTTAACATAGCTTTAATAGTTTTATTGTTAACTTGTATATTGTCGAGAATATACCTATCTTGAATATCGTTCAATTTCCTCTAGTCCTCTCATTACTGTATTTAAGTGTTATTATAGTCCTATCATTAAATAGTGTCATTACTACCTTATTCTATCTACCAGTGCATCAAAATTTATGTGTCTATTTCATGCGCTAGCATAACATGTCATCATTATGCATAGTGGATTGGGCATATAATCAGAATTGTCAGCACCTTTTAACTACGTTGATGAGGAATAAGAACATATAAGTAGTTTCAGTGTAACACTAGTGTCTTCCTAATTAATTGTACAGAATTTACATTGGTAACATATATTAGTACATTGGTAACATATATTAGTACATTGGTAAATATATGAGTACGTTAGCTAATAAAACTAGCTTGACGCATGGACTTCTGTCGGTGGTTATATGTTTGTCTAGGGTGCCCAGATGTGGGTTGTCCAAAGATCTCCAACATAAAATTAACAATAATCAGTAACTGTACCAGGGTAACTTGAATGACCAATAGTAATAAATGTAGGGTTACAGTAAGTTCTCACCATGGCTTTTAATGCGTCGGCGACATGTACGTACAGCGTAATGTCTTTCGTTAATCTATCATTTCAAGCAATTTCGGAGCTGGCTGCTCGCCGATTGATGATGTTAAACTCTTTCCTGTCCGGCCCAGCCAAAGTGGGTCGTACAAGACTGATGAAGTTGTGAATCGAAAAACACGGCACACGGTAATGCAAGATAAAAAAATGATAAACGAGCGCCAGGCACATGAGATCCACTCGCACGTCAAATTTCGTGCAATTGGTGGCATTTTGAATTTGTATAATGTTACGTACGCAGGCGTGCAAGATGGTCTTTTATAGAAAAATGAAAGTTTTTCAACATAATTTATGATAATTAATGCTAATTTATATTAACATAATGCATCTTGTTTGGGAAATTTAAAAGCATTGGTAAAAACCTGTTTATTGGGCTTTCAGAAAATGTATAGCTTTCGCAACAGTTATGGTTACTTTTAGAGATATCCATAGAACAATATAGAGGTGGTTAAATTTTGGATATTTTTTCAGCTACAGTAGAGAGGAAAGAGTAAATTTAGGAGTAAGTTCACGATTAAAGTTAGGGTTAACCCCAAACTTAATCCCAAATTTAGACAGGGCACCCTGGTCAACACATGACCAGTTTAGGTTAGTTGAGTTTATTACACACATCAGTTTAGAGCTAATGGTATAATCGTTAATTATAAACTGACTATAAACACTAGCCACACACAACCCAACTAGAGATTGCATCACTTCGTCAACATTAACATACTAGCTACGCTCGGGCAAGAAATCGACGCTATCAATACATTTATTGATTTCTAAAGTTCGGTTGAAATTAAAAAATTGAAGATTATCAAGTTTGATGTAAAGTTCTAACCTCGACAACGTCTTCCGTCACTAGAAATGTACCCTGTGTCACATCGACAACGGTAGCTTCCATAGGTATTGCTACATGTTGAATGTGATCCACAATTAGAATCACCGTTTCTACATTCGTTAATGTCTGAAAATTAAACATAATATATATTTTAGAGCTTAACTTTAGCGTGACTACTACTACTACTACGTAGGTATAGTACATATACCAATCGGGTCAATAACTAACACTATATACTTAAAGTGCCCATGACCCCAAATACCATATTACTGATATATATATTCTACATGAAGTGAAAAGTTGAATGACAAAATATTTTATGATTTGAGCTTTGCCTTCTAATGATGTGACGTCATTTACGGCATTTGGCGTTCTTTTCTGCTTTCCGTGTGATAGACTGGTTGAGGATTTGAGTGAAAAAGTTGATAAAATATTTACTATAGTGGTCAAGTACATCATCAACGTTTGTGTTAGATTAATTTGCTTTAACAGTAGAATATTGTATCCGAAATGATGACGTAAATGACGTCACATTAGCATTTCGGACAAATAATCTTTATAAAACATCAACGCAAAGCTCAAATCATAAAACATTTTGGTATTCAACTATTTACTTCATGTAGAATATATATCAGTAATATCGTACTTGGGGTCATGGGCACTTAAATGCCACTGCCAAGTCATAGATTATTTTTACTGCCATGATTGCCCTTTATTTATTATTATTTATTATTATTTATTTATTTATTACAAGATTTTCCGAATGCATCATATGTAAAAAAACCCAACATATTGTCGCCTATTAGGTATTAAACAACCGATAATAAATACAAAATGAATAACGGAATCCTATCCTAGTTTAACAACAACAAATACGTAGAGTGTTAATTTGGAGACATTTCGTACACATCAAAAACCTTGCAATGTCCAGAAAAGTAAAAGGACTTAGCTTATTTTTATAACATATAAAGTGAAATTTCAACTTTAATATTGTCGAGTATTGTGTTCCAGAGAATAGCTGCTTCTGTGTGTTAAAGTGCCCCTAACCTCAACATTTTTATTGTCGTATTTAGAAGAACTTTTAAAACGATAATGTAACTTCTTTTGAAGATTTTCACTTCTTCGCTTTCTTTGTGAGTTGATATGCAAATATCTGGAATTTCGTCACACATGCATAATGAGTTATCAGAGAATGTTATATATCTTTCCGTTCATGAAATAAAAACACTAAATTGTGAATAACACGTGTGTGCGTTTCTCCCACAACACCAAACGCTTTGATTTTAAAGGATTTCGTTCCAGAATGAAAGAGATATACACATTTCTCCAATAAGTCATTATGCATGTGTGACGAAATTCTAGACATTTCATGCATATCAAACAAACTGATATATCTCAAAAAGAAAGCAAAGAAACGAAAATCTTCAAAAGAAGTTACTTTATCATTCAAAAGTTCTTCCAAACAAGACAATAAAACATTTTGAGGTTATGGGCACTTTAATTAAATATATGCAATTAATGTGTGAGCTTGCAGTAGATAGACGATACATGGACGATCGTAACGCCCAAATTCTCAAAAAATGTTCCGGGAATCCCGGACAAGAATCGAACCTGTAATATTTCGATTGCCGGCGAGACGAGTTTGTCTACTCCGCTGTAACTTTCACTACACATGTTCATATTTAACACAAGCAAGCTTTACATATTTAACACAAGCAAGCTTTATGATATGTGTTTTAGAGCAGTGTGGTATATCCCACATCCCTTCTTTAAGATTGTGACGTTTAGATACTTATTTGGATGTGCTAGGGATGAGCTTCATCGCGCTGACGAGCCCCAAATAGGGCGAAACAGCTGTCCGACTGTCAATGATTGACCTACCAAAATATATATCGAAACTTCCGATAGCGGGAACATTTTAATTTATTTATGTTGTAAAGGTTAAAAGCATGCGTAAAGCATTGTTACGACTGGATTTTCATCAATATCATCAATATCTAGTTTCATCAATATAAGTGTCCAGGTGGCAGACAGCGCATTTGATCTTGTAAACTACACCCTGTCTTTCGTGAGGCTGTTCTTTGTCTATCAGGTTTGTGGGCTACACGTGTGTTATAAGGTCGTAAAATACGTGTAATAGTTTCTGATGTACCTTTAATGTATGCCATTATTGCTGTACGTTGTTACGGTAGTACTGCTGTCGGTCTCGTTGGTCTCGTTGATATTGTAGTTGCATACATGACCTATGCTAATTTTCTCCCCAACTAACTAAGTTGTGCCATTTAGTTGGCTGAAATTGACGGTAAGCCAACACATACAATGGGAAATTCCTGCGTTATATCAATTAATAATCATACCATCGTCACATCCATTGCCTTTCCACCCACGGGAGCAGCTGCAGACTCCGGGTCTTACACAAGTACCTCCATTACTGCAACCTCCACTGCAGAAAGCTTTAGTCAGAAATAAAAAAATATGGAGTATTTTAATAACAATATTTGTAGTTCACATACAACAATATAATTACTTTATTAGAAATACCCTCGCCTGCCAGTCTCGTTCCTAGAACCTTCGCCGCGCCACGCAAACGAACGCTCTGCGATAATCCATCGCAAGACAGCCGGAAAACAGGATGCCGATTGAAAAGAGCATGCGCCAGAAATAGACCGAGCGCATTGTTTCTGGGACGTGAGAACTAATATATTGACATCTTCGGCAAGAATCTTCCCTACACACGTTAATAACTTACCCATGTACAAGGATCTCTTCAGAGGTGAAAAAAATTGTCTGGTGTTTAAATTAGCAGCCAATTGGGATTTGGGACAGAAAACATTATGATTTTTAGATTTATATAACTCGCGGCAATGAAATTAAAAAGGTCGATAAACACTGCTGCGTTGTGTATTGCAAGTTCTAAAAATATTAATAATTGTTGGCTGATTGTTGAAATTTCAAACAAAAATAAAAGACTAATTGACAGCACAAAAATTAACGGTAACACCTTTTTATAAACGACCAAGACACCTGACGCTATACACAAATTTACGCGCACGTGTGGTATCGGGAATATCTTGATAAAATCTTTGTTATGATTCTGGATGATACGAGAACGCCACTCAGCGCAAGTGTTTGATATATTCTTCGTTTAGTGGCCAACTTGCGCCGTGATACGTAGTGAAACGTAACACACGTTATAAACCATGTTATAGACAATTGCATTCTCGTTTAATCACGGCTTTAATACAGGCTTTAATTACGGCTTTAATCACGGCTTCAATACTTTAATCACGCGGCTTCAATTGTTTAATCACGAAGTCAAATACATATAGTTCTGCAATCAAGATACGTTTTGGTCGCATTTCCTGAACCAAGAATAACTGAGGGAATTTTTGGCACCATGGATCTAACATTCTGGATCTAACATTCATGAGAATTCCAAATGCTACTATATGGGGCGACTTGAGATCTGTCTTCTTAACGTCTTTCTCTTAAACCTTAACTTAATCTAAAAATTCTAAATTTATCTAATCCTAAAACTAACCCTACGTTAAAATTAATCCAAATATGTTAATTTCCAATTGTGACCGCTGAGAATAAGTATTTACTGTTGAAACTCGAACCTCACCCTGGGTATATAAGTGAAACACACATGACTGCGCACTAATAGATCCTGCTTTATCTTTAAAGTGCTTATAACCCTAGTTTCTTATTATTTATAAATATTCCGTACCAGGCATACAGTTTTTCCTCGATACTTTATACATGTTTATGTTTTGTAAAATACTATTATAAGTGTTAGGTCGACATAGGAATTTTGATTTTTTCCTGTCTTTCGTGTGATAAACTGGTTAGGGATTTGAGCGAAAAGCTAATACAATCTCTAGTATGACGTTCATGTATACCAGCAACGGTTGAATTTGGTCAAATTTTTCTAGCAGCAGTAATATTGTATTCGTGATAGTCATTAGCATTAAAACATAATTAAAGCTGTATAAAATACATATCGAAGGAAACATCAAATCAAAGAAATATTTCACTGTTTAACTGTTTGCCTCATATTAAACGTTTATAAATAATAACAAAAAAATGTCTCTCAAGATAGAACTGTCTAAGGGTAAGGAAGTTGTTTATCGTATAATTATTTGTGTTTTTACGTCCGTTTTGATTGGTAGTGTGTTTTTGAAAGCTGTCAAGCGTGAAGAAAACATCGAGCATTGGGTTTAAAAATTATATCTAACAGTTCAAACTGCCTGTATAAAACTTCTCAATTGAATATCTGAAATTATACTAAAACAATTAGTCACCAGTCGGTGATTATCGTTATATTTACCTCGCAGCTTCGCGGCTCGGTAAATATTCACCGATAGTCACCTCGACTTCAGTGACTAATTACTCGGGTTACCACCTGTGGTGGTAGCCGAGTCTAGGTTTCGGTGGCATTCCTGTATTTTTTTTTTGCAATTGCAATTATTGCATCATCCCGATAGGCTTTGCGAAACCAGGCGCTGTGCTCATTTCTTTGGTCGCTATTGCTCGAGTGTTCGCACAAAACTCCAAAGATTCATAAGGAATGTTGCTGGCTAGTAATCTTAATCATAAACAAAATTTGATTGCAAGCATTTGTGAATATCTTAAAATATTTCGAGCAAAACGTGTGTGCAAACCGGGTGAGATTTTGTCTCACATTTCTCCCGAGATTTCGAACGGAAATATAAAGCCAATTGCGTCGGGTATAAGGGTAAAACGCAGATGCGAAAAGGCGGATGGAGGATAAAAGGCGAATGAGAAAAGGAAAGTATAGGTCTGTTTCTATAAATATTAATAGTCTCTCACTCTGGTTTCCGAACGCATGAGTTTTTGCAGATAATATCAACTATATTCCAGGCGTCATTCTATATAAGCAAGAACATCTGCAATAAAATTAAAATCTGATGGAAATTAAGATGGAAATTCAGCACGAGTTACTCGCCTCAGGTTAAGGTGAGTTAGCGTCAAATATCACAGCTTGTCAGGTATAAGTATTTTACACAATATTTTACAAAGCTGTACCTTACCTATGGTTACAAATCGCGGAATTTTCAAACAGAACATTGATTTGTGTCTATTCTATTGACCGCAAGCAGCCCGAGTTAACGCCTATAGCGGGCGTCTTGTTAAATATTATATGTTATAGATTCATACGCAAAATAACGCACGCTGATTGGTTACTGGTAGGTCTGTAATCTACGATATCGACGTCCCATCCTATAGCCTGCGAGGGTAGAACACTTTTTCGGATCGGTAAATTTTGTCAGGGATATTTCTGATTTGATATTAATGAAAAAAAGATGGACTTCTTCATTACAAATATAGAGAAATATATAATGTGCTATAATGAACATCATCATTGGTTTTCATTAAAGTTTTCAATATATCATGCTTAAAATGTAAAATGAAGCGAAATATGGTAGAAGTAAGGTAAATAGACCTCTTTCATAATGGCACCCAAATTAAATATTCTTTTATATTCATTTAAATTAACCTTTCTGACCTCGTTTGTGTATCTGTAATTCCAAAGAACTTGCTTTGTAACGAGGCCAGAAAGGCTAATTTGGATGCATATAAAATAATATTTAGATTGGCCGCCATTATGAAAGAGGTGTATTATCTGAAGACGAAAAGAGCGTTAAAACAGAGGAGAAAATTAACCAAACGCCATAATATAATAAATACCTTATTAACCTCGTTTGCTCGTTCTATATACGGGAAGGTATTTGTCTTCGGTTTTATCCCACAAACCTCGCACCTTCGTCTCTCGGTCTGTACGAAAACCTCAGGCAAATATTTTCCTCGTACAGACCTCACACTCGGTTAATAATTCTTTATTAGTGTATTAAATATGGAAAATGCGAGAATTAATCTAAGATGGTGAAACCTTGGTGCATTAACCTACCAACGCACTCTCCGCTGCTCTCTATATATCCAGTTTCACACGAGTGTTCCGCTACAGATTTGGCGACCTGCTTGTACCTTGTGACCAAGACGTAGTAAGTGACATAGCTATCAAAATAAATAAGGAAATATGAATAAAATATATAAAACTTTATATTGAGGACTGTTTAGGCACAGTATCATGCTCACGGGTTCAACAGGTTCAACATTTTTGTTAAATCAGTGAACCTGTGTATCGTTTTTGGATACTTCTGATCCTAACCCTAACCGTCATCGTAATCCTAACCCTAAACTTATTACTCGGGCTACCACAGGTAGCCGAGTCTAGGTTTCGGCATTTTCGTTTTTGTGTACCCAAAGTTGCCCCATAAGGCTTTGCAAACTGCATAATTATTTTGACTATATCTATGCATGTTACCATGTTAGCTTTCTTTTCTATCGAGTGTTTAGTAGCCGGGTGTTTCGAGGTGAAGTGTTCTTGCCTGCTTGCTTGGAAGTGTTTGAGAACAGCTATATTGCTGGCAAGTATCTTGTTATTATTATTTTGTCGTCGTCGCGAAATGGCAATTATTGCATCATTCAGATCAACCTCGTAAACAGGATTTTCACCTGCAAAACTGCATAATATATTCATGCGCCATTGTGATTTACTCATCTGATCACCTTTCTTGGAGTCTTCTTCACTGAAAATCTTTGATGTGCTAGCAAGTATCTTGATCTTATATACGCTCACAATCCGATCGCTTTCGAAACGGGTTTGTCTGCGATTTCGAGAACCTTTACTCGATGTAATCGATGTTTAAGAATTTAATGAGACTCGGCATATGAATGCTGTATGGAAATATGTTAACTGTTCTGAGGTAACTGTACTATTTTTATAAGCTTTGTTGCCTGTATTGTTTATTGTTATGTTATACAAAATAAAGTCGATGCTACAGTTTATTGTTTCATATATACCAAGTACTATTAGTTGCAAATGTTGCCATTGAATAACCCTGTTTCACTTGCTATTTTACCTGTAAGCTTAAATGGGGCTCCAAGAAGCTATTCTGGGTTATCAGTAAGTTTGTATCGATTGTTCATATTATACACGAATGCTTATAAATGAACACACAGTATATAAATCTCTGACACCCATACCAACTATCAAGATCAAGGAGTAAAACAGTTACTTTGTTATTGTGTGCTGGTTTACCAGTGACGGGTCTGTTCAGCCATGTATACTTTCCATTGTCCCTCAACAGCACAAATACACACCTTTCAAACTGATTTTTGGCATTCATGATTACCAAAAACAGCCGGTAATTTGTCCTGATATTACATGAGGCAGACTAGCCCACTTGCCAGACTGACTCAAAAGCACACCATTTGCAAACTGTTGCTTGATCTGTACAGCCAGATACGTACCTTTCGAACTGGATTTTGGCCTTAACTACATGCAAAGCGAGATGTCTCGCTCACCGAAACAGTAATGTCTTGATATTACAATAAGCTAGCTGGCCCACTGGACTAGTCACTAGTATGTATAAAGCCTATCAAATAATAAATATGCTAAAATTATGAATATGTTTACTGGCTCAAAATCAAAATGTTATATAACTTCAAAGAAATAAAGATTTTGAATTACATTTCTTTAAACTGTTTTATAATAGCTTATGACACCTTGCTACTGCCTTGCTAAATGGTTTGATTTACTGCTCTGTCTTATACACTGAGAAAAAGGTTAACTGATTTAATGCTTGCTCAAACTGAACCTGTTGGCCAGGAGCACAGGCCAGAACCGAATTAGGTCAGCAAACAGGATGGCTCATTTGGTGGGGCAAACTTCTCAGTAAGCATAAATTAGGTCAGCAAACAGGATGGCTCATTTGGCAGGCAGACTTCTCAGTAAGCCAGCTTGGATACTGAGAGAACTCACCTTCATATAATCAAAGCCGTTGGCCAACACTATGTTATGGGTTTGCAATGATGGCAAATTTAACCACCCCTGCACTGACAGCTGTATCAATATCATTACATGTAACATTGTACCTACAACTATAGATCTGTGTATATTGAATTCCAATCGCTGAATTTGCCTACAATGTCTTTCAACAAGCCACTAACTCAAGTAGCCCGAGTAAACGCCTAGCGGGCGTCTTGTTTCAGTTTAAAGTTAGCCTGCGAGCAGGCTCTCTGCGGGTTGGGGCGGGGGGCGCAGGCTAGTTTAAAGTCGAACAATTCTAGGTGGTATTTTGACATCACGACATGAACTGCTGTACATACATTGAATCCCTGACTACAACAGTGACCTTTTGTTGACCACTCTAAGGCCCAGGTCAAATGAGCCGAACTCAATGCAAATGACTTTTTTAACCCCTGTAACAAGTCTAGCAGCAGTATTTTGAATTCGTTGTAACTTGCTCAATTCAGCTTCTGGTAAGCCATTTTGGATGCTATTACAGCTGTCAAGTTTTGATGTTATGTATGCATGTACCAACTTCTCCCGAATTCAATGCAAATGAGCTTGAAGAAAAGACTACTCTCATTTGCATTGAGTTCGGCAAATGTGAAGTTCGACGTTTGACCTGAACTACACTAAACAATCCATCCCTAATTACTCCCAATTCTTGCGCCTACGCCGCCTTTGCAGTGATGACCAAGATCTTGAGATCAAGCGATTGGAAATGAAATTACATATTTGTCCAACGTGACTATCCTACCCATTTCTTAGACACCACTGTTAAAATATATTTTCGTGTTTCTCGTTCAGGCACCCTCAACCATCACAAAACTTCTTTATAAAATAATTCTAATGACATAATCCCTCGATAACATTAACGCTTCATTCCTTTAACTTTAACATCTAATTTTCTTATATGATTAAAATGACAGGGTCTTGAGCTACTTTCACCGATAACGTATTGATCTATTTTCTTCGAAATAAAAATATTCGGCATCATTTAGTACATATTGTATAGTGCCAAAATTCCATGTGAACTTCAAGTCGGAATTCGATATAAGAATGCGACGGAACGAATATACTTGGATTGACAACCAAATACATTGGACTAGCTATTTACAAGGGACGAGAGTAAAAAGATGGCCAATATATGATGGTCAATATTAATGTTTGTGTTATTTTAGATTTAATATAAGGGTTAGCAAGTATACTAGCGGTGCCATCTTGAAATCTACCTCTCGTTAATCCGAAGTATTTGCGCTTTCTTATACCAGTTTAGTTTTGTTACATCATTATTATAAATATAAAAGTTTCACTCAGTTTTCATTTCACTTTACCTTTTCACTCTGTGATGATCGGCCTTTTCTCAGAATGACTTCCTAAACATTATGTCAACTCTACACCAACCTTTTAGAGTATTCGAAATAAAACGGATGAACGTTGACTACGACTCTCTTAAAGTAAATTATCTTTAAGTCACCAACAATAGTCTTTCTCAAGACTACAACAACCAACTTCACATATCTTATGACTCTCTTAAAGTAAATTCTCTTTAAGTCACCAACAATAGTCTTTCTCAAGACTACAACAACCTGGACCGGACTATCAACTTCACCCATCTTATGACTCTCTTGTTCCCCATTGGTTATATTTTCACATGTATATCTTCACATGTGAAAATAGAGATTTATATGAAAATACAAAATTATTGTGATACACATTTGCGTTCGACGAAGTAAATCGCATTCTAATCTTGCATGTCATGGGTGCGGTCAAGTGCTTTACAGGCAAAGAAAATCAAGATTTTTTTAGACTTTTACCCTATTTGAGCAAATTATGGTATTAGTACGAAACCGTGTATCTTCGTCTAAAATCGTGGTCACAGAGCATTTGTATTAGGTGTAAGCTATTCAACAATGTTATTATACAAACACAATGTTGTTGAGAAGGTTCGTTATTACTATAATAGGGGCTGTGTTGCGCTATCGGTATTTAGCATTTCTGATACAAACAAATTTCTCTCGAAATCGCAGAAAAATCACAATAACAATTATATAAAATAGATAGTAGAAACCTGAGTGATTTTATGTTTATAATCCAATCTTCGTTCACCATTTGCTGACCCTACCACATAATGTCTATATGAGCTGCGAGATCCGAGTTATTGAGGAGAAGGTGCTGCCTTGGCAATAACAGCAACTGGTAAGACTTTCGGGTCTTCTCGGAAAACGACCTTAAATCGTAGGCACTTGGAATCCCTATCAGTTGGGCTTTCCGTTCACCAAAGATTAATAAACTGAATAGTCGAGCGCTTAAAACATGAGCCTCTGGCTCGGATAAATAGACTTTAAGAAATACCTAATGGGTTTCCGTGTTTGGATAACGTGATCCAAACACGCAGGATGTTGCGAGACTTGAGAAAAGCGTAAACAAACACGAGCCGATAGGCGAGTGTTTTTAGCTTTTCGAAAGTCGAGCAACATCCAAAGTGTCTGGATCACGCTACAAAACACGGAAACCATTAGGTATTTCTTTTATAAAATAACCACAGAGAAATATCACTAAAAGTTATTAATATAATTAGATCAACATTGTAATTCTCCCCAAAACCATCAACTACCAATCAGGGGAGGTCTATAGCAAAGAGCCGGTAAAAACATCAGGAAAACATGCTAGCTTAGAAAGATGAAAAAGATATTTCCAGCTGGATTTAATCACGAAAATTTGCTGGCTATATTTATGTTGGATTGCTGCAGATGTAAAATTATGTTGTGAGTTTGCCTAGCCTTCATATCCTACAACACAATTTTTTTTGTGGTTTTCTGTCACTGTGGAACTGTTGTTAGGTGATTTTTTGTTGGCTACAAGAACAAAATGAATGGTTTCTTCGTGAATATGCTGCCCGACGAGAGGTAAAATAAACATTTTACACCTTTTCCATGTTCTCTTGGTGGACTATATCTATAAAAGTGTTGTCTTTTGGGGTTTTATTGAAATTTTCAATAAGGTAAACTTTTCCATCACAAATTATACGGAAATTCTCGTTCGCTTCAGCGTTGCTTTGTCCACTTTAAATACTTATAATTTCCTATATATTTTCGGCTTATTTTTGCAAAATCTTGTGAAAATTAACAGGGAAGGTTGCTATATTTTATCCCCTATATATATATATATGTATATATATATATATATGAACAATCGTCCTCATGCGCGGCATCGGAAAATTTGGCACTGGTAACTAGATATAGACAGAAGCTGATTGGTAGACCTCTGCATTTGAATTAATATTTAAATTGCAACCGTCACATGATTGCGAATGCAAAAATTGAAACGGTATTGAAACGGGTTTTTTTGCGTTAAGTTTGGCGTATTTTAAATTTAAATTGACGCCAGCGCGACAAACCGCTTTCCGGAAGAAGCCGCCATTCGCCGACGGCGAAAGTTGTACCAGCCATTTCCTCACAAAATCATCGGATACAGTAATGTTTGTTTTTAACAAACATTACTATAGACATTATCAGCTGATTTCAAGCCGAAAGTGTAGTGTTGAAGGACAAGATAATCAAGGACAGGAACAAGTAAAAGGTAAATAAATTAGTATTCTCAAACAAGGCTAATAATAGTACATTGTCACCGACTCACCGGTCTGTGTTGAGCAATTGATTTGCCTTTTCTGCATAATTTTTTTTTGGTTAGGGTAAGTAATTTGGTGAGGATTAGGGTTAGGTTTAGGATTTTGGTGATATTTACCCGCATTTCGTTGAATTCTAAGAGACTATAGCGTCGTACGGCTACCGTACGAATAGCCATTTATACCTTCAGTTCAGTGCATTCACTTTATCGTTTAACTTTTTGAGTTGATTCGCTAATTTTAATGTAATTTAAAAAATTGTACACTGTATTGTGTATTTGCTCCAAGCTCCGAAATCTAATAGACACATTTTGAAATACTTAACAGAGAGATTTTGAAAAATTTGAATGTAATGTTTTGAATGTTTAGAATTTTCACAACATATATGTGTAATATTTTGACAGTTGGAATTAAATCCATGCAGTTTAAAATATATATAATTTGTTCTTCATAATACTGCAGAATAGTAAGTGGTAGTACACATTTTGGAATTGCATGTACAGTATGTTTATTATTTTATTAAAATTATAAATACTATATGCTTGATAATTAGCCTATATATACAGTAGTTTAGGGTGAAAAAACATGCATACTATTACTGTGTTCATATGATCTGGGCCTGGCATACAATTTTGTAGCAATAAACAAGCATTACTGTATACTTGTCAGTGTTAATATATACACTGCTGTAGTGAATAAGGGAGAGCTCGGGGGGAAACAGACGATACAGTACATGGATGATGGTCAAGCAAGCTCATATCCTCAGAAAAATTATTCTGTGTCCCGGACACTGACCATTGAGCTACCAAGACTCAGATGGCGAGTGAAGGTTACATTGATGTACTGATTCGATTGATACATGTCTGTCTAAATGCAGCTCGCATTTGCATACAGAAGTATATATTAACATACCCAATCATTACTGATATATATAGCAACAGCTGCATAGGCAGTACATATATCATTAGAACCAGTACATCATTGTAACCTCTCTCCATCTGAATCTCGATGGCTCAATGGTTAGAGGCCATCACTGGCAATAAGGTTATAATTTTTTCAACCAGGAATATTATGTTTATGACGATATGATCTTTAACGTCCATGTTTTGTATACTGGCATGTATTCCATATATTATAATCTGTGTTTACAGTACTCCATCCATTATATATGGAACATGTTAGACCTACAGTACTTAGCTGGCCAAGTGGGTCACAACTTATTCTGTCAATGTAAAATACAGCTCATTATTATTATGTTCACATTGGGTATGTTTGACACTACTATGTATGCAGATTGTTATGGATTGAACAAGTACTGTACTGTGTTAGCTAGATCATTATCGACAAGCAGACTAGGCATGGCATCCTGAATATAGGTTATAATATATATGTGCATGGTGATATAATTTAGATACTATAGTACACAATGCCATATACAGTATATGCTTTGTATGGTATCTGCAATCTGCATTATGCATTATTATTAATAGTAGTATTATTGTTAATGCATTATTATTAATAGTATTAATAATAATAATAATAATAATAATAATAATAATAATACAATAATAATACAATAATATTTATACAGGATAGGCCCTTAAATGCTAACACTGGTATCAATATATGGGGGTCTTGTTTTCTAACAAATTACAGTTGTTACAAATTTCAACACATATTCATAAATGTACAGTACAATGTTACCAAAACTAATTTTAACTCAAAAGTTGTATATCCTTTACATTTTGTCAATTAAGGCAATAGATAATGGTGCTATAACATGTATGCACAGATTAATAATTGAAACATGGAAAATAGCTCTTTACTGGTAGATATGATGTTAAAATGCCATGGAATTGTAATTCCTAACTAGCATTACACAATGTAACTTGCTTCTAATACAAGAGGTACAAAACTTGGGATTTCTATTAACCATTCAGTTTCAAGTCCCAATTTAGGAAAGATCAGTTTCGCTAACATGCATAGAGACCTCTGATTATGACCATCACTATTTAGTTATCCATATTACTGCCAGCTCCACATCACAGTAGTCCAATGTGGGTGGAATTATCAACTTACTGTATATAATCTATCCACACCAACAATTTGAGTAGAATCCCTAATACGTCTTAGTAAATCTAATTTGAATGGACCCCTATACATTTGCACTATATGCATCTGTAGACAATTTGAACGAATTTGATTTTTTTAATGGACACTCATTGTATGATAGAGATGCACGTTCTTCCTTCAACAGCCTTTGTTGTCTTAATATACTAAATACTGCATTGATTATTTCGTGAGCCATCAATATTGCGATAAAAGTAATTTCTTTCTAATTGGGCGAGGTGCCTAGCCTTCATATCCTACAACACAATCTTGTTTGTGGTTTTCTGTCACTGTGGAAGTGTTGTTAGGTGATTTTTTGTTGGCTACAAGAACAAAATGAATGGTTTGTTTTCTATGCTGCCCGACGAGAGGTAAAATAAACATTTTACACCTTTTCCATGTTCTCTTGGTGGACTATGTCTATAAAAGTGTTGTCTTTTGGGGTTTTATTGAAATTTTCAATGAGGTAAACTTCTCCATCACAAATTATACGGAAATTCTCGTTCGCTTCAGCGTTGCTTTGTCCACTTTAAATACTTATAATTTCCCATATATTTTCGGCCTATTTTTGCAAAATCTTGTGAAAATGCTATATTTTATTTATAGTTATTGTGCATACTTGAAGCAAATTTATTGAAATATTACATTTACCATATTAGCAAACTTGGTAAATGCTGCATTTACTAACTTTTGAGGAAGTATAAGGCAATTGCGGCATTTACCATGTTTACTCCCATAGTAAATATAACATTTGAATAAATTTGCTCCCTATTTGCGCAGTTGTAAATTTGAGTAAATCCATTTTTTCATGCAGTGCTATGTAGAATGTTAATGTTTAAAAACGATGATGGGCCGGCATGATTTGCTTTTTGCGTGACACGACCTCAAAATTCCCGTGTTTGGATAACCTGATCCAAACACGGGTATTAGCCAATCAGAACACGCGTAGCACACTTGTTATTTTATAAAAACGTGATCGACTCCAAATAAATCATACTCATAAATTATTATACTCACCGGCTGCAGCGCCTCGATTTCCCCCACCACCAGCCAGTGTAGTAGCATGTTTGGCGGGTCCTTAAATCTTTCACTAAAGTTTTCTCTGTTGTATAACGATGTCGGTATCTGGTGATCACATGCCTCCTAAATATACAAAATATATTTTCAAACTAAATTATAAGTTTAGAAGGAGTGATCTTCCGAGAGTAGCTACTCGATATAAATGTTGTAGAGCGAATTATAGATTATGTTGGTCTAAAACTATATATAGTTATCGTTAAACGTGTTTCATGCTATTGGCTAACAGCATGTAATCATCTGTAACGATAACTGTATAGTTTTACAGTGACGCAATCTAAATATGAATACACAAGATAACGCGTTGACACTACACTTCATGCATGCAAGTATTGCAACAGACTATTTGCATGGATTGATGAATAATGACAAACTGGTAATATTTTTAACCACTCCCACAGTATTCACAACACACAATTTGCACTGCTATAAGTTGTTGAAATACTAGAATATCAAAGTTTGGTTTGTCTCATTTGAAAACGCGTTAACAAAACTACTGTTATCGAAGATTATGACTTAAAACAGTCGCATACAAAGCTCGTCTTCATTTTGCATCAATACTAGGAGTAACATTTTTACTCGTTGAATATTAGGCCGGAAGCATATGGGCCAATAAGAATTCTTGTTTCAATAAGAAGCCCTAAAAAGGTGATAGTTATATAAAAATCAATTGGGTTGGTATACTATATAGCAGTGTATTTTATAAAGGAAAATTATTTTAATTTATAAATTTATAAATTTGTGATGATGATGTCATATTCATCATAAATGCTTGGCAATATTTTGTAACACTTTAATGAACAATGCGCAATATACAATTAAAGCCCTTGAGAAATTCAATTTAGTTTGTAAATTACAGTCTAGCTAAAGGGAAGCATATTTAAAATTTTAAAAACAGTTTCAACTGTTTTTGAAAAAATGGAATATAAAGTTTTAACTTTTTTATTCAGGATATAACTTTTTAACAACTTCTCTTAAAACTATGTGCTATAAATTGCTAGAAAGCTCTTGTCAACATGTTTATTTTAATAAATTATACAAGGTTCAACCATTAACGGAACGGCTTTCAACATTTAAATTCCGATATCTCTAGGCTTAGCTTACTGTATTAGCATTCATCAGAAATATTTTTCAAAATTTTGAAATACTTTAGCTGTAACCTAGTGCAATATGTCAAATTACAGATTTTGTAAAATGCAAAGAGGTGTTTAAATTTTAAATTTCTAGCTAACTAAAGCGAACATTTTTTAAATTTGAGAAATAACTTTCACTTTTTGAAATTGATAATGAAGTACTCCTGTGTTCATTCAGTTTATAATTTTTTAACTACTGTACATCACCTAAAATTATGTACTATTGATATAAAGCTGTGGTCAATAGATTCATTTTAAGAAATTTATTTATGTTAGGGAAGGCATAGGGGTTGGAATTAGGGTGGGAAGTGTTAGAATTAGTGATAGGATTAGATTTCGGATGACAAGATATTTATCCCTTAGTAATCGATGGACGCAACACCAAGTAGAGTTTCGCATGGTATCGAAGTTGGTATTGTATTGTAGCTGGTATTGCAACCAAAAGTAAACAGTTTGGACTGATCGTACAGTATCGGACAACGCAAGCTTTATAGATTAAAGACCCTCAGAGATAGTGTCCAATGAAAATCTATTCAGATTGGAAAATAAATAGGTTATTATCTACATTATAAAAGAATCAAACAGTAAGCGGGCGAGGTGTTGTTGTGAACACGTATTTCTAGTAAAATAATAAGAGCACTAATTTCCGAAGAATAACAGTTTGATCGATCGTTGATAATAAACCGCGTAAACAAACACGACAGGTCAGTATTATTTATGTCTGTAACAAATCGACTTCATATTCTAGCGAGATGACTTGTAGTGAAACGACCTTGAAGCGAATCGACTTCAGGTTGTACTGAAATGACTTGTAGCGAAACGACCTTGCAGTGAACCGAAACGAGCGGTAAATTCCGGTAATCATGTTCTCCTCGTAAATCTCTCAATAAGCTCAAAGATGTAGAATTTTCTTACGTTTCAGAATGTGTACGTAGTACTTTTTTCTATTTGCGGCGTTTTCGTTCGCAGATTCTAAATGGATTTCGGATCATAAACGAACAGAAGAAATCGATTCAGATAAATCCTCGCAGGAACCTTTCACAGTGTTAACCTCGCGTGTAAACTCGCGCTATGTCCTATGATGCATCTGTATTTTAGATAATAGCTTGGGACCGAGTTAATATAATTAACATTCCTGAGATAGGTTCCGACGTCAGGAATGTCGCACATGCGCCGAACAAACCATGTAGGTCAACAAGAAGTTGCTAGATATTCTTCTCCTGATTACCAAATCTAGTAACGCTTGCCAGCTTATTTGACTAATTTCGTTACTAAAAGTAATTTGTAAATGAAATTATTTAATTGGTTTGTATTGGACTCTGTTTGGGTAAATACAACTTCAGACAACCTTAACCCATATTATTTTTTGGATGTTTGTAGTGATTATAACGAACCTTTCCTTCGCTGTTTCTAAACCATCTTTCGTCACATTGTGAAATGTGTCCATCGAATGTGTTTCTCAACTTCTTATAGGTATTCATATTGCTGTTTTTTGAAGCTCAATTCAGAAAGTCAAAGAACATTCATTACGTATTAATATATAAATTAATGTTAGTAGTGAATGTGAGAGGGTGGAGTAGACAGATGATACATTGACGATATTCAAGCTTAAATCCTCAAAAATGTTTCTAATTTCCGGACAGGGATCGAACCTGTAATCTTCTGATTGCCGGTGTAATAATTGAGCTTCCAAGACTCAGGGAGCGAACGTTACAATAATGTATTGGTTCGATTGATTGCGTGTACTGTCAAAGCGACAAACATTATGTCAATAATTTTTGGATGAATACTATTACATTGTCTTATTAAATGTGATAACTAAAAGTACAGATGATATAATCGATGATCGTTAATATCTAATCCACAGAAAATGTTTCTCAAACTTCAACGCGGGATCAAACCTTACACCTTCATTATGATGGACGCCATCGTTGTTTATCCTTTTCTGACCGCTTGCTGTTTGAAGTCATGAACAATTTCTCGTATAAAGGGTCGAAATCAATTGGATAGAAATTATTAACAATATAAATGTATAGGATTGAACAGGATACTGTTATTTTAAGCAAAATGGCGCGTAAATCATATGAACCGAAGATTTGTTATGAACTATCGTCACTAGCGTGCAGTTGCACAATTAACAATTGTCAATGCGTTTCCAACTAATTCGCTAATTTAAACGTCATATATAAGAATCTCGAATTCAAAAACATAACCCTGAAGCTTACCCTAATCCTAACCTTATCCTAAAACGTAATACTAATCAGAACTCTTGAGATAATGCTCTATTTTAGGAATTACAGCGGATTTTAATATCGAAACTTACTACCGATAGCTTAGGTGACATAATTTACAGGGAATTATAGTGAACTTCACCAAACTAATCTCGGTATTACCAGAAAATATTTACACTATCTACACTATCACAGACATTCTGGAATATCGTTTCATTTATGTAACTCATCGATTTATATTTTTTGATTTACTTTTCAATTAAATGAATGACCTTCAAATCATAAATGCAGGTTGATAAATAAATAGAATATATTATGCTCTCTTACCCGCCAGATCTAAGACCATCCACAATTATTAACCTTGCAATTATCAATTCAATCAGAGCAAACAAGAAGTTTACCCATGATAACTTAATTCTCATATCTGCAATAGGAGTTAGACGATACTGAAAGGAACCTTCAACTGAATGATTCAAGGCGTGTTAACCTTCAACTGAATGGTTCAAGGCGTGTTTTCCCAGAAAAGATATGTTCTATGCAAATATATTTCAATGATGTCTGCACTTCCAGGTCACCTTTCTAAACATTCTTCTAGTTCTAAATTCTAGTAGTCGACGTAATTAAGATAGTGAAAGTTAAACAAGCAATGCAAAATATCAGACCACTTCAGAAAACCAAAATACCATTGATAGCTTGGGAAAAGGAAGGTACGTATACCCTGCTGTGAAATCTTGATTAGGATAACTTTGACTCACGCAGTGAAATTATCGGTGTCTGTGTTGCAGATGCTTTTCAAGATAAATTGTGAAGGAATAGCAAAACTAAAAATTGAGATATTGCACATGCAAGATGCAGTTGTTTGATACGATCATTTTAAATAACGGAAACATGATCAAATAATCAACAAAACTATATATGTTATCAGAAGGAATTTGCTGCAGTGTTGCTTTTCTTTACAATTGTGGTACATCAACCGAAAAAATTGCTGTTAATTAAAACCGTCTTACCAAGAAACACTCTTACAAGAAAAAACGAATCACCGACAAATATACATAGCTTCTTGAATAAGGGTATTATTGGTTTTTGTGGATACTGCTTGGAAAATATATCCGCTAAATGTCATATGAGCTGAGATACACTGGGTTGACGAGTGGGCGGACTGTATTTTGTTAAACACGTGATCAAATAATATTCACTTCAGAAGTCTTATTTCGCAAGTGCAAATGTAATACGAACGCTCACGAGAGCGAACGGAAGGAAGCCGAATTTTGTTTAAGAGAATGTGATATAGTACGCTATCACGTGATCTTTGGCAGGCAAAGCGAAGCGATCAACGGCGATTTGTGATCTGAAGATCTACATGCAGATTTTTACGAAAGGTATACACGTTTACGTAACTTATTATCAAGCTATGTTATGTATTTAGACTCGGTAATTCCAAATCTATTTTCAGAATTAAAAATGGTTAAATGTTGATTGAGATAACGTTCAAAATATTGTACGACGAAGCGGCCAACTTATTGCCGATTAAATACTAAGTACATAAACTGTTTTTACGAAGGGTATGCATGTTCTCATTAATACTAGAAATACGAATTCGCAATAATCCCCTCGCCCGCCTTTTCTACCGCTAACCCACCCCACCGCTAGAGTTCCTTTTCCCCATACATGGTCCCCAGTGCCCAGACCGCGTCTGTCGATAACAAATCCTTAAAAGCCGGTTCGTCGTATGTACATTATATCAATAATATTTTTGATGAGTACATACATTGTCTTATTAAATTTGATAACTAGGAGTACAGATGATATTATAATGGATGATCGTTAATATCTAATCCACAGAAAATGTTTCTCAAACTTCAACGAGGGATCAAACCTTATACACCTTCATTATGATGGACACCATAGTTGTTTATCCTTTTCTGACCGCTAGCTGTTTGAAGTCATGAACAATTTCTCGTATAAAGGGTCGAAATCAATTGGATAGAGATTATTAACAATATAAATGTATAGGATTGAACAGGATACTAGCTGTTATTTATAAGCAAAATGGCGCGTAAATCATATCAACCGAAGATTTGTTATGAACTATCGTCACTAGCATGCAGTTGCACAATTAACAATTGTCAATGCGTTTCCAACTAATTCGCTAATTAAACCTCATATATAAGAATCTCGAATTCAAAAACATAACCCTGAAGCTTACCCTAATCCTAACCTTATCCTAAAACGTAATACCAATCAGAACTCTTGTGATAATGCTCTATTTTAGGAATTACAGCGGATTTTAATATCGAAACCTACTACCGATAGCTTAGGTGACATCATTTACAGGGAATTATAGTGAACTTTACCAAACTAATCTCGGTATTACCAGAAAATATTTACACTATCTACACTATCATAGACATTCTGGAATATCGTTTCATTTATGTAACTCATCGATTTATATATTTTTATTTACTTTTCAATTAAATGAATGACCTTCAAATCATAAATGCAGGTTGATAAATAAATAGAATATATTATGCTCTCTTACCCGCCAGATCTAAGACCATCCACAATTATTAACCTTGCAATTATCAATTCAATCAGAGCAAACAAGAAGTTTACCCATGATAACTTAATTCTCATATCTGCAATAGGAGTTAGACGATACTGAAAGGAACCTTCAACTGAATGATTCAAGGCGTGTTAACCTTCAACTGAATGGTTCAAGGCGTGTTTTCCCAGAAAAGATATGTTCTATGCAAATATATTTCAATGATGTCTGCACTTCCAGGTCACCTTTCTAAACATTCTTCTAGTTCTAAATTCCAGTAGTCGACGTAATTAAGATAGTGAAAGTTAAACAAGCAATGCAAAATATCAGACCACTTCAGAAAACCAAAATACCATTGATAGCTTGGGAAAAGGAAAGTACGTATACCCTGCTGTGAAATCTTGATTAGGATAACTTTGACTCACGCAGTGAAATTATCGGTGTCTGTGTTGCAGATGCTTTTCAAGATAAATTGTGAAGGAATAGCAAAACTAAAAATTGAGATATTGCACATGCAAGATGCAGTTGTTTGATACGATCATTTTAAATAACGGAAACATGATCAAATAATCAACAAAACTATATATGTTATCAGAAGGAATTTGCTGCAGTGTTGCTTTTCTTTACAATTGTGGTACATCAACCGAAAAAATTGCTGTTAATTAAAACCGTCTTACCAAGAAACACTCTTACAAGAAAAAACGAATCACCGACAAATATACATAGCTTCTTGAATAAGGGTATTATTGGTTTTTGTGGATACTGCTTGGAAAATATATCCGCTAAATGTCATATGAGCTGAGATACACTGGGTTGACGAGTGGGCGGACTGTATTTTGTTAAACACGTGATCAAATAATATTCACTTCAGAAGTCTTATTTCGCAAGTGCAAATGTAATACGAACGCTCACGAGAGCGAACGGAAGGAAGCCGAATTTTGTTTAAGAGAATGTGATATAGTACGCTATCACGTGATCTTTGGCAGGCAAAGCGAAGCGATCAACGGCGATTTGTGATCTGAAGATCTACATGCAGATTTTTACGAAAGGTATACACGTTTACGTAACTTATTATCAAGCTATGTTATGTATTTAGACTCGGTAATTCCAAATCTATTTTCAGAATTAAAAATGGTTAAATGTTGATTGAGATAACGTTCAAAATATTGTACGACGAAGCGGCCAACTTATTGCCGATTAAATACTAAGTACATAAACTGTTTTTACGAAGGGTATGCATGTTCTCATTAATACTAGAAATACGAATTCGCAATAATCCCCTCGCCCGCCTTTTCTACCGCTAACTAGGCCTCTACAGATTGTGCTAGTAAATTTCAGAAAAGTTGCTCCAAAAACTGCTAAAAAGTTGCTTAAAAGTCGCCAGAAAATTGGAAAAGTTGCTCTTAAATTTGAAAAAGTTGCTATTAATTGCTAGTATATTTCATGGATATTCATACAAAAAAACATACTAAAAACGGAGCAGGTACAATTTATTGTACTAAGTAAACAACAAAACAATTTCAAGACAAGATTTAGAACTAGCATATACTGCAAATCTAGCAACTTAAATGCATTTGCGCTGATCAATTTCTTTTAGCGTTGTTGTATCGAAGCATCACTGAGGATTCAAGATAGTCCGTAAATGAGTAATCTTGCTGGGCGTTGAATCCATTGTTCAATAGACTAAAGACTCTTTCGGCAGAAGCTGAACTTGGTTGCAAGAGCAATAGTTTATTAACCAAAGCTGACCAATTCGGTAGAGTCTTACTATGGGGCCTTAGTCACGCGAGTCGCGAGATCATTTATGAATAACCGCTGAAAACCTCACGCATCGCTCACGGGCGCATAAACAAAGCCTGCATGCTCTTCAACCTCGTACCCAGGCTTTTCCCACGCTCGGCCGAGCGTGGGAAAAGCGTGGGTACGAGGTTGCATGCTCTTTGATCCAGAGATCTAAATAAGTCATTACTGCAATCAAATATGTTTATGGTCGAGATTTTATTTAATAATTTGTGAGGAATTAGCAGTGTGGAATGTGTAAAAACCTAAAAGTTGCTTACTGTTGCTCAAAAAAGCAAAAGTTGCTCCAGGTTGCTCGAAACCAGAAAAGTTGCTCAAATCTTCAAAAGTTGCTCAAAAGTTGCCGAGCACAATCTGTAGAGGCCTACCGCTAACCCACCCCACCGCTAGAGTTCCTTTTCCCCATACATGGTCCCCAGTGCCCAGACCGCGTCTGTCGATAACAAATCCTTAAAAGCCGGTTCGTCGTATGTACATTATATCAATAATATTTTTGATGAGTACATACATTGTCTTATTAAATTTGATAACTAGGAGTACAGATGATATTATAATGGATGATCGTTAATATCTAATCCACAGAAAATGTTTCTCAAACTTCAACGAGGGATCAAACCTTATACACCTTCATTATGATGGACACCATAGTTGTTTATCCTTTTCTGACCGCTAGCTGTTTGAAGTCATGAACAATTTCTCGTATAAAGGGTCGAAATCAATTGGATAGAGATTATTAACAATATAAATGTATAGGATTGAACAGGATACTAGCTGTTATTTATAAGCAAAATGGCGCGTAAATCATATCAACCGAAGATTTGTTATGAACTATCGTCACTAGCATGCAGTTGCACAATTAACAATTGTCAATGCGTTTCCAACTAATTCGCTAATTAAACCTCATATATAAGAATCTCGAATTCAAAAACATAACCCTGAAGCTTACCCTAATCCTAACCTTATCCTAAAACGTAATACCAATCAGAACTCTTGTGATAATGCTCTATTTTAGGAATTACAGCGGATTTTAATATCGAAACCTACTACCGATAGCTTAGGTGACATCATTTACAGGGAATTATAGTGAACTTTACCAAACTAATCTCGGTATTACCAGAAAATATTTACACTATCTACACTATCATAGACATTCTGGAATATCGTTTCATTTATGTAACTCATCGATTTATATATTTTTATTTACTTTTCAATTAAATGAATGACCTTCAAATCATAAATGCAGGTTGATAAATAAATAGAATATATTATGCTCTCTTACCCGCCAGATCTAAGACCATCCACAATTATTAACCTTGCAATTATCAATTCAATCAGAGCAAACAAGAAGTTTACCCATGATAACTTAATTCTCATATCTGCAATAGGAGTTAGACGATACTGAAAGGAACCTTCAACTGAATGATTCAAGGCGTGTTAACCTTCAACTGAATGGTTCAAGGCGTGTTTTCCCAGAAAAGATATGTTCTATGCAAATATATTTCAATGATGTCTGCACTTCCAGGTCACCTTTCTAAACATTCTTCTAGTTCTAAATTCCAGTAGTCGACGTAATTAAGATAGTGAAAGTTAAACAAGCAATGCAAAATATCAGACCACTTCAGAAAACCAAAATACCATTGATTGCTTGGGAAAAGGAAAGTACGTATACCCTGCTGTGAAATCTTGATTAGGATAACTTTGAATCACGCAGTGAAATTATCGGTGTCTGTGTTGCAGACGATTTTCAAGATAAATTGTGTAGAAATAGCAAAACTAAAAATTGAGATATTGCACATGCAAGATGCAGTTGTTTGATACGATAATTTTAAATAACGGAAACATGATCAAATAATCAACAAAACTATATATGTTATCAGAAGGAATTTGCTGCAGTGTTGCTTTTCTTTACAATTGTGGTACATCAACCGAAACAATTGCTGTTAATTAAAACCGTCTTACCAAGAAACACTCTTACAAGAAAAAACGAATCACCGACAAATATACATTGCTTCTTGAATAAGGGTATTATTGGTTTTTGTGGATACTGCTTAGAAAATATATCCGCGAAATGTCATATGAGCTGAGATGCACTGGGTTGACGAGCGGGCGGACTTTATTTTGTTAAACACGTGATCAAATAATATTCACTTCAGAAGTCTTATTTCGCAAGTGCAAATGTAATACGAACGCTCACGAGAGCGAACGAAAGGAGCCGAATTTTGTTGAAGAGAATGTGATATAGTACGCTATCACGTGATCTTTGGCAGGCAAAGCGAAGCGATCAACGGCGATTTGTGATCTGAAGAACTACACGCAGATTTTTACGAAAAGTATACACGTTTACGTAACTTATTAGCAAGCTATGTTATGTATTTAGACTCGGTAATTCCAAATCGATTTTCAGAATTAAAAATGGTTAAATGTTGATTGAGATAACGTTCAAAATATTCTACGACGAAGCGGCCACCTTATTGCCAATTAAATACTAAGTACATAAACTGTTTTTACGAAGGGTATGCATGTTCTCTAATCTCATTAATATAATGGATTGAAATGTATATGGTGTATTTTGACTTGGTAATTACGAATCTGTTTTCAGAATTGAAATCGGTTAAATATTGGCCGAGATAATGTTCAAAATCTACGTACGACGAAACGGCCTTTTGCGATTTGTTATCTACTAGACGACTAATACACCGCGTGCGGGGTATGGGGACCATGCAAGGGGAAAAGAAACTCTGGGGTGGGGCACAGGACGAAATTTAAGATTTAAGTTAAATTAAAGCTTAACTATAGACCCATTAGCGAACCATTTAGGGTGGATTTAATGCCTAACTTTAAGACACTTAGCGAACCATTTAAGGAACTTTAGTAAACCATTAATGGGTATTTAAGCACTTAAATGTCCTTAAAGACCACTTAAAGTTAAATGATTAACTTTAAGAAGATTCAAGGTCACCTTAAAGGTTCTTAAAATTTAAATTTCGTCCTGTGGGTAGAAAAGGAGGGTGAGGGGTTATTGCGGATACGTATTTCTAGTGTAGTTCGTAATATTGTTCGATTATTCCACCAGCGGCGAAACATTATCCGATTCAAACGGATCACCCAAAACGACGTTTTACTTCCTTATAAGGAGTTCGTCCTATATATCAACAAATAATTTCCCAACGCAACCAGACATAGTTTGACGCAACTCTGGGTTTAAAAAGTTTTTTGAACATAACTTTAAAAGTTACTGTCCATGATCCAACGTTTCGACACTCCAATCTAGCATCTTCATCAGGGTGATCGTTGTAAAGTTATGATCCCTATTTATACACTCATAGAACCGATGATGACGTTATTTATTAACAAGATGCAAATAAGCTTCTGGTAATAAATCACCGTCATCTCGATTCAATGGGAGAGTGAGCGCTATTGATATGCCAAGCCTCCAGACAACGTCTCTGATGGTGCCACTGATTAGTGGTAATTTTTGGAATTTTCCCACGCAATCTCATGGTACCTTACGCACACGTGCTCCGACAAAGCAGAATTTTCCTTTCTTGAAAAGCAAATAGCCTTTTGGTATTCTTTTAAAGGGATATGGCGATAAAACATATTTTTGCCTTTCTGAAAAACAAACGGTTATACGAGGGTAATCCAAGTAAACAAAAGGACTCTTGGAAATGTTGTCCAAACAACTGGTCGTGGAGTTGTAATTGATTGATTGATTTTATTATATTTAAACAGGGTATTCTCATCACCAACAAGGTGTTTTTCAGAGAAGCCCTGTATTGAGTAATACAATAAAATAATATAAACTACAAAATTATATAAGCATTAGGAAAGTAACAACGAGTAAAATAGTATAAAATACAAAAACATAGCATGCATTAATAACTATACATATAGGTTAAAATAACTTGCGTTTAAAAGACAGTAACGAGGTTGAGTTACGTATATCCTGTTCCAGAGAGTTAAAATCATTTGAAGCTTGATAAGACAATTTCTGTTTCCCCCAATTAGTTTTGGGTCTTGACAAATGTAAATGGGATTTGCTTCTGGTATTATGAGTATGTATATTACTATTAAGAGTTAAGTTAAAATTATAGGCAATTAAGTTATTAATACATTTAAAAATTAGAATACAGCGATGTGCATGTCGTCGATGGGATAGGGGTTTCCACTTCAAGGTTGCAAGAGCTTGACTAGCAGATGATATAGACGGTGCATCAATGATCAATTTTGCGGCCTTGTTTTGTAAAACTTGAAGGGCATCCATTAATGTTTTGTTATTCTTGTCTCCCCAAATAAAATCAGAATAGTCAAAAAGTGGGAGAACTAGTGAATTATAAATGGTTTTGCGAGAGGTAACAGGCAATAAATGTTTGACTCTTCTTAATAGCCCCAGACGTTGCCTGACTTTGGACATCAGGTTATCAACATGATCATGCCAGGACAAATCCTCGCTGAGAGTAATTCCAAGATACTTATATAGGAATGTTCACGTACAAGAGCTTTTTCATTAAGAAAAATAGATATGTTGCTGAAGAACTTCAAACGACGACTGCTTCCAAATAAGACAAACTTAGACTTCGTGTAATTTAGTGTGAGGAGGTTATCATTAAACCAATGAGACGCATGAGCTTTGAGGTCTTCATTTAGGTTGAATTCGATGTCTTGAGATGATTTGGCCGAATAATAAATAAGAGTATCATCGGCATATTGCATTATTTTGCAATGCTTGATACAATTTGGCAAATCATTAACGTATACTAAAAAAAGTAAAGGCCCCAAGATGCTTCCTTGAGGCACACCAACAGACACGGGTCTAGAACTTGAAATGCTTTGTTTTATGGCTGTAACTTGGGAACGATTTGAAAGATATGATTTAAACCAGGCAATAGCATTAACGTCAAGGCCAATATTTTCCAATTTAGACAGAAGAAGATGGTGATCAACCGTATCGAAGGCTTTTGCCAGATCGATGAAAATAGCACCAGTGCATGACAAGGCCATTGTCAAACTTATCCAAGATGTTATCCGTAAAATGGGCCAGTGCAATACTCGTGGATAAGTTTGGTCGAAAACCAAACTGATCTGATGAAAATAGTTTAGACTCTTGTATATAACTGTAAACTTGCAGATGAACAGCGCGTTCGATTATTTTGCTCAAAGTTGGTATAGTATTGTAATTGGTCTGTAATTGTAAACATTGGTTCTTTCACCAGATTTGTATAAAGGTATAACCTTACCCTTTTTCCATATAGAAGGGAACAGAGCAGAGGATAACGATTTATTGAATATATAAGTTAAGTAAGGAGAGATTACTGCGGCGGAGTCTTTCAGCAAACGGGCGCTAATTCGATCAAGACCAGTAGCTTTTTTAGACTTCAAGGCACACAGTTGGCTGGTAACAAACGACTCATCTAATTCCTTAAACGTAAAGCTGGAATTTGAAGCTGTACAGGGTTGAACGGCTCGCAGATTCGAGTACAATTTGAGTTTGTTAGCCAAATTAGAACCGATATTAGAAAAAAAGTTGTTAAAAATCTCTGCAATGGTTTTAGGATCGCTATACTTTATTTCTTCTGATACGATACAGGAAGGTGCGGTTTCCTTATTATCGTGGGATAATATATTATTAAGGATTTTCCAAAGACCACTGCTATCACCTTTATTATTAGCGATAAGATCTTTATAGTATTTTGTTTTGGCTTTCTTAACTTCTTTGTTTACATAAGATTTCAGTTTACTATACATAAACCAGTGATGTGTTGACTGCGATTTTATAGCCTTCTTATGATGGTAATCTCGGTCTCGCATAGATTGACTTAAGGCTGGAGTTAACCAAGGAGCCTTATTACCTTTAACCTTAAGCGATTTAATAGGTGCATGTACATCTACAATTTCAGTAAACGAATTGCACCAGCGTATTACTACATCGTCGAGATCGCAATCGGTGTAAACAAAGGACCAATCTTGATCACGGAGATCTTTTAAAAAAGTAGATTTGTCATAATGCTTGTAAGAACGATATTCAATAATGCGAGGACAGGCTTTAGGTACTCCAGATTTCATAACACAATATACGAGGGAGTGATCACTTAGTGAAACAGGAACCACTCCGCTTTCAACTATACGATGATTGTTATTAACAAAAATAAGGTCGATAGTTGAAGTAGAGACAGGTGTAACTCTCGTGGGACAAGATATCAATTGATCCAAGTTATGCAAATCAGAAAAACTATTTCGTAAATGCCGTTTGTGAGTTGTTGATGAAGCGTCTCTGTTACGGTGAGCAAAGTCAACATTAAAATCGCCAAGCAATACAAGTTCGATATTTTTTGGAAGCCCATTGACAGTAGAATTGAGTTCGTCAATAAATATAGACAAGGGAAAATCGGGTGCTCTATAGACGGAGCACACAAGCAGTTTCTTCGCCTTTGGCCTTTGAATCTCAATCCAGCATACTTCCAAGTTATTTTGCATAAGATCTGGTCGAGAAAAATAGGGCAAGTCATCGCGAACATAAATCGCAGTTCCGCCACCAGTTTTTCCCGAACGATCCTTATGTACAATCGAATATCCAGGCAAATGAAGTTCGGAATCATGAATTGATGAATTTAGCCAGGTTTCCGAAAGCGTAATAATGTCATAAGGCTTACCTAACATAAGTAATCGAAGAGAATCCATTTTAGGTAAAATACTTCGTACATTCAGATGACAAATTTTTAGGCCGCGAGCTTTAGGTGAAGGATGACACGAAGGAAGACTTGGCTCAGGACCGGGATTAGTTGCAACGTCATTTGAAAGAGCGATGAGACACCAGGAAATAGACACGTTCTGCAATACGCGACAGCCGATGAGGAATTTTGTACAGCCATTTATATAATCCTTTGATTTCCGACCAATGGTTTTCGGATTAAATACAGGTTTGGAAGCCTCGGTTTCTTCAGACACATATAGTACATCTCCATCAGTATACGGATGGGATAGATGATGGTTTGATCCAAGTAAACTTGAAAAACTTAGACATAGGTGAAGAATAATGCATAGATTTCGGGACGTCAAAAACCAAAAAAATAGAGTCTCCAAAGAGCCAAAGGTAAATAAGTGTATATTACAAGATATGTTGTATGTTCCAAGCCTGTCATATAACCTGCTAATTCTGCCTAAAGCAAACTAGAGTAGGAAACCTGTAAATATTACCTGAACTGTGTGAGAACCCATCAAGCAAATGTTACTTCAGAAAATCCAAGCCAAGAAAGAAAAGAAGTCATCCGGCACAGGCGATATGGTCACTTTGGTGTAAAAAACCTCCAGAAACTGAAAAAGGATAACGTGGAAGGATCTTTCATAGTCGAGATGTCAAGTTCAACGAATCATCTAGTGGAACTGAAGTTTCCAAAGAACATGAGCCGAAGAACAAATATGTAGAACTTGATTTTCCAGCATATGAAGAGCCTATCGTAGATGAGACACCTGAGCCTGCAGTCCTGAAGATCTGAGAGAGTTCGACCAGCACCAGACTGCTATGGTGAGTGGAGAACTGTATGAAACAGTATAATGACGATCAAAAGAAAATCAAGCTGGGATACGACAGGATAAAAAAGAAGGTGAAAACAATTAGAGCTAACTTTGCTAAGGCTGTATTAACAGAGCGAAGATCAGGCAGTGGAAAAATTGTGAAGGAATACTGGTGTGATCTGTTGTTTTTGTGGGGAGGAACCCCTGGAACGGAGGCCTTGCCATTTGATGTGAGTACGATGGTTAACAAAGACCAAGGAAACGCAATGTCTGATGATTTATTTAATGGTGATGATAATACAAGTACTACGGATGAACAGTCTGAAAGATCTGTTACCCCTGATTATGTGCAGTACTTAATAGAAAACCTTGCTAATATCTCTTCTGACAATTCACAAAGAAATTCAGAAGGAGTCGGAACAAGTGATTCATTGAAAAGAAAAGTACCAACAGCTAAATTTGTTGATGATAAAAGAAGAACAATTTCCAAGCCCTTAAGTTCATCTCAAAGAGAAAGCCTTTACTGCAAGCTAATAGGGAAGAAATAAATTGAATTAAAGAAAAAAATCCTGGAGAAAATGGATGAAAACAAAGGCATGGATGCATTTAATAAAATTGCAGATTCTATTTCCAAGTGATCAACTGCTTTGATAACTGGACTCCAGCCAGTACCTTCAGGAGTAAGTATGTATCAACAGCCACCAAATCCACCAATGCAGTTTCAATGGAATGATCGAACACCAGCCTTTCATCCATACTCGGTGTATCAGCAGTCATCAAATAATCCTGCACTTGCTGGCAGATACACACCTTTGCATCCATTTTATTGTGACAACAGGGTATCATCCAACATGGAATCGTCTTCATCCTCAAGATCTCCTACTGATCCATAAACATGTTAAGTATGCATGGGTTAACTTCACATTTTAAAGTTGGAAGTTTATTATACATGTGTATTTAATATATACTGTATGAATGACACTAAATTCAGTGTTCAATTTGTTTTAAGTTTGTAAATGGCAGAATGTTTATGTTTTTAACATGATAACATTTTAACATAGCTGCATGTTTTAAATTAGTTGACTTTTTGTTGTTTTGTAAATTTAAAATGTGTCATCGGCTTTTTTATTAGCTTACATAATGGTATAGAAAATCACAGAAAAAAATTGTGAAACATTGTACATGTTTGATGATAAATTGCACATGCTTGATATAGATAAAACATGGCAAAAAGTGTTTTATATGAAATCTAAATGCTGAAAAGTAATGTCCAAGGTATTTGGATAGAAAATGGAACATTCTTTCCCATATTTGTTCTAGCTTCACAAGTAAATTATTATTTTAGAGAAATTTGAAGTAAAAGGTGTTGACACTTTATGCTGATAACGTAATTAGCAACATGAATAATATCTTGGTACTGATTTCCTTTGTGATATTGTCTAATGAATTACAACTGTATTTAATGAGTTTGAGAAGTAATTTTTAATATAATTCAGCAATCAAAGTAAATCCGAACCCATTCACCCCGCAACATAGGTGGAGATTAGTCCTGAATAGCGTGCAACAAATGCCACAATATAAGGAAAAATGACAGAAAATGACCCAAAAGAAAATGTCAAAATGGATTTGCATTGTTCACCTATATATCATTCACATGTATGTTTTTTTCTAAGTACCCCTAGTAAAATATACTTAAGTCATTAACCAATCAGGAATGAATATTATTGATTGAAATGTTATTAAATGTGTATAATCAATATACAATTACACATAATTATTTTTGCTTTAAACTTTTCGCCAAACTTTATAGTATTCATATTTAATGAAAATAATTCATTGACACAAGTTTTATTTACATGTACAGCACAGATAGTTATTTAACAAAACATTAACATTGTCTTTAATTTTTATTATTAAACTGTGTACTCTATTCATCTAAGTATACTCAGCAAAATAATCAGTCAATATGTCCCGGACAATGCTGCCTTTTGATGTAGTGTAAGAATGCTTCTGGTTGACATTCAAGTTGTCTTCCTGAGCAAGTAATAGTTTCTGTTGTGCTGCAGCTTCATTTAAACAAACATTGTTTCGTTCACAGTAGTTGTGTAAAATAAAACATTAATTACACTTGGGACATCTTCCAGCTTTAAATCTATAGATCGAGTAATAACTTGCCATCGAGCTTTCAAGCGATGAAAAGCACACTCTATACCTGATTTCGGCAACTTCTCAACATTGTATTGAATATGACTTTTTTGTTATGATAGCATGTTGAGTATCCCTTCATACAATAGGAAAGCATTATGTAATGGTAATAGGAGACCCAGTATATCCCTTGCTTTGAAAGCAAGCATTTAGGAACTGATGGGATTTCACCATCTCTGAGGGCTTTATTAATTGAAGACATACCAAAAACCTTTGCATCATGTGTACCACCAGGCCATTTTATCAACATTTATAAAATATCCTTTATGATCACATAATGCAGCCTGAGCATTAATTGTGTATTTTATCTTATATGAAAAATATGGATGTGCATTTCCTTGTGGTTGTTTTATAGGAACATGTGTTCCCTCAACTAATCCAATAACTTGAGGAAATCCATACTTTTCCTGGAAAGTTTGTGCTGCCAATTCTACCTCTTGTATAGTTGATGGGGTTTTTATTAATGCTGGACACAAATGTTTATTTATTGTTAAACAGACTCTTTTAACAGTATTTTAAACTGTGCATATTGCTACCCCAAAGGTATTGGCAGTAACAGACATCGTGCCAGGGTCTTCAAGGTAATATAAGGTGATTGCCAATTGGTTTTTTTACAGATAAACCAGGTCTTGGTCCTTCAAAGCTATGTGTTAATGATGGACGAAGAACATCTACAAGATTCAAAAAGTCGTTTTTTGACATTCGAAAATTCTTCAATCATTCATTCTCAGTGGTTAGCCCTGTAATCATGTTTTGCCACCACAAATCTGTTCGACCGGTTGTTACCCAAAAGCGTCTGGGTTGCAAACGTTTTCTTCTTTTTATTTTTATTCGAGTACATGGATTACCATTAATAAGTGACAAAAACATCATCTTGCGACGCCGTATCCTCTCTTTTACTTCAATGAGCTGATTAGAAGCAGATTTATGAACTGGAAAACCAGTAACACAAATCTTGAATTAACCCGCGCCATATTTGATCAGCAAATGAGGCCTGGCTTCGAGGCCGGCCTCATGTAAACAAGCGCTAAAATGAACAAATCCAGGCCGCTCTAGGTTTAGGCCGGCCTCAGGCAAACACCCCCTTAGGATCGAAGTATCCGGCCAGTTTTCTAGTTTCAATAAGAAGCCCTAAAAAGGTGATAGATATATAGAAAGAAAATCACTTGGGCTTGTATACTATAGCAGTGATAAATAATATAAAGGAAAATTATTTTAATTTATAAATTTGTGATGATAATGGCATATTCATCAGAAATGTTTGGCAATATTTTGAAACACTTTAGCTGGAACAATGCGCAATATACAATTAAATAAAGCCCTTTAAAAATTCAATTTAGTTTGTAAATTACAGTCTTCTAGCTAAAGGGAAGTATATTTAAAATTATAAAAACAATTTCAACTGTTTTTGAAAAAATGGAATATAAAGTTTTAACTTTTTTATTCAGAATATAACTTTTTAACAACTTCTCTTAAAACTATGTGCTATACATTGCTAGAAAGCTCTTGTCAACATGTTTATTTTAATAATTTATACAAGGTTCAACCATTAAAGGAAAGGTTTTTAACATATAAATTCCGATATCTCTAGGCTTAGCTTACTGTATTTGCATTCATTATCTCAATTTCAAAATTCTGAAATACTTTACTAGTGCAATATGTCAAATTAAAGATTTTGGAAAATGCAATGAGGTGTGAAAATTTTATATTTCTAACTAACTAAAGAGAAACATTTTTAAAATTTGAGAAATAACTTTCACTTTTTGAAATGGATAATGAAGTACACCTGTATTCATTCAGTTTATAACTTTGTAACTACTGTACTTCAACTAAAATGTTGTACTGTAAAAACAGATTGGTTGAAACAACCAATTTTATAGGTTGTATCAGACTCATAACCAATGTGGATGGTTAAACTAACCAAATATTTTTGTTAATGTGACCTTATTTTGATTGTTTCAACCAATAAATTTGGTTGTTTCAGCACATGAGTTTGAGACAACCGAAGCAAATTGGTTGTTTACAGTATAGCTGTGGTCAAGAGATTCATTTTAAGATATGTATTTATTTTAGGGTTAGCATAGGGGTTGGAATTAGGGTGGGAAGTGTTATAATTATTGATAGGATTAGAGTTAGGATGACAAGATATTTATCTCTTAGTAATCGATGGACGAAACACCAGTACAGTTTAGCATGGTATTGAAGTTGGAATTGTATTGTAGCTGGTATTGCAACCAAAAAGTAAACAGTTTGGACTAATTTAATTACTTTTAATCATTTATGTTTTATGAAACTATGAAATCGGGCAAGGCAAGTTTCACTGAAAATCTATTCAGATTGGAAAATGAATGGGTTATTAACTACATTATAAGAGAATCAAACAGTAAACGGGAGAGGTGTTGTAGTGAACACGTATTTCTAGCAAAATAATAAGAGCACTGATTTCCGAAGAATAACATTTTGAGCGATAGTTGATAATAAACAGCGTAAGCAAACAGGTCAGTATTATTTATGTCTGTAACCAGGCCCAGATTTACCTATATGCTTACCAGGCTATAGCCTGTAGGCCCACAATTTGGACGGCCCCGTTTTGCGACGAAAAAATATTTAGACACTATTTCAAAATTTCTACTTTTCAAACATAATTAGTTTTCTACTTTGTTAATTAAAATACACTGTTCTTCATTCAGATGTATAATTAATTATTCTGCTTTATAGAAATATTTCTAAAAAAATGAGAAACTCTGTTAAAAATTGAATTTCACACTTTTATATTTTGCTCAAAAGTGTCCTCAAAATGCGGGAAATAACCCGCCTCCCTAGAAAAGTGTAGCATGTAGGTTCAAAATTGGTAAATCCGGGCCTGTCTGTAACAAATCAACTTCATGTTCTAGCAAAATAACTTGTAGCAAAACGTATACGTACACATTCGGAAACGTGAGAAATTTTACATCTTTGAGCATATTGAGAGATGGAGTATACTTTTTCTATTTGCGGCGTTTTCGTTGGCAGTTTCTCAATGGATTTCCGCTTATAAACGAACAGAAGAACTAGATTCAGATAAATCCTCGCTGGAACCTTCAACATTTAACCTCGCGTGAAAACACGCGCAATGTCGTATGGTGCAGCAGTATTTTAGATAATAGCTTGGGGCCGAGTTAATATAATTAACATTCCTGAAATAGGTTCTGACATCAGGAATGTCGCACATGCGCCGAACGGATAATGTAGGTCAACAAGAAGTTGCTAGATGTTCTTCTTCTGATTACCAAATATAGTAATGCTTGCCAGCTAATTTGACCAATTTCGTTACTAAAAGTAATAATATAATTGTAAATGAAATTATTTAATTGGTTTCTATTGGAAGCTGTTTGGGTTAATACAAATTCATCCAACCTGAACCCATATTATTTTGGGATGTTTGTATTGATTATAAGGAACCTTTCCTTCGCTGTTTCTAAACCATCTTTCGTCAAATTCTGAAACGTGTCCATCGAATGTGTTTCCCAACTTGTTATAGGTATTCATATTGCTGTTTTTTGAAACTCAATTCAGAAAGTCAAAGAACATTATATAAATTAATGTAGTGAATGTGAGAGTGTGGAGTAGACAGATGATACATTGACGATAGTCAAGCTTAAATCCTCAAAAATGCTTCTAATTTCCTGAGAGGGATCGAACCTGTAATCTTCCCTGATTGCCGGTGAGACGCTGTAACAATTGAGCTTCCAAGACTCTGAGGGAGCGAACGTTGCAATGATGTATTTGTTCGATTGATACATGTACTGACAATGCGACAAACATCATATCAATAATTTTTGGATGAATACATACATCGTCTTATTAAATGTGATAACTATAGGAGTACTGATGATATATGGATGATCGTTAATATCCAATCCACAGAAAATGTTTCTCAAACTTCCAACGGGGGATAAAATCTTACACCATCATTATGATGTACGCCATCGCTGTTTATCGTTTTCTGACCGATGTCATGAACAATTTCTTGTATAAAGGGACGAAATCAATTGGATAGAGATTATTAACAATAGAAATGTATAGGATTGCACAGGATACTGTTATTTTCAAGCAAAATACCACGTAAATGATATCAACCGAAGATTCGATATAAACTATCGACACTAGCGTGCAGTTGCACAATTAACAATTGTCAATGCGTTTCCAACTACTTGGCTGATTAAACGTCATATATAAGAATCCCGAATTGAAAAACATAACCTTAAAGCTTACCCTAATCCTAACCTTATCCTAAAACATAATACTAATCAGAACTCTTACGATAATGCTCTATTTTAGGAATTACAGCGGATTTTAATATCGAAACTTACCGATAGTTTAGGTGACATAATTTGCAGGGAATTATAGTGAACTGCACCAAACTAATCTCGATATTCCCAGAAAATATTTACACTATCTACACTATCATAGACATTCTGGAATATCGTTTGATTTAAGTAGCTCATCGATTGATATTTTCTGATTGACTTTTCAATTAAATTATTGGCCTGCAAATCATAAATGCAGGTTGGTAAATACAAAGAAATATCTTATGCTCTCTTACCCGCCAGATCTAAGACCATTTACAAGTAAACTTGTAATTACCAATCCAATCACAAACAAGAAGTTTAACCATAATTCAATCCTCATAACTGCAGTTCTACGATAATCAGTTAGGCGATACTGAAAGGAACCTTCAACTAATGGTTCAATCCGTGTTATGGTAATATAAATAACAAGAAAATCGGCTTTTTCCCAGAAAAGATAAGTTTGATGCATAATAGATTCCAATGATGTCTGCACATTCCAGGTCCCCTTTCTAAACATTCTTCTAGCTCTTAATTCCAGCAGTCGAGGTAATTAAGATAGTGAAAGTTAAACAAGCAATGCAAAATATCAGATAACTTCAGAAAACCAAAATACCATCGATAGCTTGAGAAAAGGAAAGTAAGTATACCCTGCTGTGAAATCTTGTTTATGAAACTTTGAATCACGCAGTAAAATTATCTGTGTCTATGTTGCAGATGCTTTTCAAGATAAATGGTGTTGGAATAAAAAAACTAAAACTTGAGATATAGCACATGCCAGATGTTGTTTGATACGATAATTTTAAATAAGGGAAACATGATCCAATAATCAACAAATCTGTCGTTTGCTGTGTTGCTTTTCTTTACAATTGTGGTACATCAACCGAGAAATTGCTGTTAATGTAACCGTCTTACCAAGAAACACTCTTACCCAGAAAATACGAATCACCGACAAGCAATATTGTTTTTTGTATTTGTACGAGTATTATTGGTTTTTGTGGATAATGCTTGGAAACTATATCCGCTATGTCATGAGCTGAGATGCACTGGGTTGGCGCATGCGGGCGGACTGTATTTTGTTATCACGTGATCAAATAATATTCACTTCAGAAGTGTATTTCGTAAGTACAAATGTAATACGAACGCTCACGAGAGCGAACGAAGGGAAGCCGAATTTCGTTTCAGAGAATGTGATATAGCACGCTATCATGTGATCTTTCGTAGGCAAAGCGAAGCGATCAACGGCGATTTATGATCTGAAGAACTACATGCAGGTTTTTACGAAAAGTATACAAGTTTACATAACTTATTAGGCACCAATGTTATGTATTTAGACTCGGTAATTCCAAATCTATTTTCAGAATTAAAAATGTTAAATGTTGATTGAGATAACGTTCAAAATATTCTACGACAAAGCGGCCACCTTATTGCCGATTAATTCAGGTCGGTTGCTGAACCGACGAAAGTACTTCAGACCGGCCTGAATCCAGGTAAATTTCCAATGTAAACAAAATCTAAATCCGGTCCGGACTCATATGATGAGCCTTCTAACCGTCGAAGTAGTGTTTTTTTGTTGCAAACATGCCTCCAGGGTGGCTTTTTAGTGATGAAATGGTAAATAACCTTATTATATGCCTAAAAGAATATAAAAGCGATCGTGAAGGAAAAGGGTATGATTTTGAAAACGATTTGGATCATTTATACACCGAGGTACTGAAGAAAATGGCACGTATTTTGTGGCCTGATGATTTTGGTCCTGAAACCCCTGGCCCTGAAGGAGAGTTTGGTGAGCAGGCTGAGCAGCTCGAAGAAGCAGCATACATGAAACAGTATAATGATGATCAAAAGAAAATCAAGCTGGGATACGACAGGATAAAAAAGAAGGTGAAAACTATTAGAGTAACTTTGCTAAGGCTGTATTAACAGAGCGAAGATCAGGCAGTGGAAAAATAGTGAAGGAATACTGGGGTGATCTGTTGTTTTTGTGGGGAGGAACCCCTGGAACGGAGGTCTTACCATTTGGTGTGAGTACGATGGTTAACAAAGACCAAGGAAACGCAATGTCTGATGATTTATTTAATGGTGATGATAATACAAGTACTACGGATGAACAGTCTGAAAGATCTGTTACCCCTGATTATGTGCAGTACTTAATAGAAAACCTTGCTAATATCTCTTCTGACAATTCACAGAGAAATTCAGAAGGAGTCGGAACAAGTGATTCATTGAAAAGAAAAGTACCAACAGCTAAATTTGTTGATGATAAAAGAAGAACAATTTCCAAGCCTTAAGTTCATCTCAAAGAGAAAGCCTTTACTGCAAGCTAATATAATAGGGAAGAAATTGAGTTAAAGAAAAAAATCCTGGAGAAAATGGATGAAAACAAAGGCATGGATGCATTTAATAAAATTGCAGATTCTATCCAAGTGATCAACTGCTTTGATAACTGGACTCCAGCCAATACCTTCAGGAGTAAGTATGTATCAACAGCCACCAAATCCACCAATGCAGTTTCAATGGAATGATCGAACACCAGCCTTTCATCCATGCTCGGTGTATCAGCAGTCATCAAATAATCCTGCACTTAATGGCAGATACACACCTTTGCTTCCATTTTATTGTGACAACAGGGTATCATCCAACATGGAATCGTCTTCATCGTCAAGATCTCCTACTGATCCATAAACATGTTAAGTATGCATGGATTAACTTCACATTTTAAAGTTGGAAGTTTATTATACATGTGTATTTAATATATACTGTATGAATGACACTAAATTCAGTGTTCAATTTGTTTTAAGTTTGTAAATGGCAGAATGTTTATGTTTTTTAACATGATAACATTTTAACATAGCTGCATGTTTTAAATTAGTTGACTTTTTGTTGTTTGGTAAATTTAAAATGTGTCATCAGCTTTTTTATTAGCTTACATAATGGTATAGAAAATCACAGAAAAAAATTGTGAAACATTGTACATGTTTGATGATAAATTGCACATGCTTGATATAGATAAAACATGGCAAAAAGTGTTTTATATGAAATCTAAATGCTGAAAAGTAATGTCCAAGGTATTTGGATAGAAAATGGAACATTCTTTCCCATATTTGTTCTAGCTTCACAAGTAAATTATTATTTTAGAGAAATTTGAAGTAAAAGGTGTTGACACTTTATGCTGAGAACGTAATTAGCAACATGAATAATATCTTGGTACTGATTCCTTTGTGATTGTCTAATGAATTACAACTGTATTTAATGAGTTTGAGAAGTAATTTTTAATATAATGCAGCAATCAAAGTAAATCCCAACCCATTCACCCCGCAACATAGGTGGGGATTAGTCCTGAATAGCGTGCAACAAATGCCACAATATAAGGAAAAATGACAGAAAATGACCAAAAGAAAATGTCAAAATAGATTTGCATTGTTCACCTTTATATCATTCACATGTATGTTTTTTTCTAAGTACCCCTAGTAAAATATACTTAAGTCATTAACCAATCAGGAATGAATATTATTGATTGAAATGTTATTAAATGTGTATAATCAATATACAATTACACATAATAATTTTTGCTTTAAACTTTTGCCAAACTTTATAGTATTCATATTTAATGAAAATAATTCAGTGACACAAGTTTTATTTACATGTACAGCACAGATAGTTATTTAACAAAACATTAACATTGTCTTTAATTTTTATTATTAAACTGTGTACTCTATTAATCTACGTACTTAGCAAAATAAACAGTCAATATGTCCCGGACAATGCTGCCTTTTGATGTAGTGTAAGAATGCTTCTGGTTGACATTCAAGTTGTCTTCCTGAGCAAGTAATAGTTGCTGTTGTGCTGCCATTTAAATAAACATTGTTTCGTTCACAGTAGTTGTATAAAATAAAACATCAATTACACTTGGGACATCTTCCAGCTTTAAATCTATAGATCGAGTAATAACTTGCCATCGAGCTTTCAAGCGATGAAAAGCACACTCTACCTGATTTCGGCAACTTCTCAACATTGTATTGAATATGACTTTTTTGTTATGATATCATATTGAGTATCCCTGCATACAACACGAAAGCAAGGGATATGCTGGGTCTCCTATTACCATTACAGGAACATCTGGCTTACCAGGCAGAATTTCACCATATCTGAGGGCTTTATTTATTGAAGACATACTAAAAACCTTTACATCATGAGTACCACCAGGCCATTTTATATCAACATTTATAAAACATCCTTTATGATCACATACAGCCTGAGCATTCATTGTGTATTTCATCTTCTATGAAAAATATGGATGTGCATTTTCTTGTGGTTGTTTTATAGGAATATGTGTTCCCTCAACTAATCCAATAACTTGGGGAAATCTATACTTTTCCTGGAAATTTTGTGCTGCCAATTTATTAATGCTGGACCCAAATGTTTATTTATTGTTAAACAGACTCTTTTAACAGTATTTGAAACTGTGCATATTGCTTCCTCAAAGGTATTGGCAGTAACCGCCATCGTGCCAGGGTCTTTAAGGTAATATAAGGTGATTGCCAATTGTTTTTCTACAGATAAACCAGGTCTTGGTCCTTCAAAGCTATGTGTTAATGATTAACGAAGAATATCTACAAGATTCAAAAAGTCGTGTTTTGACATTCGAAAGTTCTTCAACCATCCATTCTCAGTGGTTAGCCCTGTAATCATGTTTTGCCACCACAAATCTGTTCGACCGGTTGTTACCCAAAACCGTCTGGGTTGCAAACGTTTTCTTCTTTTTATTTTTATTCGAGTACATGGATTACCATTAATAAGTGAAAAAAACATCATCTTGCCACGCCGTATCCTCTCTTTTACTTCAATGAGCTGATTAGAAGCAGATTTATGAACTGGAAAACCAGTAACACAAATCTTGAATTAACCCGCGCCATATTTGATCAGCAAATGAGGCCTGGCTTCGAGGCCGGCCTCATGTAAACAAGCGCTAAAATGAACAAATCCAGGCTGCTCTAGGTTTAGGCTGGCCTCATGTAAACACCCCCTTAGGATGGAAGTATCAGGCCAGTTTTCTAGTTTCAATAAGAAGCCCTAAAAAGGTGATAGATATAAAGAAAGAAAATCACTTGGGCTTGTATACTAGCAGTGATAAATAATATAAAGGAAAATTATTTTAATTTATAAATTTGTGATGATAATGCCATATTCATCAGAAATGTTTGGCAATATTTTGAAACACTTTAGCTGGAACAATGCGCAATATACAATTAAATAAAGCCCTTTAAAAATTCAATTTAGTTTGTAAATTACAGTCTTCTAGCTAAAGGGAAGTATATTTAAAATTATAAAAACAATTTCAACTGTTTTTGAAAAAATGGAATATAAAGTTTTAACTTTTTTATTCAGGATATAACTTTTTAACAACTTCTCTTAAAACTATGTGCTATACATTGCTAGAAAGCTCTAGTCAACATGTTTATTTTAATAAATTATACAAGGTTCAACCATTAAAGGAAAGGTTTTTAACATATAAATTCCGATATCTCTAGGCTTAGCTTACTGTATTTGCATTCATCATCTCAATTTCAAAATTTTGAAATACTTTAGCTGTAGCCTAGTGCAATATGTCAAATTAAATATTTTGGAAAATGCAATGAGGTTTGCAAATTTTATATTTCTAACTAACTAAAGAGAAACATTTTTAAAATTTGAGAAATAACTTTCACTTTTTGAAATGGATAATGAAGTACACCTGTATTCATTCAGTTTATAACTTTGTAACTACTGTACTTCAACTAAAATGTTGTACTGTAAAAACAGATTGGTTGAAACAACCAATTTTATAGGTTGTATCAGACTCGTAACCAATGTGGATGGTTAAACTAACCAAATATTTTGGTTAATGTGACCTTATTTTGGTTGTTTCAACCAATACATTTGGTTGTTTCAGCCCATGAGTCTGAGACAACCGAAGCAAATTAGTTGTTTACAGTATAACTGTGGTCAAGAGATTCATTTTAAGATATGTATTTATTTTAGGGTTAGCATAGGGGTTGGAATTAGGGTGGGAAGTGTTAGAATTATTGATAGGATTAGAGTTAGGATGACAAGATATTTATCTCTTAGTAATCGATGGACGAAACACCAGTACAGTTTAGCATGGTACTGAAGTTGGAATTGTATTGTAGCTGGTATTGCAACTAAAAAGTAAACAGTTTGGACTAATTTAATTACTTTTAATCATTTATGTTTTATGAAACTATGAAATCGGGCAAGGCAAGTTTCACTGAAAATCTATTCAGATTGGAAAATGAATGGGTTATTAACTACATTATAAGAGAATAAAACAGTAAGCGGGAGAGGTGTTGTTGTGAACACGTATTTCTAGCAAAATAATAAGAGCACTGATTTCCGAAGAATAACAGTTTGAGCGATAGTTGATAATAAACAGCGTAAGAAAACAGGTCAGTATTATTTATGTCTGTAACCAGGCCCGGATTTACCTATATGCTTACCAGGCTATAGCCTGTAGGCCCACAATTTGGACGGCCCCGTTTTGCGACGAAAAAATATTTAGACACTATTTCAAAATTTCTACTTTTCAAACATAATTAGTTTTCTACTTTGTTAATTAAAATACACTGTTCTTCATTCAGATGTATAATTAATTATTCTACTTTATAGAAATATTTCTAAAAAAATGAGAAACTCTGTTAAAAATTGAATTTCACACTTTTATATTTTGCTCAAAAGTGTCCTCAAAATGCGGGAAATAACCCGCCTCCCTAGAAAAGTGTAGCATGTAGGCCCAAAATTGGTAAATCCGGGCCTGTCTGTAACAAATCAACTTCATGTTCTAGCAAAATGACTTGTAGCAAAACGTCCTTGTAGCGAACCGTGAAACGAGCGGTAAATGCCGGTAATCATGTTCTCCTCGTAAACTCCGCCATCTCTCAATATGCTCAAAGATGTAAAATTTCTCACGTTTCCGAATGTGTACGTAGTATACTTTTTCTATTTGCGGCGTTTCCGTTGGCAGTTTCTCAATGGATTTCCGCTTATAAACGAACAGAAGAACTAGATTCAGATAAATCCTCGCTGGAACCTTCAACATTTAACCTCGCGTGAAAACACGCGCAATGTCGTATGGTGCATCAGTATTTTAGATAATAGCTTGGGGCCGAGTTAATATAATTAACATTCCTGAAATAGGTTCTGACATCAGGAATGTCGCACATGCGCCGAACGGACAATGTAGGTCAACAAGAAGTTGCTAGATGTTCTTCTTCTGATTACCAAATATAGTAATACGTTACTAAAAGTAATAATATAATTGTAAATGAAATTATTTAATTGGTTTCTATTGGAAGCTGTTTGGGTTAATACAAATTCATCCAACCTGAACCCATATTATTTTGGGATGTTTGTATTGATTATAAGGAACCTTTCCTTCGCTGTTTCTAAACCATCTTTCGTCAAATTCTGAAACGTGTCCATCGAATGTGTTTCCCAACTTGTTATAGGTATTCGAGTTATTGCTTGTTGAAGCTCAATTCAGAAAGTCAAAGAACATTCATTTAATTACGTGTTAGTATATAAATTAATGTAGTGAATGTGGAGTAGACAGACGATACATTGACGATAGTCAAGCTTAAATCCTCAAAAATGTTTCTAATTTCCTGAGAGGGATCGAACCTGTAATCTTCTGATTGCCGGTGAGACGCTGTAACAATTGAGGTTCCAAGACTCTGAGGGAGTGAACGTTGCAATGATGTATTTGTTCGATTGATACATGTACTGACAATGCGACAAACATTATATCAATAATTTTTGGATGAATACATACATCGTCTTATTAAATGTGATAACTATAGGAGTACTGATGATATATGGATGATCGTTAATATCCAATCCACAGAAAATGTTTCTCAAACTTCCACCAACCTGCGTAGCGGCTCTCGGGGGGGGGGGGGGGGGGGGGGGGGGGGGGGGGGGGGGGGGGGGGGGGGGGGGGGGGGGGGGGAGAGAAGAGCGAAAACGCGCGCGAGGTGACTGGGAAGGCGAAGGGGAGGGAGAGCCTGCAGGAGGTCTAATGTTTTGTCGTATCCGCCCATGGTTATCTCATTTTCAATAGCTGTCAAAATTAACCAAGAGCAGTGTTTGTTTACATTTGCAAATTTACGGCTAAAGAAAATATTATGAAAATATAAATCTACGAAACATCTGAAATCTGAAACATATCAAAACGAATGTTGCCGCTTGTGCAAGAAGTATTTATAGAGCCATCTCCATTATCTTGTCAAGTAGCTTGGAGTCCGTGCGCAAGAAAACTAAGAAATCTTGTGGAGACGTACAAACCGTTATCGATAGCGATCAAACCCGATGTAAACCCCGAACTCTCATGCATTGTGCAGTGAAGAGAAAGGTAGCTGAAGCCGTCGCTCCAGAGAGAGCAAATCCTATTCGGAAATTTCCACGGCAATGCTCTCCTGGCGCAAATACATCAAGGAAGAAAGTTATATTTGTCGATGAACATACTTGTGTCAAAGATGCGACTTTTTTATTGTATGTAAACAAACGTTTAAAGACGGATATTGACGGATAATCTGCACACGCTGCTAAGTTTTCACTGAAAATATAAGGTTTTTCAACTCCTCGATAAACCTCGCGTCCGTAACATACTCTACAGATCCCATATACAATATGATATATTCATATATACCACCGAAAATATCGTCCATACTCAGTTGTCAATATAGTCGCCAATAGAGCACGCTGTTATTCAACTTATTCCCATGGACTTGAGCTCTGATATCTCGTCGGCAATGATACTTTTTAAAATAAAGATGACCAGAACATGCAGTGTGAAGAATGCCAGCGACTGAAATATCAAACTCTTCCCAAATCCTGAGGGCATCACAGCGATTTTAATACATCTCTCTTCGTAAACAAGTTCTGTGGCATGACGCGCAATAATGAATAATTAGGACATCTGTCATTTCCAACCAATCACATTTCTCGTCCACTGAGAGGACGAGTAAATACGACAAAACAGTGGACTTCGTGCAGGCTCTCCCTCCCCTTCGCCTCCCCAGTCCCCTCGCGCGCGTTTTCGCTCTTCTCCCTCCCTCCCCCCTTCGAGAGCCGCTACGCAGGCTATGTAAATACCTATGAAATTTATTTTTAATTTGATTGACTGTAAATAGAAAGTAATATACATTCAACATTTTAACTAGGGGTCTTAAATAAAAGCTTTTCCAGGTTTCTGGTAGGCCCTAGCTATATTATTAATTAAAAATAAAAAAGTAAATATTTTACAATTTATAATATATGTGAAAAAATATATTTACCTCCCATCAGGGAATCGAATGCAAATCTTATATATATTAGACAATTAGTTCTTCCTCGAATTAGTTTTTTGGTTGCTATGAAGCTACTTATAAAAGCGCTAAGTTTTAATCCGACTTAAATACGTAATCGTGTAACTGAAATCAAAACGGTATGATTTTTATAGCTGATTGCACAGGACGAAAAAGGAGCTTTAAGATTCGTTTAAGGTTACTTAAAGTAGCTTAAATCTGTTCTGTAAATTTAAGCAATCCCGTATTGTGTAGCTCGGGCGTAAGACCACGTTTACACTGGAGAATAAAATTCTGGATTCTTCACGAATGTGACGCCAGATTTATTTTCCCGTTAACACAAAAGAGGATGAATCCGGAATAAAACTCCCCGGTGTGGTCACAAATGTGGAGCTTTTGAATCAGGAATCTCATGTGGAAACTTTGTATCGGGATACTTGAATACACGACCTTTTGTTTTGAAAATTGGCTTTCCAATGAATCCAATTTTTTTAGGCCCGATCATACTAGCTTTCGTTTCAAGCTTCCGTTACCCTCGAGCTCACACAACACACGGAATGCTTGGTAACCTCTGTGAACGTAAACGACACGAATTCGGATACTCATGCATGCAGGGTCTTAGGTTCAAAGCCTAGATCGATTATCCGCTTGATTTTTTCCAGCAGATAAATCTGCTATCCAGCTCATAGTTATCCTACGGATAAAATGTGGTTGTTTAAAGCGTTAATAGCGGACTGGATAACTATCCGACGTATAACAGCTGATGTACGATCCATTGTATAACAGCTCGTTTCTTTGTAATTTTATAAGTTTTTCCATTATACCAGCCGCCAAAACTAAAAAAGAAAAAAATAAGTTGCTTCCTCTATTTGATCATGACTATTCTCCACTTAATTCAATTCCGTTTTGTTTGCGTTTGTGATTGGTTGTCAAAGCATTGGATGATATATATCGGGTGATTAAATCTAATTGCTGAGTTTGACACAGAGAAAAAGCAAATGGGCTAGGAAACTTTAATATTCTATTTGATGAAAAATGAATACACATTCACTCTGCCAAATTATTCTAGTTGATTTTCCTTTGGAAAGTGCTTCCAATGAAGAACAAGTTTCGTTTTTCAAGTTACAGTAACAATCTTGCCCATGCCTCTGAGTGATTTTGTTCTCGTTGTATTTCAATTTTTTTGAAATAAACACGCTAATCATTAAGTATATATCCAGTTTATCGTGGTTTAAATTATAACATAGATTAACATCTAACGCTGCTTCCGAACATCTATAGACACACATATGGTATCTTAAAACATAAGCACGTCAGCTGTGTCATTATCTGTAGTTATAAAAGCTCGGCCGCTCGGCCTATATTGGCTAATCAGATCGCGTTTTGATGTTCATTTACTTTTGGTTATTTTATAATGCTGTTTAGTATGAGCTGCCAAAACAGAGATTTCTCAGTTTATTGCCTTGGATTTTGTGTTTGTATCATTTTCTGATTAATAGCATCCACCCGCGGCTTAACTCATGATCTACGCTAAAAATAGCAAAGTGAAAATGTGGTGAACTGCCGACATTTCTGGCAACGAAATACTGACGTTTCGAGCGGAGCCCAAAAAAAAAACCCATTTATATTTTTTGCTATTTTACAGTCTATTAACAAACAGACTAAGGGGGTGGAGAACTGGTCAAGGGTGCAATGACAGATCCAATATACTCAAGGGGATATGTATGTCAACATCATTGTTTGTCACGGAAAGAAATTGTTCAGCAAACCTGTCTGAAAGGCGTCGCCTGTTTTACCGATGTAGATTTAGGGCATTTGTCGCAATAAATGCAATAAATGATGTTGGTGGACGTGCATGAAAAAGTATGACGGATTATGTGGTCGAATTTTGATGCAATGATAAAGTGGTGGGATTGAGGAAAGGTCATGTGTAGCAGCGGGAACGGCCGCAAAATATTCACCACAAAAATGTTCCCGTTGCTGCCTAGTTGTTTTGTTTAACGGAACTATGTACTAAGAATATGACTTGCTATAAAGTTAGACTAAAGTTAGACTTTCCTTCTTTTACATGCTCTAATTAGTTATTTGTTATTGCTCTAACTAGTTATTTTGTGTGGAAATTTGATATCTTGATAAAAACACTCTAATTAGCAACAAATAATATCTACTAAAAAATATATATATTCTATTTTTTAAATTATTTTACAGTTCCGATTTCACAAGGTTTTCTAATAATATGTTTTTAACAGCGGAGCGCATAAATGATATTTATAGAAACAGAACTCAGACAAGCAAAACCAAATTGAAATTCAAGGGATTCCAAACTAATCTTTTTCTATTACAGGGAATGCAAGAATTTATATAGAAAACAAACATAGACATACATGCACTGACGACACTACTTTTCTAGCATGGTTTGATTATTTTACTTTTTTCTTTAAGCTTCTCGAAAATGGTCTAAAACGTCCAGTAAATGTACAACTTGATGGAAAAACAAAGTTATACCTCGACCTGGTTGTACTTGGTAACTCAAACCGGATTATACTAGAAAATGACAAAGGTTCAAGTTTTATTCAGTTTCAAGGTACCGTATACTGTAGATTTGCATTTACATGCCCCACACAGGTGTTTGATATTTGAACAAGTTTACAGATTATAAAACCCAACAAAAATATAGTACATGGGAAACCTTATAAAAATTAGTACAAATTTGGGAAGATATGGTGTTGCCATGGTATGGCTACCATCATCATGGCTGATGAAGCACTGCTGGGAAAATGGCGTCCATAATGTCAGATTTTTCTCCTTATTTAAAAAATTAGTTCGGTAACCCCCGATTTTTAAAACGCGAATCATAATCTTTTGCTCCAACAAATGTTTTTTACAAGTATAAAAAAATTCTGTAGATCCAACTAATTTATACACATAGTTGTCATTATATACAATTTAAATCAACAGGATTTTTTAAATTTGTTCTTGACCAGAGTATGAACATATCTTTAGGTGTGCAAAATTTCGGGATAAGTCGCCGAAGCAATTTTCCCTTTCGTAAACGGTCGTTACCAACCCAGCTCTCATAGAATGTTGGGTAAGCGGAGTGAAATTCCTAGTAAGTGACTTTACGAATGTTCTATGGCTAATGCAGAAATGCTTATCTGCATTTATGATTATACAGTATATTTAATTTCTTCTGCATGAACGCTCTTCTCCTGTATACTAAATACTAAATATTTACATATTTTGAATTTCACGACGAACATATGTCACCGCCACTGATGGTCACCGCACCAAACAAAGTATGCGGGAACCTTGGGACCACGAGTCATAGATGCTTTTAAATAAGTGATAAAACGTGCTGTGCTGCGTATAGGCAGTGTAGAAATACAAATCAAAATGTATAAAAAGGTTGGTGTACTGCCGAAATAACGTGTAAGTAGTCTAACGTTTCGAGCGAAGGCCCTTCGACAGAGAGTGAAACATAAAGTGAAATAATCACTCAGTTATTATTTCACTTTACGTTTCACTCTCTGACAAAGGGCCGCTCGAAACGTAGACAACTTACACACTATTTCATAGACTTGCTCCAAATCTGCCTCTTGATTGTTTCGGGTTTGTTTAAATGTTTTTTTTTTCAAAGAACTCGCCATATACATGCTTGTTCGCTTTTTAGATAGAAATATTATGAAAGAACACGAGGAGCCGCAAAATAAAGTGTGCGGCAACCTTGGGACCACGAGGAATTTCATTCCGCTTCACCCAACATTCTATGAGAGCTGGGATGGTAACGACGCTTCGGGATGGTAACGACCGTTTACGAAAGGGAAAATTGCGTTGCCGAACTCGTTTTTGAACTGTTGGACATTATTACGCGCGCGGTCAAACTTTCTCTCTCACAAAAACAATGAAAAACCATGCGCGTACATGTTATCGCGGGCACATTTTTAAGAAACTAGCTTTTGAAATTCGCAAGTTTCTTGTTCCAACTTTGATAGTTCAGTTGGATTTTTCTCATCAAACTCCGCTATATTTGCCTTCATACAACTAAAGTAAGGTTTCGTTGCAGTGTTGTTTAAATGTGTGTAACGAATGTTTTAATGATTTTTTGAATTGTTTCTCACTATGTATCTTGACCGACATGGTAAGATTATTGTTTATTTTCGCAATCACAAAAATTATCTGATGTGAATAAATGTTGTGGAAACAACTGTGAAGCATTTTTCAATGTTGTGGGATCGTTTTATTTATTTGATTGATAACTGGTAGAATCGTACAAGTCATTTGCCACAGAAACAATTCAAAAACCTGAATATATGTGCTTATAAAAATCCAAGCTCTGTATTTTAATAGAGAAAGCTATCGTTTTCTATATAAAAAGTAGTATAGAAACTGGGGGTACCAGCGCAGTTTTCAATTTTTCGTGCTTCGCACCCAAAATTAAAACATTCGCTGTCACTCCCCAGTTTCAAGACTACTAAAACGAGACAAAGTAAAATTCGTTAAGTGAGACAAAATAAATTAGACTCGAAAATCGTTCTGTGTGTTTCCCAAAATAGTTTTTCAGGTGTTGGTACGTAGCAATCCTACTATGCAGTGGTGATGATGTGTAGTAAGACTTAGTGGGTTCTCATCGATGTTATGCTTCATTTGGTGGGTCTGGGTGGGGGTCCTGGTGATGGTTTTGGTATGTGTCGATCGTTTAAGCTATTTAAGATGATTGAGAAACTACAACTCTTTGTTATGACTGGTAATCCTTTTCCCCAATACGGTATGTTTAAACCTCTCGTCTAGTTCCTCACGTTCTACACTACTCTTAGTGAAGAGTTGTCGTTTGAGCTCTCTAATCTGGTAGATAAACGACAACTCTTTGTTGAGTCTCATTATCTTTTCCTCCACTGATTCCCCACGTTCTACACTACTCTCCAGGGCTCTAGCGCTCATTAGACGTTGCTCGTCCATTAAGTTGATATACACTCACGTCTTTAGGTCGTTTTGTAAATTAGGTACCCAATGGGTTTGTTCAACCTCGTGGGACCTACGTGTCGTTTCGTTGTGAGGTGACTCACAATCGTCAACCAAAATTTGATTCACTTAAATACTATAAAATGAGTATGTAACTTGCTATGGGCGTGGTAGCTCGCGGGGTTGAGCGTTGTGCTGCGGCACACTTATGGCGTGCCGATCTGGACAAAAATACTTCTGTGAAATATATGACTTGTTGTGTGAAATATATGACTTGTGTGAAATATATATGACTTGTTGTGAGAGATATATGACTTGTTGTGAGATATATATGACTTGTTGTGAGAGATATATGACTTGTTGTGAGAGATATATGACTTGTGAAATATATGACTTCTGTTCGGCAAATATAATACTTAATCGACGCCAGCGATAGGTCAGCGGACAATAATCATGCAGAGTACTTCATGTAGTATTAAGGAAACCCAACCCCAACACAACAAAAGATCCTAACCCTAACCCCCCGCCTAACGGGTTTTCTAACCCTAATCCCCCGCCTACTTACTCCGTTAGGCGGGGGGTTAGGGTTAGGATCTTTTGTTGTGTTGGGGTTGGGTTTAATTAATACTACATGAAGTACTCTGCATGATTATTGTCCGCTGACCTATCGCTGGCGTCGATAAAGTATTATATTTGCCGAACAGAAGTCATATATTTCACAAGTCATATATCTCTCACAACAAGTCATATATCTCTCACAACAAGTCATATATCTCTCACAACAAGTCATATATCTCTCACAACAAGTCATATATCTCTCACAACAAGTCATATATCTCTCACAACAAGTCATATATATCTCACAACAAGTCATATATCTCTCACAACAAGTCATATATATTTCACACAAGTCATATATTTCACACAACAAGTCATATATTTCACACAACAAGTCATATATTTCACAGAAGTATTTTTGTCCAGATCGGCACGCCATACACACTCACTAAGGGCGTTCGAGTCGTGCGTTGGACTTCCTTTCCCAGTCCATCACACTAGTCCGCGCGAGTGACACAGCTTTGTCTTGTTACTCAACTTGGACAACGTCCTTAGTTCCCAGTCCATCACACTTGTCCGAGCGAGTGACACAGCTGTGTCGTTTGTTACGCAACTTGGGTAACGTCCTTAGTTCCCAGTCCATCACACTTGTCCGAGCGAGTGACACAGCTGTGTCGTTTGTTCATATGTACTTCTGGTACGTATTCCATATAAGGAAGTGACCGACGAGCAAATAGAAGGCATTGACGAGCAAATAGAAGGCATTAACGAACAAATACAAGGCACTCGTACCAGCCCACTGGATGTGAGATTATTAACAAGTTACGATATGTTCGATTATCCGCTCTTTTTAAGAAAACTACGTTCGCTAGCAGGATAAGCTGTACGCATATTGTAAACAGATAATCCCCTCGCCCGGCGGCGCGAAGCGCCGTCCAGGGCCGAAGGCCCTGGGGCGAGGGTGCTAATCTTGACGGAATTTTTTCCCGCGCTTTTTTATGCAAGGGGAAGTGAAAGTAGCCTTTATGTCGGAATATATATATATTTGTATGTATGGTAAACGATCCTTTATTGTTGCCGTGGTAACAAAGGAAAATTGGGGTTAGAGAGGGATAATTTGGCAGTGCAAGGGGTTAAGTTAGGATTATTAGGGTTATGAATTGTGATTGGGACGTACGTACTATAAACGGCTTTTTGGTAGTTACATTTGGCGTTTAAATTTAAATTGACGTCAGCGCGACAAACGTACCTTTACGCCACCGCCCCCCCCCCCCCCCCCGGAAAACCGAAAGCGTTTTTTGGGGGGGCGGCTTTGGGTTTTCGGAGCGGGCGGGCGGCGTACTAGAAGTTGCAGAACCTCTGGACTAAAGCATCAAATTATACAGATTTTTTTCAGCTGATTTCAAGCCGTAATTGTAGACTGCAGTGTTAACGGGCAAGAAAAGACACAAATAAAGGTAAATAAATTAATAATTTCTCAAATAATGGCTAATAATAGTACACTGCGAGTCTGTGTTGAGCAATTAATTTGCCTTTTCTGCATAGTTTTTTTGGTTAGGGTTAGTAATTTGGCTAGATTTAGGGTTAGGTTTAGGGTTTTGATGATATTAGGTTAGCATTTCGTCGTACGGCATGCAAATTTTGAAACTATTTACATATTCAGATCTTTAGAAATATATTGTAATTAGCATGCATGACCAGTTGCTACGACCAGCTTCGCCACTGTGTTTTACTAACTTATCGAGTGCCATTATAACTCGATAATCACACAAGACAAAGCTTTTTATTCCTTTTATAAAATAACACCATTAAATTAACACTAAAAGCCCATGAAAAATGCAGAGCGACGTTGCTATGTGCGTTGCTAGGAAACATGTTAGCGATTTTAGCGATGAAAATGTATTCAACGTTGCAGTTAAAACATTCTCTTGTGTTAGTACCTTGATTAGTCTTGTATCCAGGTATTCTTTGAATTCCTTTTGTGATTTACACTACGTCAAAAACGACAAAATCTACGCGAGGAACACGTCAGCTTAGCTTATGCTTTAATATTGACTTAGAATGACACGGTTTTTTATCTCAATCAGACAGCGTGTTGTCGCTCATTTACTTCCGATTATTTTATAATACTAGATATATTGCATGGATGTGTCAGCTCAACCAACAAGCAGGTGAAGTGCACCCTTGATCAATGTGGTGATAATGTGATATAATTTACTGTAATGCATTGCATCAATGACAATGTTGTGCTTTTAATTTTTGTATGGGCATAAAGGCATTTGTACATTTGAGTAGTGTAAACATGCATTGTACAGGTTTATAGACCTACACATGTTATGCCTGGCCTGGCCTCCACTTAGTGTTTCTGGGGAAATACTTTTGTCCTTGGAATAGAACTGCATATGCAATGCCGGTTTTATATATATATTTAAGCTACTCTTGTCGAAGTGCTTTCTGAAGGATATATAAACTAGATTTTATTAACATAGATTTTATTACATTTCTTACAAACAAACAATCAAATGTAAAATTAATATAATATGTGTGATCATTCGAATTAAAAGTATTACCTTCATCAACAAATCTGGCAACACACTAATTGGGCATGCACCACAAGAGCATTTATATGTGCATTTTTTTTAATTGGGGGAATAAAATATGATTCTGGACATATAAATTAAACAGCTTTATTCCCATGGAACTGAACCTGAGAGACTTTTTTGAATATCATCATCTTGTAATCTGTTATAAATAGGGCTTCACTTTTGTAACTATAATGTGTCATTTTGATAAAGGAGCAGGGTCCCGATACATTAAAAACTAAGCAAATGTGTTCAGAGTATTTTTTGAAGGTGCGGTATAATATAATGTTTATAAACCTGAACAGAAGAAGATATTGCCATAGAATCTGTTTATATGCCCTGGGATTATACTACTTACTTCCAAAGGGGTTTTGAGTGGGAGAGATTATAAACGGTATAGAAAAATCTTTCAAAATGCATAACAGGCAATCTGTTGGCACTTTTTTACTCACGTTTTTGCTTAATAATAATAGTAACAAATAATGTTGTAACTTAATAATAGTAACAAATATTAACTAGAATTTATAATGATGTGAAAAATGATGCCCTGTATTATATATAGCAAAACCTGCTAGACATGCACGTTATGTAGCAGCCTCAAAATGATTAATTGTCAGATTGAATAATCCCAAAGATATATATACATGCATTTTCAGTAAGTTATTATACAGTGTGACATCACAGTGAGGATCCGGCCTTTACATATGAAACAAATCTTAATCATTGCAGGTTGATATAATAATGCACCCAAAAAAGTAAACACTTTGAGTTATTTAGTTTGATGTCTAATTATGAAACAATGAAATTCAGAACAACACAAGCTTTATAGTTTAAAGGCTCTCAGAGATACATGTAGTGTTTTCTATAAAGTCCATTCGATTGGCAAATCAATGGGTTATTGATTTTTATCGCCTATTACGGTGGGCGAGGGATTGTTGCGTACACGTATTTCTAGTTTATATTTGTTTTAATATATATTGTAGTTTTGGGAGTTGATTATTTCTCAAGAAAACGTTCGTCGAAGACAGCCGTGTTTTTGTTTACAAGATGGTATCCGTATTAGGAAAATTATATTTTGGCATGTTCGATAATCCGCGCTTTTAAAGAGAACTAAGTTAGCTACCGGGATAAAGCTGTACGTATGTTGTAAATAGATCATTTAACTTTCCTTTGATATATTCTATAGCTTTGGGGGTGGTTTATTTCTCAAGAAAACGTTTGCCAAAGGGTTAGGACCTTTGTTGTTTTGGGGTCGGTTACAATCCAATTAACAAGGAGGCTGGTACGAGGTTTGAACGTGTCAGCTATTTGCTCGTTAATTCACTCTATTTGCTCGTCAATGCCTTCTATTTGCGCTTCCTTATAAGGAATACGTACTAGATACCCCTATCCGTTTGTTACGCAACTTGGGTAACGTCCTTAGTTCCCAGTCCATCACACTTGTCCGAGCGAGTGACACAGCTGTGTCGTTTGTTACGCAACTTGGGTAACGTCCTTAGTTCCCAGTCCATCACACTTGTCCGAGCGAGTGACACAGCTGTGTCGTTTGTTACGCAACTTGGGTAACGTCCTTAGTTCCCAGTCCGTCACACTTGTCCGAGCGAGTGACACAGCCGTGTCGTTTGTTACGCAACTTGGGTAACGTCCTTAGTTCCCAGTCCGTCACACTTGTCCGCGCGAGTGACACAGCTGTGTCGTTTGTTACACAACTTGGGTAACGTCCTTAGTTCCCGGTCCATCACACTTGTCCGAGCGAGTGACACAGCTGTGTCGTTTGTTACGCAACTTGGGTAACGTCCTTAGTTCCCAGTCCGTCACACTTGTCCACGCGAGTGACACAGCTGTGTCGTTTGTTACATAGTCTAAGACAACACACCAAACAGGAAAAAGTGACACAGCTGTGTCGTTTGTTACGCAATCCTAGAATCACACATTCCATCTATACCTTGACGAGCAATAGTGGGGAATCCCCTAAAAAGTGCTGACGTCAATAAGAAGAACATGGTAGTGCGATATCTCATCTTCAGCCCACTTCCGCTCATATTGTAATTAGGTAGCACTGTCTTCTTCTTCGTTTGGGGGTTCCCCCTCGGGGATTTCCCCTCTAGCCATGTGGCTAAATACGTGTTTACTAGCTGTCAGTCCACCTGATAACAACCCTAAACAAGGTAGGTAGGGGGATATGTGTGATATAAACTTCTCTACATCTCTTTTTAATAACTGGTAAGTAATCAACTCATTTTCAAGCTTTTCAGGTGACTCAATAGCGTTGAACCCTCCTAACGCGTGGGCGAACTTGCTTATTAAATGATCACAGAGGAACACGTTCGCTTTCTCCATTCTTTTTACCTCCCATTCTTCATAGATCTTATTGATAACTTTAGCTGAGGCCTTTTTAAGATAAGCGACGGATTGATCTATCTCACCGTCCTCTGAGAGTCTTCTTAGTTCGTTTCGTTTCTTGTCTACGTCAGTTTGCGGAGTGTCGTCAAGTTGTGGTGTATCGATTTGTGGTTCGTCGATCACTTCCTGTTCTGCTTCTCGTATGTCTTCGATGAGTTCATCAATTGTCTCAAGATTTTTTGTCTTGCGTTTTGGCATGTCCTATACTATACGATATGTTTTGTTTTCGCGGAATAACTAGTTCGTATGAGTATGGATGTCTTAGAAGTATCTCCAATCTTGCGTATTCATTGTCTTTCAATTGTTTTATTATTTTCTCAATTTCCGCTTTATTAACTCCGTTAAGATAATCGTCTGCAATATTTTTCATATCGTTTCTGTTAGGGTTGTAGAATGTCACTAACTTTGAGATGTTCTCACGATATGGTTTACTAATTGAGGTTAGTTGTTGTGTTATGACTATTGTGGATAGGTTGTAGTGTCTAGCGCTAAAGGCTAGTTTAACTAGTTCGCTTGTTCTGTTTTTAACGTCCTGCCCACTAGCGCAATCGTCTAATACTATCAATGAGTTAGTGCCTTTATAAATATCAGTCACATATTTAAGAAATACGTCGACCTTATCTTGCTCACACTGAATAGCGATAAAGTTTGGGTCTCTCAAGTATTTCCACTCTGTGTACGTTTTATTCCATTCGAATGTTGGACATATAAGAATGATATACTCGAAGTGATTCATGTATTCTTTCTCTATCATATCCAACAGGTAGTGTGTTTTACCACAGGCTGTCATACCAACAATTAGCATGTTAAAAGGCGTTTTCATATAGAATACTATATGTTTTAGTATTGGATTGATTGTAGATCGTTGTTGATAAGGTTTACGAGTCCGTCGGAGAGTACGAATATCCTACACATAACGTTCGCTGTTGTGACTTCTTTATTGATTTCCATCAATATTCCTGACTGAGTGTTCACGATCTTTTTTCCAGTTGCAACTCTCGCGTTGTCTTCGATAGACCTTAGGTCAACAACCAAAGCGAAACCGTCTTTGTAAAACTTTTGGATAGTCATATGCTGGTCGGAGTCTAGTTTTTGTCCGAATAGTCTTTTCGCTTCTCCCCAGTGTCTTGATTTCGGTATTCCTTGACTGTAGACCATGTTAGGCACACCTTCTATGGTGAGTTTGACTGACTCTATGTTTGGATAGACGAACTCTTCACTATCAGTTCTTGTTTTGTTTGTGAAGAGTAAAACGACAGATTTCATCGATTTTCTCGGCAGATTAATATTCACATTCACTAGTGTGATTCCTTTATCCCACTCCACAGTCTTCATTAGTGTGATGTGTTCATACGACAGAGATCTACCTGATGTGTATAGAGATGATACTTCATCAGCAATCTCTTGACTCTCGATAGTTTCGTACTCCAACTCAAGGTTCTCTAACGTATAGCCAGCCACAGCTGATCCAGATTGAGCCACCATAATATCAGACGCTTTAGGGAGTGTGATTATATACCTGAAATTGTTGTTCATGTTGTATGGTGCGTATAGACCGTGATCTTCTAGAATCTTGTCGATTTGAACCTTTTTTTGGTATCATTGATAGAGAACATCAGACCATCGCTAACTTTTTGTGTGTCTCCACTGGCCGCGCCACTGTCGTCCTTTGAGATTAACTTTCGAAGGTTCTCGTTTGCTATACCGTACTCAACCATCTGGTCTCGCTCACTGTTAGATTTCCAGAGGTCTTTGTACGTACCGATGACGCTTTCACCACTATTGTCGTACACGGACTCACCCGCTAATTTTATCACCAGTCTCTCAAGTAGTAGTCTCGAAAGGTTGTTAAGAAACCATGATTTCACGTTCGAACTTTTAGAGTCGAATAGAAGATGGAGACTGGAGGGTACCAAACAAGTGGTACCTTTCGTTTTCGGGATGTCGATGTATAACTCCTCCCCTGGATTGGCTTTGTTGGGGTTTAGCGTTACAACATGACGGGTTCTTGTGCCTTTGATAGAAGATATTTCACGACGTCTATATCCAGGAAGCAACTCTTTTTCATTAGTATTCATACTATATATTTTCAAATAAAAAGAAATAATAAGAAATAAAACACATGTTTTATTTCCTCTGTTTGTACTGATCGTAGACGAACCAAGCTAGTGCTATCGCTAGGATCCATAAATTAGACGCTAACCAAGATATACCTGTAGCTCCCCACTTTAGCACAGTCGCCACCATGTTTAGCAGTCCAGACAGTAGAGGGCCAGCTTTTGTGGCTAGATTAGCTATAGCTTTTCCTAATTTTCCAAGTGCTTGACCACCTTTGAAGACAACACTTCTAGCAGATATTATAATTGTGGTGATAAAAGAGGCTATGGTTATTCCTAAAGCCGAGGCACCCAACCAATTTTCCTTAAACCACTCCTTTATTTTTTGTAACCGAGTGATGTCCTCTTCTTGTTGTTCTCTAACAGTCTCGAGTTCCAATTGTCTTAAGGTTCTGTCCCTAGCTATCTCGAGACCTGTCAATCGTTCGTACAACTCGATCCTCTTTCTGGAACCAACTTCCTCTCTATTCATAACGCCTGTAGTCTCATTAATAGTGTCCTGAAAATAATCGGCTTGCGCTCTTAGAAATCGTGGTCTAGTGTCTGGATCGATTGTATCACTTGAGTTTAGGACGCCTCTTAACTCGCTATTTTCTTTTTCTGTTAACCCAAATACGTTATCGTAGTTCACTTCTGTTTCAATTACTGGGAAGTCTTCACTTGAAACTGTGGTGTCTTCGTTTTCTGTTCTATCGTCAGTTGTTGGGGTGTCTCCATTTTCTGTTCTAGCGTCAGTTTTGCTGTTGTTGAGGTGTCGGGGATTTGACCGACTAGCTCTTTAAACTGCTCAATCGCACTTTTACTTTTACTATCTTTACTGTAGATTAAACCATTTTTTCCGGGTTTTAGAATTATTTTAGGTCTCAAATATTCACCATCTTTGTTTATTGGTTTGAAAATAATAGAACCTGAGGTTGTCACGTACGACCTGTTGACTATTTTCCTTGACACATCATCATTACTGAGTCTTTTATTATACAATCTATTTTTTTATCTATTAGATTGGTTCTTTTTATACCATTTACTACTAACTTTATGTTGTCTTCTTTTAGTTCTTTCAGTCTTCTTTCGATTTCGTTCGCCTCTTCAAAAGCCAAATTGAAGCTCTCATCGTGGACGTCACCACATGTCACCGGTTCAGCAAACACTACTGCTGGGGCCTCAGCGGTGACATCGCTGCCCTTACTAGTGATTAACACTGTTTTTCCATCTTTTTTACCTATGAATGATGTCTCCACATGTCTGAGTCTGTCTTGTACTCTGCGTTTTATGTCTCTAGTCTCTATCTCTTGTTCCACCCTGGTGATTCTGTTACGTATGCCACTATATTCTTGTGTCGTATCGTATTCTGTGAGATCAATAGAGTTGAGTAGGTCGAGCTCTTTTTCTAACTGCTCGTCCGTATACTTCTTAAACTCGTCACGATCTTGCATTTCGATTTCATCAAATCCTCCTTCATCCATTATATACTACTCGATATTTTGAATATCGCTTTCTGGTATCCATGAGTTGTGTTTACTGTCATAGCCAAGCCACTTAACCAAAGCCATCTTTTTACCCTTAACCTTTTTCCTCTTTAGTATCTTCTCAACTTTATATACATCGTCTTTTTTATCAACAGCTGATAGCTCTTCCTCATAAAACTTACCGATGATGGGTTCCCCTTCATGGTCCTCTATCTCGTACACGGTAGGGTCACCACGTATGACCTTTGTCACTTTGAATAGCTCCTCAGTGAAGTTAGCCTCGTACCCTTTTGCGAATATGCTTTTGTACTTTGATATCCTGACAGTCTCACCTACTTTAAACTTTGGTAGTGGGTATTCACCGAAATGGTGTCCAAACAATGTCGTCCATACTTTGTTTTCGTTTTTCTTGTTAACGTCTTTAGGTTTCATTAGAATAGTAGGCCTACTATGTTTGGTATTATTGTAATTTTCAACGAGTTGGTCTAAAATGTCAATCCACTTGTACGTTCCTTTACTGTAGAAGTACTTCCACATAGACGTCTTGAGTGTTCTGTTAAACCGTTCCACGACTGCTGCCTTTTTATCAGAGTTCGTGCTAAAGTATTTCACGTCGTGTTTCTCCAATAGATCCTTCACACCAACGTTGTAGAATTCCTTACCATCGTCAAACTGAACCAGCTTTGGATACTCGCCAAATCTAACCTTAGCCTTCTCTAGTAACTCTGTTACAGCCTTAGTCATGTTTTTCGTATCTTTCCTGTAGACAGGTATGGTAAACGCATACCTACTAAGGATCTCAGTGGCTGTTAGTATCCAGTAGTACCCGTTGTTCTTGTGCTTGTACTTACCCATATCGACCAAGTCCATCTGTATCTGCTCACCCAGATAGTCAACAAACGTTTGTCTAAATTTGTGTTTCTTAACAACTGGTTTGTACCTAGTGTATGTGTCTTGGGATTTTAGCCAGTCCTTTATCATTTTCCTACTAACGTTTAGGCCGTCTTCTTGTGCCTTTTGGTACAGCCTCTCAGCAGATTGGTAACCAGTTGATGGATTATAGTAAATACCTCTTAGTTCTTGCTCTATGTCCATATACACTACGTGATGTGTAAATCTAACAACACTTCACCAACGTTAATACTGTTATCGTCCTGATCTGTTATCTTGAACTCTAGTTGGTTGATGACTCCTTTGTTTATCAGTATTTTTGACTCAACACCAAAGAAGTGTTGAACAGAACCCTTAAGTGTCTGCGTGCTAGTTATTGGCAGTACTGCGATACAATCGCTTCTGTTACCATTAACTGTGTTCTTAGATCTGTCCACAATACTAGATGTTACTTGTATGTATTTCAGTCCTCTGTTAACGTTCACAACGTTGGGACTGGTTTTTGTGGTGGCTATTGTAGTGTTTTCGTCAAATCCCAAAAGTTGTCCAAATTTAAACAGTTCTATTTGTTGATCAGTTGTTATCGTACACGTCGAGTCATATCTGTTAGCTACTAGCTTGACGTCTCCTAGCTCTTTCAAGTCATCGGCAATCATTTTAAAGGTGTGGTACCCAGTGTTAAAGGCGTGATTATTACTGTTATAAGTTATCTTGTTGTTAGCTGTGGTTACGTTAACGTAGTCCCAAAAGATGGTTGCCTTCTTCACCAATACATAAGGGTCTGAGTTTGTTACTAAAATTGACTCTTGTAGGTCTATAGTTTTCGTTGAACCACTAATCAATACTACCACTCTCATATAACGTACGGTATGTTATGATGGATGCGTTCAAAAGAAAGTATCCTTATGCTGACAAGAACAGGTTTTTTGACGAAAACTAATATTGGTGACGTTTCGGTAGACTCAAGTAGGTTTAAGAGTAACCCGGAGTATACTAAGTATCTAACGATAAACAAGCCAATCATAGTTAACCAAAAAGAGATAGCTAATGCCGTGCGAGTGGCTAAGCTGAATCTAGTGAAAAAGTACCCTCACGTCACTTTGAGCAAGTTTGAGTTCGATACAACTGTCTCACAAGATGGTGAGGTTAATGGCGTTGACATATATTTTAGAAACAACGACATCATAAGCACGAACATAACTAGTGATACCTTCAAAAACGACAAGAGTATGTGGATTTGGTTACACAACAACAAGTTTCCAAAAATATGGCTATCTGGTGGAACTATCCAACCATTACCGAAAGGTCGTAAGAACCACTGGGGACTTTGGGATGGTTATCCAACGGAAAACGTGTTGAACTACCCAGTGAGTAACTTTAGAGTCTTCGTTAGTCAAAAGAGCTACTTTCTCTCAAAGCTACCAATACTACAAATCACCACGTCAAAGACAAAGTCAAAGTGGGACGATAATGAGAGCTACTATAGGGTCGTGTTTGCAACGTATTGTGCAAGTTTCTGTTGTGGAGTGTCGTTACAACACTTATCACCCTCACAAGAAGTCCACCCTGTTATCACGAGTGTAATGAGGTTTCATCTATACTTTACTGTTAGAAGACTTCTCAGAAGGATGGAAGGTGGTGAGAGTATGAGATCGATAAGTAGAGAGTTTGACGCTGGAGAATTGTATGGTAAGACAGACAAGATTCCTAGAAAACATTACTACCAGGGTAAAGTCCTTGCTGATGGTACAACAGGTGAGGAGAGAGTCTTCACGATTAACGACGTTAAGAACGACTACAAACGATACGTTCCTCTGGTGTCGAATGGTTTTACCAACATTTGTCTACTCTTTATTTAGCCTTTGTTTACTCCACACTTGGTGCACAAGCGAGAACACGTGTGTCAATCGTTGGTGGTTCCGCAGGTAGTCTAGAGACTCAACAAGAGTTCCGAAAGTTGGTGGAGGATAGTCTTATAAACTACGAGGTGTCAACGTGGATTCTCAACATGAACAAGTCGATTAGAGACACTAACGTTGTCCAAAATCTTGCGCTATCACCGTCTACGTGGTTAATGCCAAGTAACGTGGTAATCCTCAAGAACAAAATCGCTGGGTACAACAACCTGCTAAAGACTGCTACACAGAGTATGAAGTTTGGAGTAAATAGTGGGTTAAACTACACACCAACGACGAAGGTCAAGAAAGTTCACCAAGAAGGTGGAGAGCATCTGGAGACACTTGATAAACCAAAGGTGACACACCATCTGGAGACACCAGAGGTGACACACCATCTGGAGACACCAGAGGTGACACACCGTCTAGAGACATCAAAGGCGACACCAGGTGACAACGCGACAGAGTTAGGGCTAATTCTAGGGGTTTCGGCTGTGTCTGGCTATTTAGTAAGCAAATATATGTTATAACAAAATGAGTCTAAGTTATGGATTTGAGGACAGAGACTACGAGAGCGACAAAATATTAAGAAGAGCGAAGAGACATCTAGACAGTGACCCTAAATTAAGCGTTAGCGGTGGGAGGATGTCTGGAGATATAGATATGGCGCTCGGGGCACTCAAAAACATAGCAGATCCAGTTGACGATTTGGATGCTATTAGTAAAAAAGTGTTGGAGTCCGTATACTTATCGCAATACTTTAGAACGCAGTCCTATAACGTTCTATTTGATTTTAACGTCACAAAGCATGCTGTGAGTATGGTGGAATACCACAATGGAACAAATAAAGTGAAAACCATTAGAGATAAAACAAACATGTTAGTACAATACGATCCAACGTATGGTCCTATTATTGGTGTTAACAATGGTCATAGCTTCCTATCCCCTGAACTAACTCCAATTCCACTTGAAGCTGGAGTACACTTTAACTGTCCACGTATGCAATACTGTGACATATCCGTTTTTATGGTAGTGAGGTTAGTCACGAGGGTTTCTACGACAGATTGGGAGGCAATTATCTCAAACGATGATGGGTCGTGGGACAAATACATAGGATACAAAGGAGGTGAAAACGATAAATTATCATATGGTGGTGGAGCTCCAGCAAAGGAGTACACGTGTACAATCCCAAATAACATCGACACCACCAAGAGACATATGATATCAATACATTGGCGGATGGGTAACTCCTACGTTAAGGTGAACAACATAAGATCAACAGACTCAGACTTCACAGCTAATTACAAAGAGATAGGGTCTCCTTACGTAACGATCTTTGGAGTGCATCAACCTCACCGCTAATCCACCGCAACCTCACCGCCAATTGACCGCTAATCCACCGCAACCTCACCGCGAAATGACCGCAACCGCAGTGTTAGGTTATTTCTAGGCAGTACTGTATGTCATGGAATCACGAATGAACATTTCTACGTTTTCACATGTGATTACATGTGAATGTATTTGGTATGCTATATATACATGTGCGATTACGTGTGAAATCTTTTCACATGTTATGTTTCACATGTGAAATATTTTCACATGTTAGGGTTTGACATGTGATCACATGTGATCACACGTAATTACACGCGTGAAATCATGTGGAATTTTCGTTAAGCCTGGTTTCCATATAGTTGTAATTGTTGTAATTCAGACACCGATTTCTCCCTAGTACTCATGCAGGACGTCGCGATTTAGTAATCGCCGATTTATGTTGAAACTGCGCATGCGGGCAGTTTGGTAAATCGTAGACCGGAGTTAGAGTGTTAGTGCTTTTCATCTCCGACTGAATTCGACCACACTGTCCTAAACGTCTTTCTGTTCTTTTCTCATGAAATTATAAAAACGTTTAAATCAGAAATACGGTTCAAATGCTGTTGTATCTTGCCATTGCTTTCGATACATCCATGCTATCTGCACTCGGCGCCAAGAATATAATTTCTTGTTTTTGACGTGATATTGAACCGACGATATTTGGTAGATAGCTGGTTACTCCCGAACAACATCCATGAACCGCTCGATCGTCATCTATTAAATTATTTCACTTATTCTTGGATATATCCTAATACGAAGTGACTTGCGAACACGTGAAGTGATTGGAAAGTGAAAGACTGAAGACTTGGCAATGTGGCTGCCTGGTAACGCAACGCTTGATGCTGATTTGTTATTTGCCATCATGTGACACTTTTCTGTCGCCGACTGTCGGCGCTTGATGTTGCCATTAACTGTTGTCGCATCGGCGACTGTTGTAATTGTTGTAGAAGTTGAACCTGATTCAACTAATTCTACAACACTCGCCGATCGATCGCCGATTGAATTACAACAATTACAATACGCGTTTCCATATCGTTGTAATTGTTGTAAGACTTGATCGGCGATAGTCGCCGACTGAATTACAACAATTACAACTATATGGAAACCAGGCTTAAGGGTCTTGTGACATCACATCCGGTTACTTTGACAGTGTAAAACTCTAAGAAGATGAAATTTTCGGCTGACAATATTTATTATGATTTTGCTCAGGAAGACCCACATATTACAGATATGTAAAAGTTCCAAACGTGAGATTAATGAACTAGGCCTCGTTCGTAAAGCCTCGTTCTTACGCACACAAATGAATTGTGGCTAAATGTACAAGTTGCCATCGTTTTCGGTATGGTCAATACAAATTTAAAGTTCCTATAACTCCAAATACGATATCACTGATATAGATTCTTCTTGCAGTGATTAGTTGAATGTCAAAATTTATTTTCATTTGATCTTTGTGTTGAAGTTCTATAAAGATTTGTTGCCACAAAAATGCCTCTTGTGACATCACATTTAATAACTTTAACAGAAAAAAAGTCTATGAAGATGACATTTTGGCTAATAATATATATTATGATTTTTCTAAGGAAGACCCATATATTACGAATATTTAAAATCCTGAAACGTGAGATAGGCACTTTAACATGTTTTATGAATGAACCTTATTCCTACGTTTTACGATCACGTTAAGAGAACCGGGCTGACATATATTATTTTATAAAATAATTTAGAAACAACTGCTTATATTTCAATATATATGCGCGCGATATATATGCAAATTCTCACTAGTTATTGACGTCATTCCAGTCTCTGTAGACTGATCGAGACCGTCAAGCTTACACGACAGCGTGTGTACAGTAAACCTTATTCATAAAACTGTATATATGTAAAGCCGGAAAATGATTCTATTCCTTAACATATAACATGCTATGTTCCAATTATCACTGTACAACTTAACTCGCAATATTTCGTCTATATCACTTGATCTTCCCTTTCCTTCTCGCTTTGATTTCTAATCATTACCAGAAATTAACGGCAAAATGGTTGCCGCTTAATTTGAAGGTTAATTTACATATGGTCCTTAGAAAATGGCGTCCTATTTTACAGTGAGTTACATAGAGCGAAAATATTAAAGTGAAGATTCTTCATGCTTATTGAGTAGATCATCCACCGTTTGCCAACCTCTTAATATACGCAACAACGATTTTCAAATTATTCTGTTACCGGTTTAATTAAATCAGTGAAATCTACGATCTTCCAAGTGACAATCTCCAGAGATAAGAGATAACTCTGGTCTACACTTGTGCTTATATTAATGACGGGAATTTTATAATTCCCAATGTCTAGTTGTTATTACAAGTTTGGTGATTTTTAAAATGTTAGTATAAAACTTTAGGAGAATTACCCAATATTCAAATTTATTTTTTTTATAAAATAATAATATAAATTTTTTTTTTTTAATTTTTTATGATAAAGGTTCTTCCATTGACTTTCTAACATTTATCTCTTGTGTGTTTTCAAACTGAATAATTTAAAAATCGTTGTATAAATAAAGAGGTCGGCAAACAGTGGACGATATACTCAATAAGCACAATCTTCACATTAATATTTTCTCTCTATATGTAACTCACTGTAAAATGGGACGCCATTATCTAAGGACCATATGTAAATTAACGTTCAAGCGGCGGCCATTTTGTCGTTAATTTCTGGTAATGGTCTATCTGGTTTCATTTTTCTGTTGTTTTCTTAATATCATAGCACCAACCATCCATGTTTTATTATTTGTATAGTTGTAATTATTGTGCGGAAATGTTGCAACACTGCGAATGATGGTCAAGGATCGATTGATGATAATGGCTCTAACATAGAAAATGCATATCAAACTCCGTTCATAAAATCAAATACCATGTATTTTGAAAATCATGTATATGGATTTCGGAAACTGGCAACGTGAAGAGATGGAATTATCGTCAAACAGTTAAAGACCTCTTATCATTATTTTTTTTAAACTGTAGTTTGTTTGTAACATATATATCTTTAGTTTCTCGTAGGTCTTAATATTCTCAAACTCATTAACAATTCACAAATCAAAAATAAAGAAAATCAGTTCCTTGACGCCGGAGGGTTTGAAATAGGAGGAAGATTTTACCTTTCCCCAACTTCAATATTGATTTTCTCTCAAAATTAAGGTTCTTTGAGAAGCAAGTTCAAATACTCGTAAACAGTTCTTTCTCTAAATGACAAACACATTGAAGATCGTTAATATCTCGGCTTCGCCTCGTGTTTTCAACTTGCTTCTTGGTACATGTTTTCAAATTAAAGGAAGAACTCTTACTCGTTTTTTAAATATTATGTAACAATTGAAAAATGGCTTTGCATGTACATATCGTGGGTTTATTTTAAATGTTACATTGCACAAGGATATATATATATATATATATATATATATATATATATATATATATATATATATATATATATATATATATATATATATATATATATATATATATATATATATATATATAAATATATATATATATATATATATATAAATATATATGTGTGTGTGTACTAGCGCAGTGCCTATGATACAAATTTGACAGCATTTTTTGTTTCAATTCTCCAACAGAAGTCAGTTCAGTAAAGTAACTTCTAAACCCAAATTAGTAATTCATAAAGATAAAAAAGGAACCGATTACTGAATCGGAGGTTTGGATATGTGATGAATTAAATGAATATGAATATAAGTGATAAATTAACCCAACTTTCTTTTTAATTTTCTCCTGAAATATGGGTTTATTTGAGATGTTGTGTGAAACACACGTATATGCATAGACTATCTCGTCACATATACAAACATCTCGAAGTATACTTTTAAAAAATATTTCAACACATTTCCGTCTCTGTGTTTGGATATGCTATGAAACACCCTTCCTCGCGTGTTCGAGAGTACTTCGTGAGTATAGTTCGGGAAGAGTTGATGCGTAGCAAGAGTTCAAACACGAGCAGACTGAAGCTTTTCTTCCGCGATCTCAAAACAACGATAAATAGATTAAAAAACTAGGCGAAGCAGAGTTTTTAATGAAATTCCGTTTGTTGTTTTTTGTATTTTGAAAGAAAATTGATACGAAAGTTGGCGAAATTTATATAAAATCTTCCTCCGGTTTCACATACCTCCATCACGCGTTGAGTTTGAGATATATTCTTAAATAGCCATTTAGGCGGTTGCTATTAAAGTGCCCCTAACTTCATTTTTGTATTGTCTTATTTGGAAGAACTTTTAAAATGATAAAATAACTTCTTTTGTGGATTTTTGTTTCTTCGCTTTCTCTTTGAGATATATCAACTTTTTTGATATGCAAATGTCCGGAATTTACGTAACACATGCATAATTAGTTACCAGATAAAAACACTAAAGTGTGAATAACACGTCTGTGTGTTTCTCCCACAACACCAAACTTCTCGATTTTAAATGATTTCGATCGAGAATGAAAGAGATACACACATTTCTCCAATAATTCATTATGCATGTGACGTAATTTTCGGACATTAACAAACAAATAACAAACAAACTGATATATCTCAAAAAGAAAGCGAAGAAACGAAAATCTTCAAAATAAGTTACTTTATCATTTTAAAAGTTCTTCCAAATAAGACAATAAAAAAGTTTGAGGTTAGGGGCTATTAAATAGCAAAAAATGCGGACAAACAAACCAAATTTGACTCACAAATTATTGCAAATGAGCAATTTTCTTTTGTTATGGCCGCAATAATTATGGGTAAATGCGGCGAAACATGGGTACTGACATTATCTCGACAAAGTGCTATTCACTATGGCTTGATTAAACCGCACCATCGATACTGCATAAAATAACATATATGGAGATAAATGTAACTTCTTACTACACAAAAATGTTATTACTGCACGTTAAATGATCACTTGCTAATTGATGTAAGACGACAAATAGATTAGGAATGGCGGTATTATGAGGGTTTAGTTTAAAGCCATTTAGGTTAATTATCATCTATATATTAGTTGCACCATCACACCCTATCACTGTATCCTATTTTTTTTAATACATGTATTTCATGTTAATGCAGTGCTATATATTCTCATGTCAGTCCAACTGCTTTTTTCTATTGAATTAAAAATTAATACTTGTATGTGTCTTCTTTAAGTGATGTTATGACCAGCAAAGCACAAAACAATTACTGCAACAAGCGCTTTAATTGGTCAACACCCGTTCAGGACCAGTGTATAATTGACATGGAAATTTCCCCGCCTTATAAACTTTATTCACTTTTTGTGTCTGCTTGCGTGCAAGAATCATTATAAAATCATTTATTGCACTCAAGTGCAATAAATGAAAAGAGAGAAGACACTGGGAATAAGTGGCCTGTTCTGCAATGGAAAGTTTTCACTTTCCAACCACTTGTGGCCGGTACACTATGAATTAATGAAACAAGACGTTTTTAAAGACTTGGAAGAAGATTTGAATTTTGAATTTGAATTTATTGAATTTTACCACAAAGAGTTTCCAAGTATACAATATAATAAGTATTTACAAGAAAGTGGCGAGGAAGTCCAATAGGAAACCATAAGGCTTATTAAAAATTGGGACTTCCTCCTATAAGTTTAAGTTGATTACAAGAAAGAGATAAATTAGCATAATAATAATAATAGTAATGAATTAAGGATATAATACATATTAGAGTAATGTTTTGTTAAAGGAATTCATTCGTTTAATAGTGCTTTCGATTTAGTCAAATGATTTTAAGGAAACAGAATTAACAATTTTATCAGAAAGTGAATTAAAGAATAAATATAAACATTGCTCACTTGTGTCATCCTGTATGCGATAAAGTTTATAAATATGGAATTGTAGTTGTATTGTTGTTATATGCTTGCCATCTCTATAATATGACGTTGTTTTTTAACAATGTTTTCTATTTTCACCACATGAACATTGGCATATACTACGCTAAGCAATGCGACAGTCAATCAGTTTCGCATCATCGATTAACTTTTCCAATTTAGGCCTATTATATCAATTTACTACACTCAACTTCTTTTATATTATTTAAACAACTCATTAATAATTCACGACCAAAATTCGAAAAAATTAATATTTAATCAAAATCTGTAAATCGGTAATAGATTTCTCCAAATATACATAAACGTTTTCTTCGTTTTACTCTGCTAAATTAAAATAGCTCATATCACCAAATTAGTTGGTTAACATCGTTATTTAGATGCATTTGTACTTTTAGTACGATACAATATACGCGGTCGATCTGCATGGGATTTACAACGGCTCATCTGTACCATACAGATCAGCTGCTCATATTGCATCTATTACTCAAGCAACATCAGCAGACACATGTACGCATTGCGGACCTATTTTTCAATAAAGTTAACTGATTTCTCTGTTGTTATTTTATTAAACAAACACCAAATGATTTTCCATGTAGGATAATGTGATCCAAATACTTGGGGTATTGCATAAGTTTCGAAAATCAAATTTTTTGAAGTCTCTCCGAAGAGTATTCGAATGTATAGACTTTTACAAGATCGATGACAACAAACCATTTGCTGAACTAAATTATCTGATACAGAACTCGCCACTAAACAGCACTAGCGAAAACGCTACCGTTCAGCGTTCAAATGAAGAATTATTGAATATCCGAAGGTATCGACTTACAAAGCGGAAATCTGACATACAGCGACATTTTCGTTCGCTTCTCGCTAACGCTCCATAATACAAGATCGATGACAACAAACCAATTGTTGAACTAAATTTATGATAAAGAACGCGCCACTTCCAAACAGCACCAGCGAAAACGCTATCGTTCAGCGTTCAAATGAAGAACTAATATCCGAAGGTATCGACTTACAAGAACCTCAGGCTCAGAACTGACAGAAAGCGCGATTTTAGTTCTCTTCTCATACTTCATACTTTCTTGTATTCCATAATATGGTATCTTTCAGTTTCACCTTGTTCATGAGCCATCATTGCTTTACCTATCCAGATAAACAAACTGATATAGAGCAAAATGTCCCCCACCAAAATGACCCCTCGGATGAATTGCCAGGTGCATAAGGTGAAGCGCCTAAGCAGGATACTCTCGCTTCTTTTAATTTTCGCATCTCCCCATTCCCCTCGCGCAATTCTCTGGCTCGGCCAAAAATGGCCAAAACAGCGTTGGAAGCTATTTGACTCGGGAAAGAGAAACCACAGAGTTGCCTGCGGAGCAGGCTATACTTCCACCCGATGACTCGTATAAGACAGAAGGTAAAATTGCGAGCGGAAGTATATTCGCAATAATTTAATCATGGTTTTCATGGGAACATGATGCAGGGCCTCGTCCTCCATTGTAAATTGAGACCTTAATTGTTGGCGTCACATATATTACCAAGTACAGTGATCTTAATTACCATTGACAAGCATTGACATATCGCAAAACCATAATGATCGGCGAATGCCAACGTGAGAATTAATCCCCTCGCCGGGACGGGTGAGGTGTGGTGCACGGTCCTCTCAGTGACGAAACAAACGTGAACCTGTCAATAAGTTCGGTACGAAATCAGTTGATGCACTGCGGTAACAAACATGACTGTATCAGCTGAATTCGTGCAAAAATGTTAACAGGTTCGCTGGGTTTTTTTGCATGTTTTTTTCCCTTTGCCGGATGAATTGAAACTGCCATGGCCGACAGATTACAATAGTCAGTGGTTATGTATTGATATGTTGATCATGGATCCTTACACTTCTTGAATTTGTTGTCACCAAAGACAAATAAAGGTATATAAATAAGTATTCTCAAACAATGCAAAGAGTTAATAAACGATAAAGCGAAATGGCCTTTCTGAGTTGAGCGAAGGCCTATTCACTTTATTGCTCATTAACTTAGTCATTGAGTGACTAAGGGCTTTCGCTGGAAACGTTGAATAGACCTCTTGGGGGTGATTCAGGGGTGGCGCCAGGAATTCCCCGACGCAGCGGTTAATTAAGGTCGCCGACAGGGGGCTGACAGGTTTTGTTAACTCCTCTAGCGGGGTCGGGGGGCATGCTCCCCCGGGGAATTTTTGATTTTCTAAGCCTCTGAAACGCTATTTCCTACATTTTGGGGGCAGTTTTAACAAAAAAATTAAAATAAAAAACGTGAAAATCATGATTTTATAGTCAGTATTTCCTTACTGCATACGAAACTAACTCTAACAGTAATATTCAGACAGTGAGTGAGCGCGCGAAACATTTAACACAGAGGTGATAGATTTGTACCAGAGATGAAAGTTGATTACCTTTGTTAATATTTAAAAAAACTTTTACAATTCTAAGAAAACAAAAGACGAAATTTTTTACTTTTTCCTATTTTTTCTACTTTTTTTCTTGCAGCTCGTTCCCCGACGAATTGTTAATTTTTCTCCGACAGGGCTAAGATTCCCCGTCGTGGGGCTGGGTTAACTGGGTTAGCCCACATCTTATATAAATCGCATATTTTTTCAACATTTCGATTACCTGGCAAGCGGGCTAGCACTTCTAATCGTTTCATCTCGGTAAAGCGGGCTGAAAACTGTTTGATTTATGCCGATACTCGTTTGTTTATTTGACGATGTGATCAAATAAGGCTAAAAAGGAACTTATTAGAACATCAAAACATTGTTTTTGTGTTTCGTGGTTGTTTTATCACGGTTTATTTTCTGTTAAGAGGCATTCGCAAGTAAGCTACGACAGTGAACAATTATTTTCTTTTATTGACAATACTTACAAATAATTCCATCGACATAACAACAGTACAAAACTGCGGAAAAGGTAACGTAACTCTGTGCATAGTCACTAGAATTATATTGTCTGGAAACGCGGCCAAAGTCTTTGTTCTATGTTTTTGTTCTGTTTGTGCACTTTCACGGTTACTGAACACATTATATTTTCTGTATAATGAAGTAGTTGTACAATAGTAACGTTGGGTTTAATGTTGTTTAAATATTAATAAACCTAAAACAAAGGATTTGTGCACCTTCAAGTCCCCCTCAACATGAATCACAGTTCGATTACTAGCCCCTTTGACGTTTGCCGCGTTTCAGACTATATATTTCCATTGAATATGCTCTGTGCAAATAAAGCGATATTTGTCAATTTATTATTTAATAATTGTTAATTTTGGGCTGTAATCGTCGACGTCAACTCAAAACTTATCCCAGCTTACCTGGCCAGCCCGCTCCATCTAATAGCAATTTAAAACTCATTCTGGCTTACCGGGCTATAGCCCGTTTATCCGGGCCACCCGGTCCATGTAATCACCCCCTCAGTATTTCGGCAGTGCACCAAACTTTAAGAGATTTTTATTTCTACACTGCCCAGTACGCATGAAGAAGCTGATTCCATTGTTCAACATCTAAAGGATGTTTCAGACATAGTTTGATGCATCTGGCTTTAAAAAAGTTTTTTGAACCTAACTTTAAAAGTTACTGTCCATGACCCAACACTCCAATCTAGTGTCTTCATTGTGGTGATCGTATAAGTTAGAATCCTTATTTATTAATTCCCTCATAGAACCGATGATAACGTTATCTATTAAGAAGATGCAATTAAGCTTCTGCTAATAAACCACCGTCATCGCTATTCAATGGAGCGTGGGCGATATTGATATACCAAGCCTCCAGACAACGTCTCTGATGGTACCGCGGATTAGTGGTAATAATATAATTTTAAAATTTCCCACGCAATCTCATAGCTTAATTACGCACGCGTGCTCCGACAAAGCAGAATTTTCCTTTTCTGAAAAATAATAAACGCATACGAAATTGACGTTTAGTCTGACCAATGTACTCCAGATCACAGTCATTGTACGGAATGAGATAAATAGCGTCTTTCTTCTCTTCCTTCGCAATACGTACGATCCTTAGGTTTTGCAAAAATATGACCCAACGTAAAGAAAGGTTTTTGAGCAACTTTTTAAATTGGTTCCGTAAACCCTTAAATATACGGAACAACCGCAAAACCCATCACCGAACTTTCGTTCTCAGAGTTTGTACGTAGTGGTGTAAATGCATGTTTTAAATTTAAACAGCTTTTAAATATAGTTATTTGTCTTTAAAGCGTCGAATACATGTTTTCACTCACTTTCCCTTGAATCAGAAATATAGGATGGTATGCCTTGAGCTCCCAGAAACAAAGTTCTACGAACGGACTTCTTATGGCATATGGGGTAGTGAGAATCAAATGAAAGATATTTGACAGTATGTGTTGGTTTTCGGTATACAGAAGTTTCTAATTTCCTGTGGTCTGTTCGTTTGACGACTGAATAAAAAAATGGTAAGTATCCATTCTTTTCACTTTATACTGTGAATTGAATTGAAGGCTCTATTGAGTTCAAGTGGTTCAAAAGAATTTCCACTTCATTCTTGGATATCGCGGAAATGACATCATCGACGTATCGTTTCCAAAACAAAGGATTCACTTGTGCGGACGCTAATGCTCTTTGTTCAATGTCTTCTATTGCTAAAATAGAAGAAGAAACGTGATCTGGTACACCTATAGCAAGAATGTCAAGACTAACATAGGACGTTATTTCTTGAACCTCATCGACAAACACTTTCCCCAATCTAACAAACTCCTGCACAAGATTTTTAACCGCAACACCGTCAAAGTAAGCTACAGTTGTATGGACAACATGAAGAATATAATTAACAAACACAACCACCGAATCCTCAACAGAAAAACGAAGAAAGACCCGAAACAAATCCGCAGATGCATGCCGGAAAAAGGACGAATGCCCCATCACCGGAAACTGCATGGCCAAGAGGGTGATCTACACAAGCCGAAGTGACTATAGCAGACAACCAAACGACAAACGACTCGTTCTTTCTAAATAAATGAGAATATTATATGTAGAAAGGTGTTTTACTCGGGACTAAAATACTCGTAGAATCCATATTTCACTACATCTGGGTACCAAGAGGCGTATTTGTCGTATGTAACCGCTCGCAAAAATTGTCGCCAAAACATGGCGGCCGTTTTGTAAACATAAGTGACGAGAAAGTTTATCAATTCTGCGAGCAGCAAGAGAATGAAAATACGAACTAGAAAAAATGATGTACGAGCTGAGCATTTCAAGTAGTTTCAAATAAAAGATATTTCGCGTATGAGCTTCAGTGGATCATAAAGAAGCTTGTGTTGGCAAAAAATAAATAGAACTTTTTACAAGTATTTATTTATTTATTTAAAAGTATTTTTGCACGGTAACATCGGAACCAGTCTGGTTAGAGAGTTTTATATCAAAGTTATGAAAAAAAATAAAAGGTTGATTAACAGATGGCCGTGCATTTAAGATAAAAATAATATGTACAGTACAAGCAAACATATTATATATATATATATATATATATATATATATATATATATATATATATATATATAATATATATATATATATATATATATAATATATATATATATATATATATATATATATATATATATATATATATATATATATATATATATAAATATATATATATATATATATATATATATATATATATATATATATATATATATATATATATTATATATATATATATATACCAAGACAAATTTTCGGATAGAATGTTGGCTAAGGATAAAAGAGTGCTCAATACTGTAAACAGTATAGAGCAGGTATATAGTAAACTTAAAACTTTATTGTCGCTACTCGGAGTTTCACGCTTTACACGATCATCAGGCAACATGATCGTGTAAAGCGTGAAACTCCGGGTAGCGACAATAAAGTTTTTAAGCTTACTACATATATATATATATATATATATATATATATACAGTAAAAAATATTTAAAAATAAGGTATAATTTATATAAAATTATTAAAAATTACAATCCTTCTTTAGATTAATTTCTTTTTATTATTTAAGTCATTCCAAACAGTAGCACCTCGGTAGCTAAAACTTCTTTTCAGAGCATTAGTATTTGGTTTAGGCAGTGATAGAACACAATTATTACTCCTTAAATTGTAGGTTTTGTTGCATGAAATTGCAAATAATTCTTCTAGATGGTCACCCTGCACGCTTTTTCCATTAGAGAATTCATTTGCTTTTCTCTTCTTGGTAGTAATTTCTCCTAATTTAACTTAGCTCTGACAGCATCAGACGGTGTTTCGTAAGCTGTCACCTGTAATAATTCGAGCTGCTTTGTTTTGAAGTTTCTGTAATTTGGTTTAACATTGCACGGTCAGAACTTTACACGGTCAGTTCAAAGATATAGATTTTATGTTCTCGTGGCAGAAACAATACCTTAGTTCTTACTCTTTCGCTGCACTCACTCCTGAGATATTGCTCTTACCACTCAAACATAAAATCCATATCTTCTCGCCACCACGTAATATCCCCTTTGTATTATCCACGATCTTTTTCTTGGTTGAATTATTTTTCTCTCCTTCATCTTATATTTTTCGCTTTTAGGAATCTCTGTCGTCAGCGATAAAAGATGATAAAACATTGATTACTCACTTTCGGAGTCAATATCGCCAACATGCTCGTATTCGTCCACTTTTTCTCCTGCCATCAAGTATACAGTAAATAATAAAAGAATAACAGCGCTAGCAATAGAGTAATAAAATAGAGTGTTTTTTTCTCCAATTAAACTGAAAAATAATCCAAAAGCCGTACCACCGGCTCCTTGTCCAAAGCAAAAAGCGAACTCTGACATTCCTTATAAAATAAACAAAAAAAGAACGAGATCAGAAATAGTAACTTCTAACAATTATTCCTGTGGAAAAACAACTTCAATCATGTTGCGTCAGATGTCGAGTATGGCAGCAATATCTCCCATGTGGGAGGGCGCAAGGAATAGAAATGTGAAGAACACCGATAGGTAATTCGAAAATATTTATAACTAGAACCAGAGACTGCATACCTCCGCCAGCGAGTCGCACTAGGCCAATTACTCACCAGACCTACATGTCTATAAACTCGTCTCTCTCGAATGAATAAAATGCTTGATTGCATTTGTTCCGTCGTGTGCACATTTTGGCTTTGTATAAACAATGAGACTGGCAAGCCCGTTGTTTTGTGAATTCAGCTTGTTTGTGAATATTAAAGTGCCCCTGTGATCAAATTTTTGGTATCGCGAATTTTTACATATTTGTAAAGAGCATGGTGTTCTCACTTAACTTGCCAAATTTCAAGCAATTGCGAGCATGGGAAGTCGCCTTTTCAGACTGTTTTTATACGAGATTATACGGCCGCCATTACTCGAACATGTTCCGGACGCTTAGGTTGCGATTAGAGGAAGTGACGTGAAGACTCAACACGTGGCTAGTTGTGTATGAATATAAAGCTACTTGGAGAAAACGTTCTATTGTAACTTGTCGTATAATTCGTATAATTTCCATAAAGTTTTGTCACGTGTTGAGTCTTTGACGTCATAATCACCTACTCTGGTACATCTGGAACAAGGTTTAAGCAATGGCGGACAAAATTTGGGCGACTTTGGAGGTTAAATTTCTTGTGATAGAATGTTTGTTGTTCAATTGTTTTGGCAAATGTGAACATTTATTAACCTAAAAGGATGTTTTGTAACAAAACTAATGCCAGGAAACGTAATGTGATATTTCGTCGCAGGGGCACTTTATAGATTTGCATGACTATAAGGTAATATAATGAGCGCAATCAAGCGCTTTTTTCATTCATTTCTTCTACACGGAGAAGTTTACAGACAGATTTTTATCAATATTTCATCCAATTGTCATCCAAATTTAACCAAAATTTAATGGATTGGTCCTTGGCATATAACCATCCCTTCCCCGAAACTTTCCGTGAAAATCTGTTCATTAATTTTTGCGATATCTTGCATACTCACAGACAAACAGACAAACTTAAACAGAGGGAAAACATAACGTCCTGGCGGAGGTAATTATTTTAGAGTTATTAAAGGGGTGTTATTTTTTGATGGATGCGATCCAGTTCGCATGGCCGTCATGAACGGGGTGCGGAGGGCTAAATAATAATATTTTGGGCTCGCATTTTGAGTTTGCCTAAGTAACCAGGCCTTATCCAAAATGTCAGCCAATATTGGGGTTAGGGTTAGAAAACTCGTTAGGCGGCGGGTTAGGGTTAGGATCTAAGTTGTTTTGGAATTAGCAGTTCTATGATGTAAGTCATACTCATAGAACTGCTAATCCCAAAACAACTTAGATCCTAACCCTAACCCTACAACATAATTAGTTTCTAACCCTAACCCACATTTTGGTTACGAAAAAGAAAGAAACAATAATCAACAGAAATGTAATGTACCGCTGACACGTGGATGACAGTTGTTGGCGCACCTGGTTTAGGTCGATGACATTAAGTACTTTCCGCACGAAAGACCCATGTTTTTTTATTTCTACGTCCACCAGAAGACGCTAAATTCCGATCGGCTAACTCAACTCATTAGTATTCAACAGAGGTTTCCTGTCAGGAAATAAACATTTAAAAATGGCAACTTTAGAAAAACCAGTGTTGGTAGATGATTTTCTTTCGAAAACTTTAACCGATCTTCATTTCGTTGCTGGTCGTAGCTTTAAATTAAAACAGAAACACAAAGTTTCAACTAGCTAGGGAGATACTGGCAGGAAAATATGTTTTGATGGTATTACCAACGGGATTTGGAAAGAGTTTGATTATGGATTTTTAGTAGATTTAGCAGACGTTAATTCGTGCGAGCGCGTGATTATCAGTCGGCAGGGAAAGCAGCTATTATTGTGATTTCTACCTTGTCCTGCTCTTCAGGTGTTTCAACAGTGCTCTCTGGGCCTTCGGAGAATTCCTTCGACGTTTCAGAATAAAGAGACTTACAGCTAGACGTATATAAGATATGGTTTCTACGTTGTCTTGCGGCTATGAAATTTCTTAGCCAAATTCCATTCTGTAGTTATGGTGTTCGGTAGTCAGACGTCGCTTCATTCTATCAGGGCTATTTATATTAACGGTTGGTGGAACATTGCTGTCTCATTCTTTCATGTGTGTTAATACTGATTTAATAAAGTGATAAAGTTTAAAAGCATTTCTTATTTCTTCTACCGCAAGACCTACAAACTCGCTCGGAGAAAGTTTCACTGCGTAGTAATGTAAAGCCGATTGATTCACAAGCCTCAGTGCTTCCATGTCTACACGATTTCTTAAATAAATTTTCAAAATAAATCTTGTTTTCCACCAGATGCAGTCAAGCTTTTTACGGAGTTTCAGACCTTGATACCGAAGTGAAATGTTTTAATCATTGAGGAAAGCCCTGATTGGTTGTTTTTAACAGTTCTTCATGTAGGCGGAAATCAAAAAACATGGCTCTTTCTAGGGTCTTTCGTTCGCCTTTCCGCTTTGCCCCTCCCCCTAACGCCGCCACACAGGCTCTTAATTTGTGAATAAATTTTGCACGCATCCAAGTAAGTAAATGGAATTCGTTTGAGATGCCATATGTACAGTATATGTACCGTGTGTAACCGTCATCAAATTAACTAGAAATACGAATTCATATTTTTCATATATACATCATAATATATACATCATAATACATACATCATAATGTTCGCTTCATAATACACACAGGTTAAAAGTTAAAAAGTTTAAAAACTACCAAACTAAATTTTCGACTACAATGTCATCTTCAGGGTTAACATTGACCATTAACTGTCCAACCTTCGACACAGCTGCAAAGCTGAGTTATAATCAAACCGTAAACCTTAATAAGCAAATATATATAAGGTAATAAAAGATTGGTAGTAGCATATATAGGAAACGATACCATTGATTGCGTTATAAAACAACCCATGGTTATAAGGAAGATTTATAAGCAAGATTTATAAGCAAGCTTTATAAGTGAGCTTTAGGGCTTTGTCACCTATCCCTCGTTTTGAAAGTTATCTCGATCAATATTTAACCGTTTTCAATTCTGAAAACAGATTTGGAATTAGGGAGTCTAAATACATAACACACGTACCTATTATATTACGCAAACTTGTATACCTTCGTAAAAACCTCTTTATGTAGTTCGTCAGATCAACAAATCGATAATGGCCGCATCATTTCTGCTCAAATATGGTCCCGACTCAAACGGATTACCCAAAACGACTGTTTGCTTCCTTATAAGGAGTTGGACCTACCATATATATTTCGCAACTGGTCCCGGTTTGGTCTTAAAATGTATGTATTCCAGCACTCGAAATTATATATATATATATATATATATATATATATATATATATATATATATATATATACATATATATATATACATATATATATATACATATACATATATATATATATATATATATATATATATATATATATATATATATATATATATATATATATATATATATATATATATATATATATATAATATATATATATATATATATATATATACAAATCTTTAGTTAGAAATGGGTCGCTGCTGCGGCGAGATCACCCTGCGAGGGGATTAGTATTGGCTCAGAGGTGTCTAGCGCTTTCAAATTACCACAACACAGTAAGTTGTTTGAAAGGAATGTTAATTAATTTAATGCCGGTTCAGTTTTTTTGATACACGCGGTATAACAACATATTTATCGTATTTCGTCTTGATAATACCGGGACTGAAAAACAATACAAACATTCAACCTGTTCTCATCATATTTCCCTTGATGGAAACGACAAATGAGTTGATCATGTGCAGCCATCTCGATGCATGAAAACCAATAGCCTTTAAGCGGTTGCTATTAATAGTCAAAATGCGGACAAACAAACCAATTTTGACAAATTATTGCAAATGAGCTATTTTCTTTTGTTATGACAGCAATAATTACGGGTAAATGCGGACAAACATGGGTACTGACGTCATCTCGACAAAGTGCTATTTCGTTGATGTTGAATATGTCCTCAGGGGACAGTGATATATTTACTAATATGTGCACAATTTATTCATAAAGTCTAAATAATATGTTGTTTGTCTGACGGATATATTCGTCAATATACATAAACATGCAAGCATGCACACTTAAACAAGTGAACGCGAGAATCGTATATATATATATATATATATATATATATATATATATATATATATATATTTTTTTTTTATATATATATTTATATATATATATATATATATATATATATATATATATATATATATATATATATATATATATATATATATATATATATATATATATATATATATATATATATATATATATATATATATATATATATATATATATAAATATATAAATATATATATATAATATATATATATATATATATATATATATATATATATATATATATATATATATATAGAAGTGTTGTGATAGAAACTATCAGGTTCAAAATCATATGGGTAGAGTGCTCAATGCGTATACGCAGAGCCAAATAATTACAAAATGGTTCTTCAAATACTTAAACTTTAAACCTTAAACCTTAAGCATTGAGCGCGAAAAGTATGATGCGAACATGTGCTTTAAAATTAATTCTGTCTGGATGTGTTATAGAATACAACGAGCACGTAATTATCACCTTCGCTTCGTCACCTCGCATGCGATGCGACAAATTAATTCGTGAGAAATGGTTCCCCGCCGCAGCGAGATTACCTCGCTTGCGAGGTAAAAACTGGCTGACGTTTCATATAAATATCCCGAATTTAAAACATAGTCCTAACCCCAACACAATCCTAATCCTAACCCTAACCCTACACCTAATACTAACCCTAACTCTTACGATAATGCTTTATTTTAGAAATAACAGCTGATTTTAATTTCGAATTTTACTACCGATCATTTCTGGATTTATATGAAACTTCGCCCGAACAACTGGTGGGTCTAGTGTAGAAAAACCGTTGTTGAGATCTTAACAACGCGAGTTCAGTATATAGATGTATAATGTAAAGGAAACGCTGTTAAATTATTTCGGTATATAATGATTATTAGTTGCGGTATGCATGGCTCGTTATCCGATGCATTTCCTCTACAATTGACAACGTTGACATTATCTCAAATATCGTGATCATTAATAAATTGTAATTCTTACCTAATACTACAGCAGAAGAGGCTTTTGATCCAGCTTTTGAAAAATGGACTGTTAACGCTGAATACGAAAAAGCGTATGCTGCCGCCTGAAAAAAATCGATAACTAGGACAAGATACGAGAGTCTAATAAACGATAAAGAAATCTCGCTAACTGCGTAGATAAATAGAGCTATCGCCATGGTTCGAAGCTCACCAAGGCTGTTTATAAGCTTCCCTGCCAAAAGTAACCATAGTCCTGTAAAAGGTCGACGAATTACACCTGCAACTGCTATGAGTTTCGGGCTTCCAGAAAGCGCGGCAATGTACCAATACTCCCAGTAATATTGAAATGAATAAGAAGACCCAACATGAAAAGCAATTAACAGCATGAACATATAGTGTCCGCTAAAGATAACGCTTTTCACTTCGGCCCAGTTGATTACTCTATGTTCGAGATATTCAAAAGAGATCCATGGAAGAGCAACGAGCGATAAACTCATAGTAATGGCTACGAATGGAAACGTTACGAAATATCCATGCATGACTTTACCACAAACTGTGTTCTTTACGTACGACGCGATCATGCCGACGGAAAATAAAGAAATACTAGTTCCAATTTCGGCGCAGCATAAGTACGAACCGTAGTTCGCCCTTTCTTTCTTGATGTACGTCATGACAGCCACGTTATACAGTAAGAAAACGGATAAACTGATGATGAAGTATAACACTCTAATCAAAACCATCACCAGAAATATGAAGGAGCTACTAGAGACAGAAGCGTTCCATTTCAATGAGTTCCACGTTTGGTTCACGATATAAGACTGATTATCTGAGACTGAGAAGATCGACTGTCCTTCTGATGGTAAAACTATAACATTTGATGGGTTATTCGATATTTTGAGTGACAAATCGGAGATATTTGTATCCCACACGGTTGTGTTCAAGAAGTCGTTGGTCCCATTATTTAAATAATCACTTTGTCTTGTATTACACGAGTGCGTAACATTGGGCAGCAGTGTAAGCGGCGCCAATGACAGCAGAATAAGTACAGGAGTGCATACAACTAAAACCAATTTTCTTGCTCGATATCGATCGGCGAAAACTGCAATCAGAGGGAGAAATAGAGTTGGAAATCCCCAGAGATTTGTGAAGCCGATTTGCTTGCCGGTGAAACCTAGTTGCTTCAGATACAACGCCAAATATTCCTGATATGTTATCGAGCTTGACAAATTAAAGAAGTACATCCATTTTAATGCAACGGCTTTCCACGACCACGTAAAAGATACCATGTTCGGTTTATATCACGTAAACCGCGTTCGGGTTTGTTCGAAATTCATTTGCAATGAAAGAATATTGTCTTTCGATTCGGAATAAATAGCCATCCTGTCACAAATGAATGCGTATCAATTGCGCCATCCATGCATGACACAGGTGGAAAAAGCAACGTCGGGTCGGCGTTACTGGAGATTTGTCAAAGTCAAACGACACAAGAAATATATCATGTAATTTCGCTGAAGTCATCACTGATAATATTTCTAGTCCTTTATCGATTTCTCTCACAATAGCTGCTATTTTGGTGAGAGAAATTTCATTTCAAATTATTGAAATGGTTGTCTGTAATCAGCATATGTCAGGTCGTTGTAACAGGACCAGATTCCCCATCTAGACTGCCCCCCCCCCCCCGTATCTGTTACTAGGACCAAATGTCCCCCTTGCGAAATCGTTTGATGAACTTCGTAAAACATTGTAAAGGATCCACACTTGTAGTAGAAGGTAAAATAGTTTGGAAACGAACGTGAAACTTTTAAAGCGTTCAACCGATCAAAGACTTCATTCCAACAATTAATTGAATTGAATCAAAAGTCTATGATAATTTTTGCAGTGACATTGTGAGACCATAAATGAAGTCAGCCGTAGCGTTAATTGAAAGTGGTCGCGGCATTCGACGAATATAGTTATATTAGCATTCTCTTTAAAAACTGTCGAATTTAACATGCCAATCATTACAATTCTGTGCGCGCTCTTCGACTTTCCCATTGCTAAAAAAATTTGAAGTGGACCTAGTAGACGTTCAACGACAAAGATGTGGATCCGATTGTGGCCGTTTCGCAGTCGCATATGCGGTTTCGGTGGAGTTCGGTGAGTTCCCACAGTCAGTACAGTTCCTCCAAGCTAAAATGCGACCGCATCTGTTGTTATGCCTGATGGGAGTTTTCGCCGTTTCCGCGAACCGATGGGAATAGGAAGCCGAAAAAATCACGGCAAGATCAATTCAATAAAATATAACTGTTTTGTCGATGTCGCCTTCCAGAAGAGTATGATGACATATGGTGTGCCAGCTATGAAACGTGTTTTCATTTCAAACGCGAAGGGTTAATATAAAAATTGGGAGGGTCTCATAATTGTCAAGACTATATCGATTAGTTTAAAACGACTGCATATAGCAATGTTTACTTTGTCAACACACACACACATATAATATATATATATATATATATATATATATATATATATATATATATATATATATATATATATATATATATATATATATATATATATATATATATATATATACATGTATATATATATATATATATATATATATATATATATATATATATATATATATATATATATATATATATATATATATATATATATATATATATATATATATATATATATATATATATATATATATATATATATATATATATATATATATATATATATATATATATATATATATATATATATATATATATAAATATATAAATTAATTTCATTATATATGATGGATTAAAAACAGTTCTAAGTCCGAAACACCTTGTGTCTGACAAGATTTTACATGATAAACATAATTTTCGGAAAGTCGGAGAGCACACGCAGAATTGCAATTTTAAATTCGAATGCTAAATTGGTCAGTTTTTAAAGCGAATTTACTCGATCTCAATCCTGAAAAGATATTTGGAATTATAGCGAGTCCAAATACATAACGCACGTGCCCATAATATTACGCAAACGTGTATAATCTTCGTAAAAACCCATTTATGTAGTTCGTCATATCACCACTGGCCAATGGCCTCCTTCGCCCAAAATCCAAATATTGTCCGATTCAAACGGTTCACCCAAAACGACTTTTTACTTCCTTATAATTAGGAGTTGGTGCTACCATTGTAACGAGAACACTTAGTAACCAAGGGACAATTAGGATAAGTTGGGTAAAGCAGGTGTTCCTAATTGTGTGTTTGTGGGGGCAGCTGGGGGCTTCGTTGTTGTGTTTACGGAGTTCGAACTCTATGGCTTCGAGGTTCATTTGTAGATTATATTAAAAGCAATAACGTTACAACCATGCTCCGTTCATATATATATATATATATATATATATATATATATATATAGTGAAAGGATTTATGGTGAAGGAAAATTTCGAGTGTTGGAATACATACATTTTAAGACCAAACCGGGACCAGTTGCGAAAAATGCAACTTCAAGGCCTTCCGGCTGGAATTGAACCCGCGACCCTGCGATATCAGAGTATCTCGCAAACGAAACCCTCCAACTCATTCCTATTACCTAAACAATGAACCAATCAAGAGTGTTTCTAATCAAGTCGACTTGGGTGTGGTTGTCAGCAATGACCTTAAATGGACCCCTCATATTGCCAGCTGTACTGCCAAAGCCAACCGCTTGCTTGGCTTTCTTCGCAGGAACTGCACTAAATTAATTTATACTCGCTGCCGTCCGCTACTCTATCTTGCTCTCGTCCGATCTCACTTGTCTCACGCTAGTGAGATCTGGGCACCTCAAGGTTCGTCACGTGATCTTGCGTTCCTGGAGGGAGTTCAAAGACGAGCTACCAAATTTATACTACAAGACTACGATTTGTCTTATCCTGAGCTTCTTAAAAAGCTGAAATTACTACCTATATCGTACTGGCTTGAAATAAAGGATCTCATCTTTTTTTTCAAATGTAAACAAGGCCTTTACGATCTAGACATCTCCTCTTTTGTTACCTTTTCTTCTTACCTCTCGTCTCGCACCCGTTCTAGCAACGACAATTTGCTTCAAGTCAATCCTTGCAGGACCTCTCTTTTTAGGAACTCCTTTTTTAATCGAATTGTCTTTCTCTGGAACAATCTATCTCCGATCATCCGTAATAGTACGTCTGTTTTCTCTTTTAAGCACCAACTTTATATATACTACTCTTCTCAATTAGACTCTTCTTTCGATGTAAACAGAATGCGCACTTGGAAAACGTACTGCTCTAAGTGCCGTTCATATAATTTAAGCTACTGTTCTTAATCTGTCCTATATCATATGTTATTAGTGTAATTAGTCCTTGTCTTTAATTTATGTCTATTCTGTAAATTTTTGTCAGGTTGGTCTTCACATGGGAAACATGTCCTGTTGACTATACCTTCAACGATGTTCAAGACTGCACTGTTTTTGTCTGTTTTTTTATCTTTAACCGTTGTATTAATTATTTTGCTTTCTTGCTTGGTTGTAAAGTTAATAAATAAATAAAAGTACATCTTAAACGGACCTTCTACAAAAGCAGCAAAATAATTTATCTGGGATTTTAAAAATTGGAGTTGCTTGTGAATTTCTTCTTGTTCTGGAGAGGCCTCTGGCTCTGGGAATAGTTCAGAATAGTTCAGAATATATTCTGTGAATAGTTCAGATGGTTTCTATTCAACTGCATGGCAATGATACGCAGGATTGTATTTGGGAGGAAGTGAAGTCCTCCTCTCTGCCATTAAAAAGGTTTACTTGTATTGGAAGATGGGCGAAAAAATGAATCATTTGGTTTGTTTCTGTCTCGTGAAACAGGGGCAATACTATTGAGTACTTGCACATATTTTGCACTGTTTCAGATAAGTCATCCTCAAAAAGAAACCTGGCTTCATATTTCCAGTAGAACAATTTTGTCTAAATTCATAGCTTAAAGAAGGACGAAGTGCGTTTTTTCGTTTGAAAGAAGCTCCTTGTCGACATGGCCAATCAAGACAATTGAATCTGTTAAATTTGGAAAAAGGCTCCTATAGTCTGGGATAATCATTTTTCTGCTCTCGAGAAGGTAGTCAAATGCATGTTGTAATAATAGCACATGAGATTCTTAACAACAAATATTGTAAAACAGACAATTTAATATTCTTTTCATGGGGACTTAAACGTCCCCAAATCTCCATACTTACACGAGGTACATATAAGTTCTCACATTTTTTTTGTACATTGTACTTTTGAGAAATCTCTTTACGTTTTGGAAGATCAAAATCAAGTGCCAATTTTTCACTTACAGAGAATCATGTCTCGTTAGAGGCCGGGAGTTCAGTGACTCATTTATAGAGTCTAACAAATCAACTTCATTATCATGCATGGTCAGCCTCGGCATCCAAATCATTATCACCATATAAGCTAAGCGCATCGTCATCATTGGACTGGTAAAATATCGTGTCGGACTACCGAGCTTCTGCCGGGATACGAACTACTTTCTCTGAAGCACTATGATCAGGGGCGTACCGTGCGGGGGGGGTGTGGGGGGGTGTGACACCCCCCACTTTTCACTGAATTCGTCGGTAAAACGCGGAGTCGGTCGGTAAAGCCTGGCATCGTCGGTAAAACCGATTGGTCAGACCGGAAGTTGGGAAAACCTTGTAATAGTTAAGACTGTCGGTAAACTGTTCGTCATATTAGATCGTTGGTAAAATTGACTTAATCGACTGTTTAGACTTTGTCGGTTGTATAAAATTCGATTTAATTGCATGGGTTAATGTTAATGTTATAAACCTCCGGCCTTTTTCCGATTTCCGATCCAACCTAGTAGGCAGCAGGCAACTCTTGGATTCATTTGAAGTATGATCGCTGCAGAATTAGATGAAAAAGTTTGCTCAAATTGCTGCAAATTGTCTTTCCGAGCTTCTAGATTTCAAAATTTTCCGGGGAAGGCCCTCTAAAAATGCGGTCACTGATTACCTACTTGTCGACTTCAGCCCCCCCCCCCCCCCACTTTAAATCCGCTCCTACGCCTCGGCGCCCACGTGTTCGTCGGTAAAACTAAGACGATACACCCCCCCATCCAAAATGGTCACGGTACGCCACTGCATATGATCTGCTTTCTCTGAAACATTAGTATTTGACCCTGCACTTGGGTTAGAAGGATAAGCATGACTATGCTTAACTCGCTTCACTGTTTCTTCACGGTCAAGGTCCTCAGTTTCATGTTGACAAAGGACATAAGCAGGTTGTTGTTAACCATCATACTTTTTTGCATGTCAGACAAAACTGATATCAAACTATAGGATCAGTGGAAGGCGACTACTCGCTAATCTCAGTCAAGATGAGATTTTTCTGGCGATGAATTCTCAACCTCATTCATTACATCATCCAGTACTTGTACGGTTTCGTCGTTCGACATGACCGAACTACAAAAGCAAATCTTACATATACATCAACAATATACTTAGCTTGTAATATTCTGGATGATAAAGGTTTCCAACGATACAGTATATCCATGCAGGGTTGTTTCCAATCGGCGATTTAGAGGAATAATTCAGTGACAGATTTGCTTATTAGCAGACACAAAGATTCAAACATGGCTGTATTCAGGCGCGTGATCCACACAATTGATTGGTGCATGCGCTGCACTATTTCGCTGATGACGAAATACAATTGAGTTTTACACTGGTCAATAAGATTATAATATCGAACGACCGGATTTTCGGCTTTCCCCCGTGGAGGAAAAATGCCCTGGGTACGAGGTTGAGGCTAACGTATGTATTGGGAAGCAGTGTTTTTAATTTTTCGTCACGTTGTCAATCTGTTTGACGTACTTTACTTTCATGATATGTTTCATTTGTTTATTTATTCACCCATCAAACAAATCGATCCATCCCAGTTATATTTGAAGAAAAAATAGACAAGAAAAATATAGTTATAGTGAATAATAACGTCTAATATTTAATCTTCGTCTTCTCTACAGCTAGTGACTTGTTACTGAAGGTCAAAACATTAACTAACAAAGAAAATGGAACATCCAGAATGCTAGTTCAATTAGCATTTTTCAAGCGTTTTCCCCTCGCAAGTTTCTTGTAACTCAGCACCTCTCTTTCTTGTTGATGTGCTTGAATTGTATATTGTAATTGGCTCGTTGAAAACACAAAGCAGCTACTCGATCACATTCGCAAAGACCACTTGCACAATTATTATTATTTGACGCTATACAAGAGAAAAAATTAAGTATAATAATTCTTTAGTTCGTGTGTTATCAACGCATGTCGATGTATTTGTGTTTGTGTAATTAAATAAGTCAATAATTTATTTAGGGAAACCTCATCACCATGGGTGTTTTAACGTTAGAGACATCTCAATACAATATACAGACATTCACAAATTTAAAAAATAATAAAAATACAATTTTAAATATTATTATATATTATATATATATATTAATTCATTAATGCGAGTAAAATATATTAGTAGAACTAGAAGAAATTATCAGTGATTTCGATGAACTATTCCATTCATTATATTATACAATTAATGACAAAACTAGATTATTCTTAAGTCTTGTGTCATAGGAATGAACGTCATGTCCAAAATAATTATCAAAATTAAAATCAATCCCATTATTTAAAGCATTTTAGTATAAACTAGTAGTTTAATGCAAATGCTGTAATCCGATTAGCTGTACTACTACCTAGCTAATTAACAATAAGACAACGAATCCGAGTTGCCTGTGAGCAGTTGTCTACAACCATAAACAACCTTTCTTGAACGTAAAGTTGTCTTATCAAACATTGTTCAAATTTTCAGATAATTTCACCTTTTTGTTTTTAGAAATTTCAAAATGTAGAGTAGCTCGCTCACAAAAAACGAGGTTGTAATTATTCTGCTTCAAATTTGGTGTAGATATAAACTCCATAGGAATAAGAAAATCCGTTTTCTTATACGAAAATGTCAAGCTGAACAATATTCTATTACTTTCGGGCCAATGTTTTCATGATTTCATATAAATTTTAGCAGACGCCATGTTTGGCCTAGATTTCAGGTTTTGCTTGCAGCGTGAATATGTCGTGGCTTCTGCTTGGTGATGATAGGAATATCGATTACATTCATTGCACTTTTGTGTTCTTCTGTATGCCAGTAAGATTCTATAGTATATATTTACCACATATAAGACGCGAAGATCTTTTGTAAGGCAAGAGATAGAGCTGCAAATGATTGCAAATGTTTCTTTTTCGTAAAATGGTATAGCAGTAGTCGTGTGTTTGGCAACACCTGCAAGAGAAACGGGTAGAAAATAAGATTTTGCAACGGAGATATTGGTTTGTAGGAGAAGGGGATGGAGAGAACAAGGAGAAGGAGAAGAAGTGGAAATCATATCAAGCTATTTGTCATAAATAGTATATGAAAATTCTTAGCCCGCCCACTTCCGGATATTTGATCGCAAAAGTATCAAAATATGCGCTAAAATCGAAATGTTTTCGCGATTGAGGAGCAGTATCACTTCTGCTAATGTTTATTTACAAGCAACTGCATTGCGTATTTCATTACTTGCTGTATAAATATCTATAGCTATATATAAATGATGCATTTGATGGTGCGGGAAAGTCACAGGATAGAGGTGAGTAGCGCGAATGGTGACGGCGTATATTTTGAAGCACATCTCAATTTGCAATTAGAAAGTCTTGTTTATGTGTTGATTCAACTTATAGGGCAATCAATGACTTAATAGTCGATTGTGTTCTATTCAATCTATTATTTAGTTTTGTCTTGTATACTATAACAAGGAACGTGAGAAATAAACGGCTTTTGACAACAGTAAATCAATCTGAGCTTCTCCTAATACATTTAACAAGGAAAATATCCTTGCTCTGGCCTTACGCGCTTTGCGGCCGCCATGCGGGATATTGTAATTGATATTGGCAATGTTGGAAGATGATTATTTGGTTATATTGACTTTACGCTGACCGATCACACGGAAGGCGCACCAAATGGAAAATCTGACAAATTGGGCGAAATAGTTTGGTATGAGAAGGACGAGAAGAAGAACGAGATTAAGAACAACGAGAAGCACGAGTACTTAGTAAGGACCTAAAGGAGGAGGAGAAGGAGGAGGAGACGGAGGAGGCGGAGGAGGCGGACAAGCCCAAAGACAAGAAGGATGGAGAGGGTTATTAAATATTGCATGGTATATTTTAATAATATTTTTAATAAATTCAAATACCTGTCGACTTGGTCTACTGGTCTACCTTCACCACCCAGTCCACAGTAACAACCATAACCAATGTAGAAAAAGGGATGTATATTAGTCGCTGCGAAAATCATGTCTTGAAATTCAAACAGGCTTCTTCTTGAACGGTTGAAGCCTATATCATAATTAACATTTATAACACGACTGCTCTGATTGGTCAATACATAGGAACTTTTCCGCCTTATTGCTTATTTACATGTCGGTAAACCTTATTGCTGAATAGAAACAACGACTCGGCAAGGAAGAAATGGAGGTATATAAAGCAAAAAAAAGCACTGCACTTTATATCCTCCCATCATATGACGATAACGTCTGGAGAATTATAATCGTAGCAATAGACTTTCCGGGCGGAAAACGTAGACGTAGAATAAAGATAAGAACCCAGCTTAAAATCTTCAAATGGAAAACCATGACAATAAGAAAATTCGAAAATATTTACTAACGTTTCGTTGCACCCAGCAACATCTTCAGTGTGATTAAGTTATTACAATAAAAATATGTATTTCAGCGTCGATAGATTAGTGCAGTACAAAGAATTGCAAAAGAAATGCACCCATTCTATTATATGGTTCCATTTTACACCCATACACCTCCCTTTATCTAGAAACTATATTATACATACCAATATTAGCTGCAAAACTGCTACTAGCGACCAATGCCAAACAAGCGAGAAATACCGAAATAGTCTTCATATTTCCTGTTTAAAAAAAAAATTATAAGAAAATCTTTTCTATTACTTCAATTTTAATGCTGGCAACCATACGTTATTTCTCTGAGGAATTCACGCTACTCAAAGTCTAGCAATAGTATAATAAAATCTTTATCCGCTGACACGGATGTTGATTTTTCTCGCGTGATTTTCTAATGTTTTCGCACTAATTTTGATAGAAGATAAGTATCCAGAAACTTGAATAGCCATTTATTAACCTCGATTTATTAACCTCGTTTACTCGGTCTGCACTGTCAAGACCTCATATCTCGTTCTCGGTAAATACTTTATATATATATATATATATATACTTACAAAATAATTTTCAGGCGCAGAAGTCAGTATGTGCTCTTTTCTGGGTTCTGCCGTTGTATCGTTTGGCCTGTTTGCTTGTCATATGTCTGTCTATATAGAAGTCAGATTTTGTGAAAAATTAATATCCAATTTTAGTTTAATTTAAGTGCACAGGTGCATAAACAGCATCAAAATATTAATATGGAGATAGGCTAAGCTTATATATATAGGCTATTTACATGTATCGTAAAGTTCTCGTGGCAATTACGACTATTTATAAACGGCAGTGATTAATCTGGATGATTTTTTATCATAATAAATTTTTTATAGTCCCCAAAACGTTCAAGGAAATCAAGAATCATTCACGAGCTATCTCCTCGTGCTCGTGAGTAAATTTTACAGTATATAACATAAACCAGGATACGAAATCTTCCCAATTAATCACAGCGTGTGTCAACGTAACTTAAAGTGCGGATTCACTATATGTACAGCAGTTCATTTCGTGACGTCAAAATACCAACTCGAATTGTTCGAATTTAAACTGAATTATAAAATAACCAGAAGTAAATTGGTTACTGAGCTCAAAAACCGTGTCATTATCCTCAATAAAGCATAAGCTGACGTGTTCCTCGCGTAGATTTTGTCGTTTTTGACGGATTTAAATAGTTTAAATCACAAAAGGAAGTCAAAGAATACCTGGATACAAGGCTAATCAAGGTACTAACACAACGGAAGATTTTAACTGCAACGTTGAGTACATTTTCATTGCTAACCTCGCCGACGTGTTTTCAACAAAGGTTTCCTAGCAACGCACATAGCAACGCCTCTTATAACAGTTAAATCTGCATCTTTGATGTGGCTTTATTGTTAATTTAATGGTGTTATTTTATAAAAGAAATACAAAACTTTGTCTTCTGTGATTATCGAGTTATAATGGCACTCGAGAAGCTAGAAAAACACTCGGCAATCGCCTCGTGTTTTACACGCATCTCTCATGCCATTATAACTCGATAATCACACGCGCCCATTTTTTATTTCTTAAATGAGGTTAGGGTTAGGATTATGATGACGGTTATGGTTAGGATCAGGCTTTGATTTTGGGTAAGGGTTAATTTTGTACCTAAAAATAACCAAATAGTGACTTGTGACGCCACGACATCAACTGCTGTACAAATAGACTCCCAACTTAAGTGAAACATTTATTATTCATTGTGATTCAAAAATTATGAATCATTGTGTAATTACTAAAACATGGCCATTGTTCTAAGGTGCGAATTTGTCTATTTTTTATTTATAGTAAAATAGTGCAATTCATTACTTTTGCACATATGATACGTCGATTATCGTCAAGCTCATATCCTCAGAAAAATGATTTTGAGTCCCGTACGGGAATCGAACCTGTAACAATCAGAAGGTAATTACAGGTTCGATTCCTGTACGGGACTCAGAATAATTTTTCTGAGGATATGAGCTTGACGATCGTCCATGTATCGTCAGTCTACTCCAAGCTCTCCCACATTCACTAGCAGTGTGCATATTAACACATTGTGTATATTAACGCATTTTTGCACATATTTTATTATTCTTTGATGTTATATCAATTTTGGATATTAATAATAAATATGGATTTCAAGCAATCTGAACAATAATAATAACTAGGAGTTCTTAAGTGAAATGCTGGAGCAGTGGGTACGAGGTTGGAGCAGTGTTCAGGATCAGGCATGCCAGTAGAAAGATGCTAGAAATTTTCTATAGCATAGAGGAGCAAATAAATAGAATGAGAATCTAAACCACGTATCAAGCTAAGGCGATCATATAGCCTTGAAATATTAAAATAACATACGGTAATCATATATATGGCGCGTTAAAGGGTTTATAATGAATGTACTATGAATGGTCTTATATGCAATCCGAGTAAAACCGAGATTGTCCATCTATCATCACGTTTATGCATTATGCATTATTATGTGAACCAATGCCAGAAATATGTGTCAATGATGTGAAAATCCAACCGGCTCCGGTTGCACGTGATCTCGGTGTTGCTGTAGATAGACATCTAAAATTAAATACTCATGTAAATAACATCTGTAAAACGGCCACTTTTACTATAAGAAAGATCGGCAAGATCAGGAAATATTTGAGTAAAAAGGACTGTAAGAAGTTGGTGCATGCATTCATAACATCAAAACTTGACAGCTGTAATAGCATCCTATATGGCTTACCAGAAGCTGAATTGAGTAAGTTACAGCGAATTCAAAATACAGCTGCAAGACTTGTAACAGGGGTTAAAAAATCGGAGCATATCTTCCCTGTGCTCAGTTCGTAATCTTCACTGGTTGACATCAAGGATTGTATTTAAGATACTAATAATTACTTTCAAGGCTTTGCATGGCCAGGCGCCTGTTTATATTACTGATTTTCTGAATAAATATAAACCTACTCGTGCTTTGAGATCATCAGACCGTAATCTGCTACTTGAGCCAAAATCCAAAACGGTGACTGGTGGAGACAGAGCGTTCTCGCCTATCGGCACCAAATCTGTGGAGTTCATTACCACAGGAAATTAGAAGCTTTGATGTTCATAGTGGTAATATATGTAGTAGGCTTTATCTTATAATGAAACTGTAATTATAAGATTTATAAGTAAAATTAAGAATATATTGTTGCAAGAGCATTGAGACTGTTGTATAATGCTCCTAATACGTCTATTATTATTATTATTATTATTATTATTATTATTATTATTATTATTATTATAATGTCAAAATTCAATGTGACCATTTGAACGCCATACATCTAATTTGAACAACATTTACTAAGCCTCGCGAAGTTATAAATTTTCCATTCAAGCAACACTCTGATCTTTGCAAATCGAACTTCACGTTTGTAATATTTGCTGAATTGAACAGAGTTAATATCTGGCGCTCGTGCGGTCATATTTCAAATCGAATAAACGAACGGGATTTAAAATAACATACGGAAATCATGCGGTATATCACCGTTGTCAAAAACATTGAGGTTATACTGTCTCCTTGAATTAAGACGCTGTCGTTTGTTGCTGTGTTCCACTCGATAACAATCTAAACCACGTATCAAGGCGATCATATAGTCCATTATAGCCTTGGAAGGCAACTGGCAGCGTGCAAATAGAACATGCGCAGTTTGGCTGCTACTTCTCACACACACCCCCGGAAATGGACAAACAACAGACAACAAACTCAAATTCGAACTAATCGAAATTTGCTCGACTATATATAGCTCGCCAAAGAGACTGAACACAAGTTATGCACTGGTAACCCAAGATTTGTCAAGAATAGAGTGCTGCTCCCTGCGGGAATAATGACTTATTATAGGAGCATTATACAATAGTCTCAATGCTCTTACAACAATATATTCTTAATGTTACTTATAAAAACTAATTACAGTTTCATTATAAGATAAAGCCTACTACATGTGATAAAGCCTACTACATACATAACAAGAGGGTTATAAGAAAATGATTCATTGTCAATTGGCTTTGCCATCAAAGTACTAATATGGCCAATGACTAGCCATATTACCGCATTCGACATATTTAAAGGGAAATGGCAATAAAAATTAAGTTTATCTTATTTGAAAGAACTTTTAAAATGATATATCAAGACCTTTTACAGATTTTCCATATCGTTCTTGGTTCTGTAAATATTTCACTTCTTTTTAACAAAGAACATTGAACATTCCGCCATCTTAGATATGCATAACCATCCTTGGATATGCGTGACGTCACAACCAGGGTAGAAATGTTTTTTATATCAGCAATTATCGAGTCATTATAGATGCTAAATCGTAGTTGTTTTGGGTGTTGTATACTTCTAAGTGAACTAGCAATCTATTTGAACGCATTCCACTGATATTTGGGCAATTATTTACAACTTTTAGAATGTTTACCCTGGTTTTGACGTCACTTAATTAGATCTAATTATAAAACAAGATTGCGGATTGCAGATATTTTTGTTCACAGATATTTCAAAAATTAAGGAAGTTACGGGGAAATTTTAAAAGGTCTTCATATATTATTTTAAATGTTCTTTCAAATGAGACAAAGAAAATTTGTATTGCCATTTCCCTTTAATAGGCTCAGACTGCGTTTACATGGTACCGGACGAATTTGGATCCGGTATGAAATACGTATGGCTCAGTTCTGTTTACACTTTATATACCGTCTTTATTTTGATCTCGGTTATTTTTGCGTTTACACGGTACCGGCACATAGCTTATGCGCAGAACTCATGCAGAGCAAATTTAAAATGGATACCTGCAACAACAACAAAATAGGCGCAATATGCGTACATACACGTTTGAGATGGCGCGTAATTACCATTGTGGCACAGATATGCAATTATAGTAAAACTGGAAGCAATTGATATTGGTATTAACATTTGTTGGAAGTGAAATTACTTTACACATGACTTGGTGGACTGGTGCATATATATTAACCATTAATATAAATACATTGGGTGATTATAGAAATTGCGTGCGCTGATTGGTCGAGCTACCTCGGCTTATTTCTCGATAATCACCTCCAGCGTTTTTTCAAGATGGCCACCAGCCGATTTGTCAAAGTGCGGGAGAAAAAGTCTATAAACTAGTATTTTTGAAGGAAATACTGTTCCTAAGAGTGGGAAAATGTGTATTTATACTAAAACTTCGTCTCGGTTTTTATTCACCGATATTCACCTCGCCTTCGGTGAATAATTGTTAATTAATATATTAACCATTAAAAACTGAACAAACATATTTCTTGAGGTAAAACTATACACCCATTACTGGTATAGCCCATTGTTTATCTGATGCATTAACTACATATATGGGCACGGTGCTACACTACAGATGGGCATTGTAGTTTTTCAGCACTTGGTTTTGGGTTATAATAGACTACTTGCACTTTGGGTAAGAAATACAGGAACATGTTTTATTGAACAATGTCAATCATAAACTTTATTATAAAATAATTAGTCGTGTCTTACGCACGCTGTGATTGGTCAGTTACCGTGTTTATATCAGGCTATGTAAAACATGGATGGATTACGCCATCGTGATACGCCATCAATTATCCATCCTACGCATCTATTAGCCATCAATTAGCCGCCATCAATTAGTATGGTGGCCCACAAGGGTCACCTCTTCTCCGTACAAACACGTAGCTTCTCCGTAGAAATCGAGCTTCTCCGTGGGAATACGCACATGTTCCACGGAAACAGACGCTTTCTCCACAAAAACAGACGCCTTACCCGTAGAAATAGACCCCTTCTCCGCGGAAACAGACCCCTTCTCCGGTGAAACAGATACCTTTTCCGTACAAACAGACGCATTCTCCGGTGAAATAGACACCTTCTCCGTAAAAACAGACGCCTTCTCCTGTGAAATAGACACGTTCTCCGTAGAAACAGACGTCTTCTCCGTAGAAACAGACACCTTCTCCGTAGAAACGGACGCCTTCTCCATAAAAATTTAAAAAACTCCCCCCGGAATCACCCCCTGAATTTTTTATTGTCGTGATCCGGGGGGTAAATAACCCAAACAACCGTCTGCTATCTGCAGCTCTGCTTGCAAATATTTGAAGAATTCGAGTGGAATGTCAAAGCTGTATAGGCATCATAAATTGCGGAACGTATTTCTAGTTTAAATATGGCTACGGAGAACCAATATGGTCCAGCAAGCTCATATTTATGAGCTGGCCTGAGCTCCATATATATGTAGTGAAGAACTCACTGCTCTGGTATACCTAAACCATAACCGCATGCAGGGTACGAGTCTGTACTACAGTACCTCCACTGCGACTTTGACTTCAATAAGCCCACGACTGTCTTGGATTTCGAGGCAGCACTTCCCTTGCGATAGTAACTTCTAGTTTAAATATGGCTATGGAGAACCAATATTGTGGCAACTGTCAAAGTGCGCTTCTGGAGAACTGTAACTTTTCAGTGTTGTGGCAATAGATATACCAGGCGGAAAACGTAATTTAAAGATAAATATTAGAGTCCAGCAAATGACTTTGAGACAAGACATAATAAAAGAGATTTAATTGCTAACGTTTCATTGCTTGTAGCGCAACATCATCATATATATTATAACATCATTATATATATTATATAACACGTATCTCAGAGCATATGGGGGTTTCGCCTTTGACTGGAAAGAAGCGCTCTGTGTCAGCCATGTCAGCTGTTCTCGCTCATAACAACACATCCTGACCAAACATCCAGTCTCTTCTTCTGATTTTAAAATACTCGCCTCATCAACTTCAAAATTTGTACTCTTACTAAAGGGAAGTCTTTCTAAGCTTAACCCCATTCTTAACGCTAATATTAGCTCACTACCACTTTCCTTATTCTAACTATTGACTAATCCTTGTAATCTTCACTAAACACCTTCAAATAATCTTTCGTTTGACTAGCTGAAACATGATATCTTATTTATCTTTGACTACTTGTATAGTTTAAATTTCAAATTTGTTATCCTATACTTTGACCGTTTGTAACTAACACTAAAATTCTAATGATTCTAACACTAGCATCTATGTGTATATATAGCGACGAAACTTTAGCAATTAAATCTATTTTATTATGTCTTGTCAGTTGTCTCAAAGTCATTTGCTGGGCTCTAATATTTACCTTTAAACTGTAACTTTTGTCATAATTGCGGGAATGACATTGCCGGTAAAGCATCTTTGTCATCATGTGGATATGGTTAATTTGTCTGTAAAAATATTTTCTAAAGAATACTTCAGCGGCATTGTTTCAAATTTATTCCTTCTGAAGATGAGTATATTGATCTTTAATACGGTGAAATACATACCATGGGAAATTAAATCATGGTGCGGTGCCAATCATGCAGCCAATGTTATAACCTTCATTTTTGCCCCCCGGATCACAAGAATGAAAAAAATCAGGGGGTAATTCCGGGGGGAGTTTTTTAAATTTTTATGGAGAAGGTGTCTATTTCTACGGAGAAGGCGTCTGTTTCACCAGAGAAGGCGTCTGTTTCTACGGAGAAGGTATCTATTTCCCCAGAGAAGGCATCTGTTTCCGCGGAGAAGGTATCCTATTTCCCCGGAGAAGGCATCTGTTTTTGTGGAGAAAGCGTCTGTTTCCGCGGAACATGTGCGTATTCCCACGGAGAAGCTCGATTTCTACGGAGAAGCTACGTGTTTGTACGGAGAAGCTACGTGTTTGTACGGAGAAGAGGTGACCCTTGTGGGCCACCGTAAATTAGCCATCAATTAGACATCATAACGACATCAATTAGCCACCATGACGCCATCATACGCAATATATATAAGGAGAATTTACGTGTTGATAAAATATATATTTGTACATTTTATTTGCTTTCTACGGCTTATTTTATAAAAGAAAACATTTTTATCCGTGTTCCCATTCGTTATATAAACACTCGTGAAAGTTTGGGAGAACTCAAAATCGCGTGGAAACACTCGCCCTACGGGCTCGTGTTCCCACTATGATTTCTCGTTCTCCCAAACTTCCTCTCGTGTTTATATAACTGTATGTATAACACGGAAAATGTTTTCTATTTCTTAAATATTATTTGCTGTATGGTAGAGTGCAGTTATCCTCTCGCCCGGCGCTAAGCGCCGGCCGAACCTGAGGGTGCTAATATCGACCGGCGTTTAGTCCCTTATCACGAGATGCAAGGGGTTCCTGATCTCGGTTCGGATTTATTTGTTTATAAATATATATATATATATATATATATGATCAACCGTCCTCATGCGCGGCATCCGAAAATTTGGTCCTGGTAACTAGATATAGACAGAAGCTGATTGGTAGACCTCTGCATTTGAATTAATATTTAAATTGCAACCGTCACATGATTGCGAATGCAAAAATTGAAACGGTATTGAAACGGTTATTTGGTGCGTTAAATTTGGCGTAATTTAAATTTAAATTGACGCCAGCGCGACAAACCGCTTTCCGGAAGAAGCCGCAATTCGCCGACGGCGAATGTTTATGCCATAAAAACCAGCCATTTCCTCATAAAATCATCGGATGCAGTAATGTAACATTACTATAGACATTATCAGCTGATTTCATGCCGAAACTGTAGTGTTGAAGGACAAGATAATCAAAGACAGGCACAAGTAAAAGGTAAATACATTGTCTCCGACTCACCGGTCTGTGTTGAGCAATTAATTTGCCTTTTCTGCATAGTTTTTTTTGGTTAGGGTTAGTAATTTGGTTAGGATTAGGGTTAGGATTTTGGTGATATTTACCAGCATTTCGTTGAATTCTAAGAGACTATAGCATCGTACGGCTACCGTACGAATAGCCATTACCTTCAGTTCAGTGCTTCACTTTATCGTTTAACTTTTTGACTTGACTCGCTAATTTTAATGTAATTTAAATAATTGTACACTGTATTGTGTATTTGCTCCAAGCTCCGAAATCTAATAGACACATTTTGAAATATTTAACAGAGAGATTTGGAAAAATTTGAAGGTGTGTAATGTTTTGAATGTTTAGAATTTTCAATTTTCAAAACATATATGTATAATATTTTGACAGTTGGAATTAAATCCATGCAGTTTAAAATATATACCATTTGTTCTTTATAATAGTGCAGAATAGTAAGTGGTAGTACAAATTTTGGAATTGCATGTTTATTATTTTATTGAAATTATAAATACTATGCTTGATAATTAGCCTATATATACAGTAGTTTAGGGTGAAAAAAACATGCATACTATTGCTGTATTTATATGACCTGGGCCTGGCCTACAATTTTGTAGCAATAAACAAGCATTACTGTATACTTGTCAGTGTTAATATATACACTGCTGTAGTGAATAAGGGAGCGCTCTGGGGGAAACAGACGATACAGTACATGGATGATTGTCAAGCAAGCTCATATCCTCAGAAACAATACTGGTATGTATTCCATATATAATCTGTGTTTACAGTACTCCGTCCATCATGGAACATGTTAGACCTACAATTACTTAGCTGGCCTAGTGGGTCACAATTTATTATGTCGCGATCTGTCAATGTAAAATACAGCTTATTATTATTATGTTCACATTGGGTATGTTGACACTACTAAGTACTGTGTTAGCTAGATCATTGTCGACAAGCAGACTAGGCATGGCATCCTGAATATAGGTTATAATATATATGTGTATGCTGATAGTACGTACACAATGCCATATATATATGCTTTGTTACATGGCAAATATGGTACAGTGGATCTGCAATCTGCATTAGGCATTATTATTTGTAGTATTATTGTTAATGCATTATTATTAGTAGTATTTTTATTTTATTACTTTATTTTATTTTATTTTTAACACTGGTATCAATATATGGGGGTCTTGTTTTCTAACAAATTACAGTTACAAATTTCAATACATATTCATAAATGTACAGTACAATTTTACAAAAACTAATTTTAACTCAAAAGTTGTATATCCTTCACATATTGTCAATTAAGGCAATAGATAATGGTGCTATAACATGTATGAACAGATAAATTGAAACATGGAAAACAGCTCTTTACTGGTAGATATGATGTTAAAACTGCCATGGAATTTCCTAATTAGCATTACGCAATGTAACTTGCTTCTAATACAAGAGGTACAAAACTTAGGATTTCAATTAACCAATCAGTTTCATGTCCCTACTTAGGAAAGATCAGTTTCCCTGACATGCATAGAGAGCTCTGATTATGACCATCGATATTTAATAATAGCATGGTTTATTTCAAAATAAAATGGCCCCTATGGCACTCCTGCTTGTACTGCTATCCAATCCGATACTGTTTCTCTCAATTTCACTCGCTTATTACTTATTTAATACGAAACAACCTCTTCAAGTTAGATCTGTGTGATCAAAGTTGTGTGATGCTATATAAACACTATTTATTTAATCACGCTAGCTCTCTGTATTCTTTTTAGGGGTTGTGGATGTCATGGACAATCTGGCAGAAATGCGTTTCGTAAATGGTTTTCTCACATATTAGGGCGTACAAGAGTTAAATATGCCTTGCTTTTCACATCTCTGCACAATCCCCCAATACTCGTCTCAGAAGTCCAAGTGTACCATTTGCTTTTTTACAGATGTTATCGCAATGCTGATTCCAATTAAGCTTTTTATTTATTGTGATTCCCAGGTATTTAGTTGAGTCTGTTCTGGAGATAGCACGGCCATTTATCTATCAGGTAGTTAAAAGAAGCAGGGATCACCTTAATTGTTTGTAATTCCCAGATGGTAGCATTTGGTAATATTAAAGTCTAATTGCCAGGTCTTTGCCCATTCATTATGGTCACGTCATTCCGGTTTCCTTAGCCTGATCGAGACTGGGAAGCTGACCAATCACAGCGCGCGTAGAGTAAAATTATTTCATAAAGTATATTGTCTGCTACTCAAACTACAACGCAAACTCAGAAAAATTACTATGAGTCACATACGGGGTAGCAAAGCTTGAGTAGCAAACAATTTATTATAATTAGACAAAATTAATGCGAAAACTGAAATGTATTTATTGAACATTAAATTCACAAATAATCATAAATATTATATTAATTATTAATTAATTAAATTGTACATATATGGTGTGTATATATGTGCTACCCAGAAGCTTTGAAGCTATCCAGAATACACGCCAAACTTCTACGCTATACGCGACTTCATCTAAATTATCATATATGTAAATATTCTTGGATAGGCTCTATGAAAAATCTAACATGCTTTGGTACAATATTAAAATCCTCGATCTTTCCACTCGTGAGCATATATATCAGTGCACTAGATACATCCGATAACTATTTTCTTTCGTTGTGTAACCAACTTATTCTGCTTAATTCGCTTCACGACTGGATACGAAACGGTCACAGCAGAAGAATTTATACACTTGATTATTTTTTCGTTATTTCTGAAAAATACTTGTTGATTTCTTTTGCTTGCAAGGTTGTTTGGTAGGCATCCTATAACAATGTCTTTAGTTACTTTTTCCAAGTAGGAAACCGTCGCCGAGACGCTTTGGCAACCTGATTTGCACAAGTAACTTGTTATGATACGTGGATCTCTCTCAGATTTAAAAGTCGTAATTGCTTTTGCAAGACATGAAGAAGAAGTTCCTGTCACTTTACCCTGGTCTGTGATAACGCACATCACGCACAATAATACCAAAATATGTACAAGAATCTGCAAGAAATTAACAACATATATTAAGATAAGTTAACAAATTTCAACTTGATGTTTCATTATTTGAGCTTTGCGTTGATGTTCTATACAGGTTTGTATCTTAGAAATGTTAACGTCCGTGACCCCTGCGATCAAACCATGAGTCACTATTTCGAATACAATATTCTGCTGCTCGAGATATATGACCTAATTCATTTGTTGATAGTATGTCTGAATGCTATACTAGAGATTTAATCAACTTTTCACTCGGATCCTCAACTAGTTTATCATGCACGCCGAAACCAGAAAAATAAGTCAAATTTTACACTATGCTACTTACTTTTTCAACAAACAATTTAGTTGTCATATCCAGTACTTTTTGTAGACCGCAAAGATTTTTCTTGTGTTACTAATGCCGTCGATGTTTATAGTGAGAATTTAATACTATTAAACTAACTATATGGCACATTTTATAGAGAAGCGTTCAGGATATTTGTGGGATATTTCTGTAATGTTAAATATTTAGATTTACAACTGGAACTCGTGTATAGAATTCAGTGCTTTAAGCAACGAAAACTGAAAGAAGATCTGTAAGCGTTGAAACTGAATGGAACTGCAGTTCAATATTTTTATATTGAAGTTTAATATTTAAACTTTCATTCTAAAAATACTCCTTTTGCTGTACAAATGTAAACAGTATGAACAGTATTTATAATTATATAATAACATCTAACAATAACTAATAATATTTTCAAGATCATATCTATAATACAGATGTGAATGATAGAGAAAGTGAAACGATTCAAGAATTACAAATATGGCAAACGATGTCACTTTTTAAAATATAGTTAAACATGTTAATTTAAAGATGTTAAACGAAGTAATTTCCTGGTGTTTGTTGGAAGGAAATTCCATTGTTTTCTGCGGCTTATTTAGACATATATTATTCAGACCCGGAGCTACGGGGGGTGTGGGGGTGTGGGGGTTGTGACACCCCAAAAAATCTTTTTACGAGTTTCAGTCGGCAGAAGTTATATTTTAGTCGGCAGAAGTTGTATTTTAGTCGGCAGAAGTTGTATTTTGGTCGGCAGAAGTTATATTTTAGTCGGCAGAAGTTGTATTTTAGTCGGCAGAAGTTATATTTTAGTCGGCAGAAGTTATATTTTAGTCGGCAGAAGTTGTATTTTAGTCGGCAGAAGTTATATTTTAGTCGGCAGAAGTTATATTTTAGTCGGCAGAAGTTATATTTTAGTCGGCAGAAGTTGTATTTTAGTGGGCAGAAGTTATATTTTAGTCGGCAGAAGTTATATTTTAGTCGGCAGAAGTTGTATTTTAGTGGGCAGAAGTTATATTTTAGTCGGCAGAAGTTATATTTAAGACGTATTCGATTTAACCCGGACAAGTAGAATCATCAACTTTTAGTACTTATCAGTTTAAATTAATTTCAAACTACCAAATTTAAGACTCACAAATCTACTGTTGATGTGAAATGTTTTGTTTATATGTTAATATAATAAACGAGAGAACACCAAAGTCATACTAAGTTATTAAAATGTCATCACATTTTCATTTCGTATTGAGAGTGCGTTACTAACGTAAGACTAATTAACCATTTCACCAGCTGACCAGGGTTATTTTAGTAGGCATCCAACAACAACCTTCGATCGATAGGATGTAGTCTGTACAAGCTTGTGGGTCAGCCGGTTGAAGTGAGCTTACACCCCCCTGTAAAATATTCTGAGTACGGACCTGCATGCCTACATTTGCTGTTGACGTTTGAGTGAAAGTTATTGAAAGTTCGTTTGTGTTCAGGTGCATACTTAATTGAACAATAATTAAACAATAATTAGCTAGATATATTTGTAGCGTGAGTACGCACACGAGGAAAGAGCTTTCTTTGCTAAATTGATTTCAGTATAGAATCTACATTATTTCTACATTTTTATTTTATTTGTTCATTACCTCCTATAAAAGTTTGTATATTTATTTTAGATCCAATATTAAAATATGTTTTACGATTCGCGTAAATTCTTCGGTTGATACTGCATTCTCAATACTATCAAAACAGTTTGTAAATAAGATATTGTAAATTTTTATTTGGATCCTTAAAGAGAATAATCCGTTGAATATAAAAAATAACTTTGGAAAAGCATTTCGGAATTTGTTGTCAAACGGCTACAACATAAAGATTATGGAGTTTTGATTATTGCGTATTAAAGAACTTTATTTTGTATCTGTTTTCTTTTTAAAATGAACAAGACGCCCGCTAGGCGTTTACTCGGGCTAGTTATGGGCAGGCGGCGTGGCATACTGTATTGTAAGAACTCTTTATATTTAGACTTTAGTATAGTGCTCATATTATCTACAGACATTAATTACCAATATCTTTCAGTTCTTTGTCACAAATAGAGCTAAGGAAGCGTGTTATTGCTGTTAGGACTTTTATTTCAAAAACACTGTTGACATTTTCCCTCAAGTTTGACAAGTTTGCTTTCATATAAGCGGAAGTACATTGTTATTGTTGTTGGAACATTCAGCTAAGCTTAAATAATATCATATCTCAATCACGTGTCTCAACATTGAAAAAAAAGCCGGAGAATAAACCTAGACTCGGCTACCACAGGTAGCTCGAGTAATAAGATAAATTGAGCAAAGAGATGTGCAATAAAATATCTTCATTAAAATATGGAAAATCCCATGGAGCTAGAAGTATAATTTAATTATTGGAAAATGATAAGTGAAACCATGTGTATAGCCGTAAACTCCTGAAAATAGGCACACCGAAAATAACGCCCTCCGATAATATATACCGAACAAAAAATACAAAGCCTATAGCGCGTATGTGCTTAATTGTACAAAGGGATAGACCTCAAACACACTAGTAAATTATTTGTACGGATGTTCAAAATGAAGGACTAACTTGACCATATTCACAATCACTCGTTTTTTACGCAAAATCCAATCACAAACCCAAACTATTTTGAAACGCAAAATTCATTAGCCTTTGACCAAATATAAGCCCAGAGCTTTTATACGGTATTTTATAATTATATAAAATACCGTATAAAATCTATTTCTTCTATCACTTTGAGATATTTCATAAATTGCCAAAGAAATAAAATAATCGAGTGGGAATAATGTAGGTAAAATAAATATTATATAAGGAACGAAGATCGGATTTTCGTTCTGCCATCTGAGTACAGTTGTGATAGCAAAATGCATAGAGCGTCTGACCCGATATCAGAAGGTTCGATTCCCATGGGGAAATTCTGCGTTAAAGCTTTAGTATCAAACAATTTACTATATTGAAATAACAACCAAGCTGAAAGTCACATTTAATATATTTAACTCTACTTATTCGAATAATTAATAATTATTGGAACAATTAAATTTCCATCTTAGTCTCGGTATATCGATGGTTTGGACTTCTCACCAGCAATCAGAAGGTCTTAAAAGGCATTAAAAATGAATGGTGACAAAAACGTTCACAAATAAAACAAGTTACGAATGCGTTAGTATAATGTTAAGAATTTGCAATTTCAATGCAACTCCTTATAGTGTATTTACTCTGGAAAAATCGTGAGTCGAATCTGCAACATTCACGTACGCCTCGCAACCGCTGGCAGAATAATATTCAGTGAGTGATTGTAATATATGCGAATAAATTATGTTAATAAAAGTATTTAAATACGGGGCTTCGCTTTATTGACAAGGTCTTGTTGTACAGTGTACAATGGAGTACGTATATACGATACATGGCGTAGTCGGCACGCAATCCAATCCATCGAGCCAAAGTTTGGAAACCAACAGCAAAAATAAATTATATTTCTTTGAGAAGAAAAACTGATGGAGCGAATTATTGGTTCAGTTCCTCAAATAGATTGGCAAAGCAAATATTTACCGCGAGCTTGGAATGCGTTCAAAAAACACTCTGAATTATGTTTGGAAGCTCGCTGAAAGATTGCTCAGAAGCTGAAAAATGCAACTACTAGTGATGATCTGGAGAGGACAGAAAGAACGAGAAATTTATAAAACATTTTCATTAACGTCTGATGAGAAGAAGATGATGAACGATGTCGAAGCCCTAAGATTGTGAAGAACTACCGCTGAAAATTGAAGAAAGGGTATTATCCCTGACATTACCTGAACTGGTAGAACTTGCCAAAGAACTCAAGGTTGCAGAAGAAGTACTGGCGAGTAAAAGTTGATTTGCACTGTGCAAGATAGTCAGGAAAACTATTGTGACGAAAACGTATAGAAGGACTATAGAAACAGATACAGAGAAGGCGAAGTAACCTAGACGTTTTTAAAGAGCTGTTGCAAATCGACCCCCCCCCCCCCCTCGAATCTTCAGATAACGACGCGAGAAGGATACAGAATCGACGGAGAAGCCATGAGAGGTTTCCACAACAACTTCGTAAAACAACAGTGACGGAGACAAAAACAACACTAGCGATGATTGATTGATTTATTATAAAAATACTTGAATGGCAATTTACAGACAAGGTAAATAAATTGAAAAACTCAAGTTACAAATTTGATTAAAATAGTAAGTCTTGCAAACAAGTACCTATTCGATAAAATTGGTGGAGCTATCTACAACTATCCCATAATCTAACACAAGAAGGAAGGAAACTGTTCATGAACCTATTAGTTCTACACTTAAACAAAGGGATTTTACGAGCATCCCGAAAGTTATAGCGATGATCTACAGGTGGAGGTAACAAAGCGCGTAATTTGCTGTCCAGAGTCAAACTGTGCTTATAAAAAGTCCGGCATAAAGATTCCCTCCTTTCGAAGAGGGTCAACAATTTGAGATCGCGCAAGTCTCGCTTGTACGATAGGTGGGGATAAATTATTCGGACGGCACGCCTTTGTATGGCCTCTACGTTGTCTTTCAGCGATACAGTCAGAGAAAAATGCCATACAGGACACGCATATTCCAAGATAGGCCTGATAAAATAGCAAAACACGGAAAGAGGGTCAGCAGCAGGGACGCCGCTCCGTTTAAGCGTCCTCAAAGCGTACAAGCGGCTACTTGCTTTAGAGCATATATAGTTAATATGCGTATCCCATTTGAGGTCGGATGACAACATTACACCCAGTAATTTAACTGACTGTACGGATTCCAACGGCACTTCGTTGATGGTAAGTGGAGGTAGCACATGAGGATTCTTAAGGAAAGATACAGTGAACTCTTTGTTCTTCTTTACGTTGAGTTTCATGTTGTTGGTGGTCGACCACTGGACGATGTTATTAACTTCGCGCTGCAAAGTCGATGGTACCACAGCAGTGGTAGAAATAACTTCGTAAGTAGAGCAATCGTCCACGTATTTGTAAAGTGGAAGTGAGGTAGAGAGATCGTTAACCATGACAAGGAAAAACAACGGACCGAGTTTAGTTCCTTGAGGTACTCCGGCGTTGACATTCAGCCACGTTGATGTAAATTGGCCAACCTTCACACGCTGTTGACGGAATTGCAAGAAATTAGCGCACCAATTCAACAAGATTGGAGGAACACCAAGAAGCCTAAGCTTTTCCAGCAGGATATTATGGTCGATCCGATCGAAGGCTTTGGAAAAGTCAATTAGACAAGATCTAACGAATGTTTTGGGTGTCTCAGTTGCGAGTAGCAATTGGTGAACTAGGTGGACGAGGGCGTGGGTAGTAGATGACTTTTTGACGCTACCAAACTGGTACGAGTCAATGTGAGGCATTACGATAGTAGCCAACCATTCGAAGACGAACCCCTCCATAACCTTGCTGAGGACTGGGGTTAAGGATATAGGTCTGAGGTCGTTGTCAATAGAACGAGGTAGAGGGACTTTTCCTAAAGGTATAACATTGGCACGTTTCCACAGATGGAGACAAAACCAAAGGTGAGTCGAAAGTATTCACAGTTTATGGACGAGAGTTTAAAATTGTTGGTACAGCTGGACCGGAAAATCAAAAAGACAGGTTGTCTTTCGTCAGTTTAACACGACAAATTGACTCCGGAAAATCGAAAGGGTACAGTGAAAATCGAGGGAGTTATCCGTGCAATAAGCCCAACACTAAAGCTCAGGTCGTACTGAAGAAAAACAAGAGACTACTGATGAAGAGCTAATTAAACAAACAAGCGACGCTGTCTCCGAAGAAACAGAAATGTCAAATAAACTGGCTGTCATCCCGAAAACAACCATTCAGTGCCAACTGTGCTGCGTGTTGCCAGAACAACAACAAAAGCGAAGATCAAGTCCTGTCGATTTCGCCAGAAATGGGGAAAAGAGGAAAATAAATGAATCCAAGCACATTGATGATGACACTAGAAGCAGTACAGTCTGATCTAGCCAGCATCAAAAGTTCAATGGAATCTGCTGACAGAAAGACGAGTGATACCGAAGAACAAGGCAACAACAGGGGAGAAAGACGTGGACATGAGAAGCCAACCTGCCCTTTATGTAAATCCCAAAAGAAAGAAAATTGCACTCATTTAATATATGTGGTTCAGATGAACATAATGCAAGGGGATGCAAGAAACGTTCGTCGAGAAATGGGAGGTCTCCTTCCGAGGGACATGCAGGATGCCGAAAATAAGTCAGTCCAATAAGACAAAATAAGACAGTCCAAGATGCCGAAAATAAGTCCCACTAATGTGGAAATTGTGGCAAGAAGCAATATGGTAGAAAAGACCCAGAGGTGTTCTAAGTGTAAGACAGTTTACTACTTTCGCCGAAGATGCCAAAAGGACCATTGGAAAATCCACCAACCCTTATGCGATGCAATATAGTGGTCATGATTGCAAAAGAATCGGAAAAGGAAAACAATGGTTAAAAAAGGTCAGTACATAAGCCATCTAACTCCTAAACAACACAACACAACACAGTTATAAAACTTGCTGGAAACAGATGCTTGGTAAAATGTTCAATGAACGACATACCAAGAGAAGCTTTATGGGACACTGGAGCCCAAGTTTCAATTGCTTCACATGAGTGGGTAACCACAAACTTAGTAAATGCTGAGATACACCCTTAGAAGAATTACTATACGAATTAAATCTTAAAGCTGCAAACGGTTCTTCAATCCCTTATCAAGGATGGGTAGAAGCCAGATTTAAACTTTGGAACTCAGCAACAGAGAGAAGGGACTCTACCTCTCCTGGTAGCCCAGGACAACCTCGACTATCCCATCATTGGTTATAACGTGATTGAAGAAGTGTTGAAGTACCACAAAATTTAGGCTAAATTAGTTACAGAATAACTCCTTTCGGAGTTAAAACAACTCCTTAGAATTAATAGTGATTCAAGTATATCCAACATATTATCACCTCTCTGACAGCGAGTTTGCCATCGGTTAAACAAGAGAACATTTTAGCTTTAATTCAGTTCATACAATCCACTTCAACAAGTGAATTTTTCTCGGTTAAACGCGATGTAATAATCACCAGAGGAGAGACGGTTAACATTTCAGCAGAGAGCAAACACCAAATCAAACAAATAAGATATACCAGTCCTGTTCGAACCAGATCCGGAACAGCTAGGTTTAGAAATCCCTGAAACCTTGACCAACGTAACTGGAGGGTGTTCATCTTGCGTATCCATTCAAGTGAAAAACGTAACTGATTATAACATCACCTTACGCAACGGAACGGTACTGGGACGACTGCAGTTGGTGAAATCAGTGACGCCAGTCGAAGTTCGTAGGAAAGATGTCGATGAAGAACCCCAAGTGCGCTGTGAAAATGCAAACCAACAGAAAGATCACCCACCGCCAACGACAAGCTTAATCCGATAATTAACCGTTTAGATGGGAGGACACAAGAAGGTGATTTGGACGACCTAAACGACGAACAAAAGGCAATAGCAACGCAGGTGCTTGAAGAGGAGGCTGACGGTTTCTCGCGGAACGATGGCGATATTGGCTGTATTGAAGAACTTCAGATGAAGGTTAATTTGACGGACAATTACACCAACGAAATTATACAGCAATACCGAAATCATTGTACCCGGAAGTTAAACACGTCGAGGACCTCCTCAACCGAAAGTGGATACGAAAATCGAAGTCGGCATATTCCTCACCAGTTGTATGCGTCCGAAAGAAAGACGGGACACTGCGACTATGCATCGATTATCGGGAGTTAAACAGACGAACGGTTACAGATCGCTACCCATTACCAAGAGTTCAAACGACACTCGAGAACTTGGGCGGAAACTCGTGGTTTTCTCTCCTTGATCAGGGCAAAGCGTACCATCAAGGTTTTATCGACGCAAATGATCAGCACAAGACCGCATTTACCACTCATTGGGGGTTGTATGAGTGGGTACGTGTCCCATTTGGTTTAAAGAACACCCCAGCAGAGTTCCAAATATTTATGAAGAAAGCCGTTTAGAATGAATCCAAGATATGCATTCCCTATCTTGACGACCTAATAGTTTTCAGCAAGACGTTCGAAGAACACGTCGAACACCTCCGTATGGTAATCAAACGTCTGAAAGAACATGGTGTAAAACTTAAATCAAAGAAGTGTAAGATGTAGACGTGAAGTACACTGCCTTGGACGAATCGTTTCGAAACATGGTTATAAAATGGATCCCACGAATGCACAAGCAGTGTTATCGCTAAAGGGAAAACAACCTAAGACCGTTGGTGAGGTACGTCAACTGCTGGGATTACTGGGATACTACCGAAGATATATCCAATATTTCTCCCGAATAGCCAAGCCTCTCTTCGATCTCCTCCAGCGGACAAACCAGCCGAACACAAATAAAACATTCCAAGTACCATCAATCATATCGAAAACGGAACACAATGCAGTCCTCGACCAATTGTCTTACCAATTAACGCACCGATTCTGGCCAGTGGCGTAACGCAACCTCTGGAGGCCCCCCGTCAATCGGCCACTCCTGGGCCCCCTCCTCCCTGGGCCACTAAATAATAGGCTGTATTTCTGTCGACACAATCGCAATCTTCACTTACATATATGTTGATTTCGGAATAAGCTATATTACATTACCATATATACCCATTCTACATACCATTCGCATAAAGTACAAGTGTACAACTGTATGCTTAACTTTAATAATAACCACATGAATAACTAACTAGATCCATAATGACCAACGCATTATTAGCACGAAATACCAAATACTTCATTTTATCGCCGTGCAAAGTTTAAAACCTTTGGCTTTGCACGTTTTTGTTGCACTCGCAGGCGGCAGGCTATCGCAGCATTGTTTACCGCAAACGTATAAGCAACTCAGCTATAGAGGTTGGCCTATTGTGAGAATATTTTGGAATTACATTATATTCTAACTACTAATTCATGTATTTAAATAACTGCTTTTCTGTTTTTCGTTATTCAATTCCCTGGAAATGTACGATCAAATTTTTTATGGTCATTTTGCCGGGGGCCCTCAAGACTCGGGGGCCCCCCGTCACTTGACACCCGGACACCCGCCCGTTACGCCACTGATTCTGAAGAACAAGATAGCGAAACACGCGTAATAGGATACGGCTCTCGTAGTTTAACTCCGGCGGAGAATATCTACCATTTACACTCTGGTAAACTGGAGTTTCTGACACTAAAGTGAGCCGTGTGCGAACAGTTTCGGGACTACCTTTATTATGCAAAATCCTTTACTATTTTTACTGATAATAACCCATTGACATATGTACTAATCACGGCAAAACTCAACGACACCGGACAAAGTGCTACCGTACACTGATCTATAAAGATTTACACCAGGAAATGGGCCATCTTGGTTCAGAAAGAGTGGTGGAACTCGCCCGTGAGAGATTCTTCTGGCTATATATATGCAATTATGAGACATAACACACTTTTGTGAGTTGTCTGAAACAACGACGACCGCTGACCAAAACCCGTGCACGTTGAAAACTATCACCGCCTATGCACCACTTTGACTCGAATTAATTTCAATAGATTTCCTGCATCTGGAAAAGAGCTCAAGTGGACACGAATACATCCTCGTTATTGTTGACCATTTCACTCGTTTTGCTCACGCATATCGACGAAGAATAAAGAAGCACGCACAGCCGCAGAGAAACTATATAATGACTACATCTTAAAATATGGTTTTCCATCTCGAATCCTTCACGACCAGGGAAGGAAGTTCGAGAACAAACTCTTTCACCAACTGGAGAAATCAAGTGGAATAATCCGCTCAAGAACAACACCGTATCACCCCCAGGGGAACGGAAAAGTAGAAAGATTCAACAGAACACTTCTATCTATGCTGGAATGAGCACGTCTCGAAAGTGGTACGTGCCTATAACTGTACGAGGAATGACGCCACCGCGTTCTCGCCATTTTTCCTCCTATTTGGTCTCCCCGCGCGATTACCAATCGATCTAATGTTTGGTTCTAGTCACCATGATGTTACATCGGGATACAAGGACTATGTTCAGAAACGGACCGCTGCCATGAATGATGCATATACCCTTGCAAGTAAACACAACACGAAGAAAAGCGCAAAAGGAAAGAAACATTACGACAAGGGAGCTAAATACTCGACATTGAAACCAGGAGACCGAGTATTAGTAAGAAATTTGACGGAACGTGGCGGACCAGGAAAGCTAAGATCTCTCTGGGAACAAGAAATCCATATTGTCGTCGATTGCAAGCCAGACAGTCCGGTGTACGAGGTGAAACCCGAGTCGAACGACGGGAAAAAACGCCTGCTACACCGAAGAAAACCAAGACGACCAACAACGAAATCAAATGGCAAGACATCCCAAGAAGAAACTACGTCTAAGCCTAATAATCCAGATAGCCAGTCTGCAAACGAATTAGAAATGTGCTGAAACAAGATAGTAGTCACGACGATGATCCTGAAATACCCTTGCGAATATTACGGGAAATTAGAAACAAAGTCGGAGAACGTCAGTTGGAAACGGAACATGGGGCCGCGGTGGAGAACACTCCAGAACACATCCTCACTGGAAGTGAACAGCAAGATAGTGAACCACCCGAAAACCCACCTGAAACGGCCCAGACGGCAGCTCGCCGGAGTACACGAGTACGCCGTGTCAGGAGACATTTTATTTAGAAGGGGAGTGTGTGACGCAGTAATTAAGACCAGCGGTAATCACACACAGCGTGACAATCACGTGAAGTATTTTCTTGGGAAAAGTACTCAGAGATGTCGGGACAGAAGATAGAACTTCTAGTATAAGCAAATGAAGAGAAATATTATGATATTATTAAATATTGACGATACGTGGACGATCGTTAAGCTCATACGGTAAATACGTACCTAAAATGAACAACCTGGAACAAAAGTGGTTAGGATTCGGACATTGGTTTCTTTGTGGTTGATTTTATTGTTTTATTGTTTTAATCAACCAATCACAAAACTTGATAGTATAAGCATGGCGACCCAGTTCATATCCTCCGAGCTCTCCCACATTCACTACAACATTGTGTATATTAACGCATTATTAAAGATTGTTGAAACAGAACAGAAGTGTCTAAAGTGTCATAATGTGTCTAAATAGACATTTTTTCAGCATGGATTTTCCGAGACCCCAATCTTATATTACGTCGTATAGACTTACAGGCATGGCGATAATATATCATTGATTCGCAATTAATTTGTTCGTCCTTACCTGATGGAAAACTGCTACTGAACAGTTTAATTGTGTATTATCTGAGCTTTTGTTGGAAAAACACGCACCAAACGGACATCCTCAACGACCCTTCGACCAAATGCTCCATGGTTTAATGATAGTTCAAGAGTTATGAAGAAACAGAAACGACAGTTTGAGCGTAAATTTCAATCTACACGCCTTCAGGTTCGTCATCAATTGTACAAGGAACAATGTCGTATATACGCGCAAAGGCAATTGATTGTGCAAAAACAGATTATTATAAGGCTAAGATATCTAACTCTGACCAGAATCAGCTATTCTAAATGATTGAGGGGATGTTCCGAGTCAAATTTATTCCTTTACTGCCATCACATGATTCTTCGCATGACCTGGCTGATGCTTATATAGTTGTTATTTTTCAACTAAGATTCAGTTACTCCTAGATAAACTTACTAGTACACATGAGTATAGTTAAGAAGCTATCTATAGCAGTTGACTCTTCTTGTTATAAAAGCTCACTCAGTGAATTTACTACTGTATCTGAAAGCTTTGTCTGTAACACTATCAAACAGTACTCGTCTAAGTCCTGTTTCTTAGATCATGTACCTACACATCTGCTAAAGGAATCTCTTGACGTGTTAGCTGCTCCAATTACTGACATTATCAATTCATCTTTGTCCTCAGGAGTATTTCCTCTGTCTCTTAAGAAAGGTCTCATCCGTCCATTTACTAAAAAACCTACTAGTGATAAAGAACAATTCCCTAACTATAGACCTATACTGACGTGACTTTCTTGTCAAAAGTAGTAGAGCGGATTGCTGCCAGACAGACAACAGATTATCTTATTGAGAATAACCTCCTTGCAAAAATACAATCTGCTTATAGACACTTTCTTAGAACAGAGACAGCAGTTTTGCGTGTCTTCAATGACATCCTTAATGCACTTGATGAAAATCAGGAAGTAGTGTTGGTACTGTTGGACTTATCTTCTGCGTTCGACACCATAGACCACACCTTTTTATTGGAGAGACTTAAACATCGTTATTGGTTTAGTGGAACTGTACTAGACTGGTATCCGGCACTCATAACTTTCTGATCGGGTACAATCAGTTATGGTGAAGAATACGCATTCCTTAAACTAACCATTACAATATGTGTACCTCATGGTTCTGTTTTATTGCCAAAAATAAGTGTCAATGATGTGATAATCCAACTGGCTCAGAGGCTTGGAGATCAGAAATTATTAGACTTTCAAAGAATAAGAATAAGTCCTCAGATCCGAGATCTTGAGCCAAATACACGAATCTCACCTGGGTAAAACCAAGTGCAAACAACGCGCAAGGGAACTGTTGTTTTGGCCCGATAGGTGGCTTCTCAAATTGAAGAGAAAATTGCAAAGTGTGAAGTTTGTGCCACCCATCAAACAGAAAAAGCCCGCACTGTTATTTTCAACGAGTAGTTTTAACTCCAGAATCGGGGTTTAAATTTTGAGTCCAAAACAATCCGATTTTTGGAGTTACATTTTAAATGTTACTCTTATTTTCGGAGTTAAAAATAACTCGGCAATGAAGAGTTAATTTTTCTCCAGAAATTTGGGTTAAAATATAAAAATAAACTCCATGTTTTCGAGTTAAATGCACTCGCATGTCTTTCGTGTGAGGGACATGTGAGGGACGGAAGTAATTACCTCTAAGCCTAGCTCTTTCACCTTTACGATCCCTAACCCTAGTCTTGTGTAACTTTGGGACCCCCATCGTATGCTGTCTCTGTGTTGCGAACGAAAGTAAGCCTCGTAGACACCTAATCCCATTCCACCTTCATAACCCTAAATTTAATATTTGGAATATCACCGATTTCAATTCCGACTCCTTGACTCTCATCAGGAGTTGTGCGATTGCCTAAGCGTTCGGCTGAGCCTATATATCTTAGCGTTCGACTGAACCTGCGTTTTCACCGCATATATGTACATACAAAGAGATGAACCCTAATAATTTTAGCCGTATTATAGCTTATCTCGCTTTAGACTATTAGTGTACAGGATTCCTATGAGGAAGAAACCATTCGTGAAACAGTGCGAAGAACTGTTCAAGATCTCAAACATATTGCATTATGTTTACAGCGTTTTGCTATGCCAAATGCTTATACTGTTGCATGTTGCAACATTTCACCTGAGAGATGAACCCTAAACATTTTGACCGAATTATCGCTTATCTCGCGTTAGGGTACGGGATTCCTATGAGGAAGAAACATTTCGGGAAGTTTTTTTTAACCTTTTTGGTTAAACTGCACGACTCGGTTATTTTATGACGCCGTTGTCATAAGATTTGCATAAGCCTACACGAACCCTAACCATTTTGGCCGAATTATCGCTTATCTCGCGTTAGTGTACGGGATTCCTATGCGGGAAGAAACCTTTCGGGAAACAGTGCGAAGAACTGTTCAAGATCTCAAACGCATCGACATCATGAAAAATAATAAAGTATTCCGAAGAAACCATTCTCAAAATGTCAGGAATTACAAAATAAGGTTTCCTGGCATAAGAAGTGTATTTATCTCTTAGAGATTTAAATTGGTTTACTTGAACGGATTTACTTCATAGAGAACGACCGAGTGAGGAGTTCGAACGAAGATATAAAGCGGACTAACTAAACTTAGCAGCTTGAATAAATTTTTCCACCTGATGTCCTGATCATATAGATAAAAGCGTGGGAGCCATTAAGCGTAATTAAAGGATTACATGCAATTCCACAGACAAAAGAGGGCACACATATTTCGATAAACACTTCAAATAAATAGTATACAATATTGAGTTTATTAAGAAATTATTATTTTCAAGTTACAAATAGTGGTTATGATTTAAGCTCAATCATAATATTATCTCCAGTGCCATCGGTTACAATAGTATACGGACATGCAGTACAAAAAACAATATTGTGTGTTATAGCCAAAGGTGATGCTATAAGGCACATAATTTACATTGATGAATATTGTTGTAAAAGTCTTGCCATAAACATTTGGGGCATGAGGTAGCTAAATGTACACCAGTCATCTTGCTTTCACAGTAACCACAAATGTATCGACTATCATCTTCATCAATGTCATCTTGCAAGATTGTTTCTTCCTCTTCTTCTTCCTCGTCATCTTCGGAGTTCTCTGCGGCGCTTCTCTCTTCGCTACTTTCATATTGCGAATCTGTATCTTCTGTTCCTTCGCGTGCCAGTAATGCAAGTACTTCAGGATTTTCAATGAGATTCTTATTGACTTTGACTTCTGGAAGCCCTCTCACGAAAACGTTTAGGCCAGGCGGTTTGGGAATGTTGGTATCGTATTCGGATACACAATATTCGATCAGATTGACAATATTTGTGTTCGGTATAGCTCTACCATTGTAAACGATTTCCCGTTGAGCATTCCATGTCAAAATGTCATGTGATATAAGCAAACTGTGGAGAAGATTTGAAGCCTTTTCAACATTGTTGTTAAAATGGGATAAAAGGGAGATGTTTCTTCGCTGGTGTCCATGGCTTCGACTGACTCTAGTACAATGAACTGATTTCTTTTATACTAATTCGGCAAGTCCTTCTAAAACTGGACCAAGTATTATTTCGCTGGACCAGTATTTGTTTATTTCTCATGAAACTTCTTCCGGGGTCAACTAAAGTACTTATGTCGTTTTCGTACGGTCTCACTTTTTCGATCGTTTCCTGAGGTAATTCGTATTTCATTTTGCAAACATTATGGATACAGTCATGTATACACTGAACTTGTTCGGGGGTAGCTCTCTCAAGAAGCGCCTGTTGTTCTCCAGAATTCGATAAACCGAAATGTCGAAGAAAAGCTCTCTGCTTCTTGTTAAACATCTCTGTACGATAGCCAACGTATAAATGACGAGGTCACCCCTGAAGTACACCTTTTATATTACTCTCATTACTCATTTACTCATGGCTAAGATAACATAAGGACATAAGGATAAAGATAAAGATAATGATAAAGATAAAGATAAAGATGAAGATAAAGATAAAGATAAAGATAAAGATAAAGATAATGATAATGATAATGATAATGATAAAGATAAAGATAAAGATAAAGATAAAGATAAAGATAAAGATAAAGATAAAGATAAAGATAAAGATAAAGATAAAGATAAAGATAAAGATAAAGATAAAGATAAAGATAAAGATGTTGGTTTCAAAGACATTTGTAAGGTAATGCAGACCGCTGACCTAATGTTCAGCACATTACGTTACATCTCCCTTTCTTTATTACAGAATATCAACAATATAAAGCATTAACAACTTAAACGTTTATAATAATTGTATCTATAAGTCAAGTCTCATAGATGGCTTAACCGTGCGACCACTTCGCGTAACGTAGGAATTGTTTTGTCCCTTAGAAGTACAGTAGGTCCTGTGCCAAGGTGTAACGATTTGGGTAGTTTCTGTTGATCTTGTCCAGTCATCAAAAATATTCATCTTCAGGTAGTTCTTCAGATTCACTCGATTGCTCTCTCTTGGCAGCTTCCGAGGATGTGCAAAGATGACGACGATTACGACGATATCGATAACCCATTGACTCTACAACATAGGAACGAGAAGCACTGTGTCGTCTGAGGAATGTTGCTGGAAGCCATCTCTTTGTTCCTGGTAGAGGTGCCATTCTTATTTGTTCTCCCGGTTTCAGTTGCGAGAGCTCCTTGGTTGTAGGTTTGTCATGATAATATTTCTGTTTGGCCTTTTCTAAACTGAAGTGTCGTTTGACATCTTGTCGGTTGTATGGATTAGGAGTCAGAAGAAGTCGTGCAGATGGAAGTATATTCCTGGGACGTCGACCCATCAGGAGCTGTGCTGGCGATGGGTTGATTCCATCTAATGGAGTTGTTCTGTAATCAGGGCCGCATTATCCTATGGGCAAAAGGGGCAGCTGCCCCGGGCCCCGCGTGAGCAGAGCGCCCCGGCCTCATGAGAGAAAAAAGTTTATTAGTTGCGAAACGACTTAAGGGATATTTATGGAACTATACAATGTACATACTGAAAAGATTGTGACGATTAAAAAGTCTATTTCGATATATGCGCTGTACAAACCTTCCGATAGGAGATAGTGAAATTTGCTCTATTTCTCTCGAAAAAAGTCTGGGAACTACATTTGGAGTTGGAGATCGCCGTAAGTAAAGGTTTGCGATCGCTTCGGCTTTCTGTTAGAATTTCCAACAATGCAACCAGGCTCGATTCAAGCTGCTGCAGAAACGTTGACTGCTTTTTAATCTAACGATCTAGATGCGAATTTTGGCGATGAGCTGCTTCAGTTCCAGTCTTTTCTCGGAGAATTCTTGAATTAGAAAGAGGAAGACTGTAGCATGGAACAATTCATGCTATGTTTCCCAATGTAGAAGTTGCACTCAAGATTTATCTCACCTTGATGGTTGCGAATTGCTGTGGCGCGCGATCTTTTTCGAAGCTTAAACTGATTAAGAACTTGATGCGCACTACTATGGGCCAGACCCGCCTTACTAATCTTACTATCATGAGCCTGGATTCTGACATAGTGCGCGGTTTAGATTTGAGTGAAATCATCCATATGTTTGCGTCACGAAAGGCACGCAAAGTACTTGTGCTTCAACAACAATAGTCTTATAATTGACATTTAATGAACATACTATTTGACAGCGTCTTGAAGTTTCCTGCATTTTGTGTGCTTAAACCTAACTATTATTTCTATTAGACTGACTCAAATATATGCTTCCGTCTTCATGCCCATTGTTTGAAATATATTAAACGTTGAGAATTTGTCACTCTTTAAACTTATTCTACGCAAGGCAAAAAGAAACATATTAATTGACCCTGTACATACAGATACAGACGATAAATTAACGTAACTTCAGTGCATGGGACCACTTACAACTTTCGAATAAAATTTTCCATCATGACCCGTTATTACTATATTAAGGTGTTAAACGATTTTTAACCCATTTTCCAGAAATCCTATCTCTGCCTTTCCCAACATTTTTCCATATAGGGGCCCCATCAAATTTCTATGCCCCGGGGCCCATAATCTGTTAATGCGGCCCTGTCTGTAATCTAGCAGGGCCAGTTGCTTGTCTGTAGTCTTCTTCCATAAGCCTTTGACGGTCTGTATTGCTCTTTCTGCCTCACCGTTTGACCTTGGAAAGTACGGGCTGGAGGGTTTGTGGCTGATTCCGTAGTCTTTACAAAAAACTTTAAACTCTTCGGACATATATTGAGGGCCACAGTCACTTCTCAACGTTTCTGGAATTCCATGTCTACTGAACTGGGATTTCAGTGCTTCGATTAATGTCTTGCTTCGGACATCTTTTAGCTGATCCACTTCAATAAATCTTGAATAATAGTCCACAGTCAACACATAGTTATTGGATTCAAACTCAAACAGTTCTGTCTCCACTTCCAGAAACGGCAAGTCTGGTGTCACTGATGGCATTAGTTCTGCAGGTAGGTTCTTCTGGAAATCAGCACACTTTGAGCAGTTCTTTATGGACTGTTCAATATCAGAGTTCATTGCCGGCCAGTAGAGCACTTCTCTAGCTCGTTGTTTACATTTGGCAATTCCGAGATGAGACTTGTGAATCAGGTTCAACATTGCTTTCTACTGACTTGGTGGTATCACTATCCGCATTCCTTTGTAGATCACTCCATCCGTTGTTTCTTTCCCAAATATGTAACAGTGAAACTTCTTGCAGGCATGAACAATGGATAGCATTTCTTTCTCCAGTTGTACATATCGTGTCTCTTTGCCTGTCATGGAACGGGAGGAGTAGGCTACTGGTCTGTTGTCCTGTACGAGAACAGCCCCAAGTCCATCTTTGCTGGCATCGTAGTGAATTTCTACTGGCTTGCTTGCATCATAGAACTTTAAAACTGGCGGTTTGGAGCAGATGTCCTTAAGAGTGTTGAAGTAATATTTAAAGGCTGAGAAAGAGGACTAGACCGGGTTTTCAAGTACGAGGATTGAGGTACGAGGAACAAATCCGAGTACTTGAAAACCCGGTCTAGTCCGATTTCGAGGCCTTTGAATGACTTCTCAAAACCAATTAGTGTAATCCCTAAGTGTAATCCCTAAGTGGATTATTAATGATAAATGTAATCCCTAAGTGGATTATTAATGATACATGGATGATTTAATTTGGTGCAGAAAATTTATGTCTTCAGTTATTTGAATAACAGCATGCTAGCGTTTTCATTGCGGCCTTAAACTTTCGGTATGTATTCATGCTCGATTAGTTCTTGACGTCATATTCGCAGCACCGGACTGGAAATATTATTTCTAGTCCTCTGCCCAGTACTTTACTGGCATTTCTAGTGTCATCACGTGGTTCAATTTAGAAGATCTGATTGAATAATTTGCTCATGAATTATTAATGCATTTGAGAAGGCTTGTTCTTGAGCTGGTTGCCAGTCAAACAAGACATCTGTTTTTAGAAGCTCTCGAAGTGGTGCATCTACGTTGCTCAAATTGGGAATAAACTTTCCCAGGTAGTTCACAAATCCTAAAAACCGTAAGGGGCCATAAGGCAAAGGCCATAAGGCCATAAGGCCATAAGGATATAAGGATATAAGGATAAGGATAAGGATAAGGATAAGGATAAGGATAAGGATAAGGATAAGGATAAGGATAAGGATAAGGATAAGGATAAGGATAAGGATAAGGATAAGGATAAGGATAAGGATAAAGATAAATTCATAGAACATTCCTGAGAAACATCATTTGGCTTCTAGTCTTCACCATTTATTCACAAAAGGGAGTCATCATCGGAATCTGTCTGTGATCTATATTGTTCAAAATATATTTCATCAAGGCAAAGAAACCAGAAATATCAGCCTCAACGCCCACTATATCGTACTGTTCAAATCTCCACGGGACAAGCAACAAATCTCAGTCTTAGCACGACAAGTCAACCCTGGCCATGTTCAAGAGTTTATGAAAAGTTACGAGGAAGAGACAAAGCGTCCACGCGGATATCTCATGCTTGATCTAAAACCGACTACCGATGATCAACATCGATTAAAAACGAATGTGCTACCAGATGAAAATACCACTGGTCAACTAGACATGGACCATTATATTTGAAAGCGGTCATATGAACAACCACTATCACCAGTGACCAATATCAACTGAGATCGAACGTGATGCCCTACGAAAATACTGCTGACCAACAAAATCTAAACCGTTATATTCGAAAGCTATCGTATCAACAATCGCCCATCCTCAACGCTATGTACAACTCGGGTGAACAGATGCATAATATTATACAGACGCCTCAGTTAACACCAGATGTGAAGAATATACTCTACTCTAATGAGCTTAAACGTTTTCTGTCCTTCCAAAATCAACTCCACGACCAGGTTCCAGTTCAAAATAATCTTCAAACTGCAAGCAATATCCCAAAGACTCCAACGCAATATGATTCTACAGAATACCTCCCGTCCGATCCTCACCAGGTTCCTGCTACACCTAAAGCCTATTTTTTGACAACGCCAGCTACAGTTTCGACAGAACAACCAAAGCTTAAACGAAACTTCTTTAATAATTGGGAAACTTCTTTAATAATAAATTAGTATTTGTAACTTGAAATAAAAATCTCATAAACTCAATATTGTATACTATTTATTTGATGTGTTTATCGAAATTTGTGTGCCCTCTTTTGTCTGTGGAATTGCATGTAATCCTTTAATTACGCTTAATGGCTCCCACGCTTTTATCTATGATCAGGTGGACAAATTTATTCAAGCTGCTAAGTTTAGTTAGTCCGCTTTATATCTTCGTTCGAACTCCTCACTCGGTCGTTCTCTATGAAGTAAATCCGTTCAAGTAAACAAATTTAAATCTCTAAGAGATAAATATACAATCATGGAAATAATATACGTAGACTTCTTATAAAAAGCATGTCCTTTTAGCATTGTTGGAGGCCAGTTGTTCAAGATTTAAATATTCACTGCCAAAATAATAGTCCCCCCTTCCCCCCAAACACAATGTTGATCATCACATAAACCTCTGGATGTGGTTTCATTCACACATCAACATTGTATAGGGGGGAGGGGGGAACATTCGGGAAATTATTAGATAGTCTACGAATTAATTTCCATGATTGTCCATAAAAAACATGGCACTTTGTCAATTTTCGCTATCCAGCAAAGGTTGTCAACTATAGTTTCTCGCTCCCCTCTCGACTAGAGTTACTCTGTTTATTCCCTTGTACGAGAATGCAAGTATGCATATGCAAGTATGCATTCTTTCCGGGGGGGAGTTGTTAAACAGGGGGCTTACTTGAGGCAAATGATTTTGACTGTTTTTCTTAAGTTGGGGGAGGGGGGAACATAGGGGTATAGGGGTATATGAGTATAGGGTATAGGGGTATAGGAGTATAGGGGGAGGGACGGAACATTTGGGAAATTATTAGATAGTCTACGAATTAATTTCCATGATTGTACTTCTTATGCCAGGAAACCTTATTTTGTAATTCCTGATAATTTTGAGAATGGTTTCTTCGGAATACTTTATTATTTTTCTATGTCGATGCGTTTGAGATCGTGAACAGTTCTTCGCACTGTTTCCCGAAAGGTATTTTCCCCCATAGGAATCCCGTACACTAACGCGAGATAAGCGATAATTCGGCCAAAATGTTTAGGGTTCATGTAGGCTTATGCAAATCTTAACCTTAACAACGTGAATATACATCATGACAACGGCGTCATAAAAATAACCGAGTCGTGCAGTTTAACCAAAAAGGTTAAAAAAAACTTCCCGAAATGTTTCTTCCTCATAGGAATCCCGTACCCTAACGCGAGATAAGCGATAATTCAGTCAAAATGTTTAGGGTTCATCTCTCAGGTGAAATGTTGCAACAGTATAAGCATTTGGCATAGCAAAACGCTGTAAACATAATGTCGTTTAAATTTATATTTTTTCCAAGTCAATATGTTTGACATCTAGAACAGTTCTTTGCACTGTTTCCCGAATGGTTTCTTCCTCATAGGAATCCTGTACACTAATAGTCTAAAGCTAGATAAGCTATAATACGGCTAAAATTATTAGGGTTCATCTCTTTGTATGTATATGCGGTGAAAACGCGGGTTCAGTCGAACGCTAAGATACATAGGCTCAGCCGAACGCTTAGGCAATCGCACAACTCCTGATTAGAGTCAAGGAGTCGGAATTGAAATCGGTGATATTCCAAATATTAAATGTGGAATGGGATTAGGTGTCTACGAGGCTTACTTTCGTTCGCAACACAGAGACAGCATACGATGGGGTCCCAAAGGTACACGAGACTAGGATTAGGGATCGTAAAGGTGAAAGAGGCTTAGAGGTAATTACTTCCGTCCCTCACATGTCCTCACACGGAAACGGCCTCGTTGTATATGTATATCCTGCACGTTAGTGCAGAAGAGCTATTGCTATACCCTCGGCGTCCGGGCCAAATGATAAGTTCAGCGTTAAGATAAGGTCAATATTATGAAATGATAAGGTCAATCTTATGAAATGATAAGGTCAGCGTTAAGATGATCAATTTTCAATGTGTTTAGCATTAAATCAGATCTATATACCCCACACTATAACAAGCTTTTTCTCGAGCTTTCACTATTTTGTAGTGATAACTGATCATGATATGTAAACTCTAAGATGAATTACATATTATTCAAAATTCAGAAATATATTGTTTTCAAAATATGCAGATGATTATAATTTAGCATAGCGTGACCAAATGCCATGGCCAGCCGCCAACTGATAGCTCAGAGACCCAGGAGCGATTATAGAATATCCGTCAACTTTTTAACTTAAATTTACTGACATAAATCAAGAATGTGAAATCGTATTTATTAATAACTTTTAGCCAAGTAATTTTAGCTATGTAATTTTAAAGAACGAAGCAATTCTAGTATGACAATTTTCAACAATTTGACACGGTTTAATGACCATTTAATAGTAAGCGTTACTGTTATTCTGTTCCTACTGACCTAGCGGCTTCGTTCTTTAAAAAATCCCGTTTATTTTTGTCCTGGAGTTCTCCAATTTATGAATTAAACCTATTATAGATAAATAAACGGGATTTTTAAAGAACGAGCCAGTTCTATACAGTGCTCACTAAAATTTACTCATACACATTTCTGTGTCCGGTACACGAAGTAAGATCTACCCCCTTACTTGATTCTAGAAGACTTAATATTATCGAATACTCCTAGCTCACTTTTTAATTTCTGGCTTTCCCTCTCCCTTCTTTCCATACTGGTGTTTCTTAGAATGGTTTCTATTCTTATATAGGTTTCAGGTTTCAGGCATTGATTCTGTTTTACTTCAGTGTTTACGTTTCTAAATATAAATCTTCGCTTGACTTGACAACTTTGCGTTTTGATCAACATTTCTAAAATCACCCACTGTTCCTTGCATTTGAGGGACTAACTGTTTTGATCAATGGCTTATAGATTTACAACAATTTCACAAGATTTGAATAGGTTATATTTTCTTTTATTTGGCATATCACTCATAAATGAATTGCAGTACTGTGTTTACAATATGGAGTAACTGGCAAGCTCGGGATGTGCGCTCAGGAACGCTTCTGTCCCCTTCTGTGCCCGCATACTCATATTCTGTGCTCGCATACTCATATTATGTGCTCATACTGTACTCGCCTTTCCCTTTTGTCTTTTTTAAAAATTAGTTCCACGCGATATCTCACATAACAAAGGAAAATTTTATTTTCCGCCCAGTGGAGATTCGACACTTATGGCGGTTTTGCACTAGGCGAATATTTTCGCGCGACGCGAATTTCTATATTCATATTTTTGATTAGTTCCAGCTGAGAGCTCATAAGTGACATGTATAGGACGTAATTGGACAACCATACATGTAGTTGGGACAAAGAGTGTTCATTTGACTATTCTATGACAATAAGCCAGTGCGTCGGATAAATCTTATTTCAATTCATAATATCAGGCTGTGGAAGTTAGCATAACGAATTTGCAAGTGTAAATAGAAATGCAAATGTCTATTGTGGTTTTAGCCTGATGTTATGAATTACAATAAGTTTTATCCCGATGCAGAACACGTCATTTTGACGAGCAGTGGACATTACGAACATAGATAAATTTACCCAAGAGTATTGCATAATATGTGGTGATTTCAAGATTGACTGCAGGCTATCAGACGAAGGTCAGAAACAGCAGATAGTTTAAATATTTGGTTCCTCATATCAGAAAAAGTTGCATCTACCTTCCTACAACCGATAATGGATCACTTCTGGATCATCTGTACACCAATATTGAAGACGAATACGCGTTACAAGTGGAATATATGAATCATATTTTTCAGACCACAAACCGGTGTGGTGTGCCTTAAAATAGATGAGACATGTATATACATATAATACATACATAATAATGATCGCTTCATAATATGTCTTACACACAGGTTAAAAGTTAAAAAGTTTAAAAACTACCAAACGTAATTTTCGACTACAATGTCATCTTCAGGGTACAAGTTAACCATTAACTAACCTTCGCGACAGCTCAGTGAATAATCCAACTAAACCTTAAAGTGCCCCTAACCTCAAGATTTTTTATTGTCTTATTTGGAAGAACTTTTAAAATGATAAAGTAACTTCTTTTAACCATTTTCGTTTCTTCGCTTTCTTTTTGAGATATATCAGTTTGTTTGATATGCAAAGTCCGGAATTTACGTCACATATGCCTAATGACTTATTGGAGAAATGTGTATCTCTTTCATTCTCGAACGAAATCCTTTAAAATCGAGAAGTTTGCCGTTGTGGGAGAAACAGGCAAACGTGTTATTCACACTTGAGTGTTTTTATTTGATGAACGCAAAGATATATAACATTCTCTGATAACTCTTTATGCATGCTGTGTGACGTAAATTCCGGAAATTTGCATATGAAACAAACTGATATATCTTAAAAAGAAAGCGAAGAAACGAAAATCTTCAAAAGAAGTTACTTTATCATTTTAAAAGTTCTTCCAAATAAGACAATAAATAATTTTGAGGTTAGGAGCACTTTAACTATTTAAACAACCTGTTAACAAACATCTTTTGTATACTATAATAAAATTGTCGTATATTATGTAATAAAAGATTGCTGGTAGCATATAGGAATAACGAGACCATTGGTTGCGTTGTAAAACAACCTATGGTTATAAGCAAGCTTATAAGAGACCTTTAGAGATTTGTCACCTATCCCTCGTTTTGAACGTTATCTCGATCAATATTTAACCGTTTTCAATTGTGAAAACAGATTTGGAATTGGCGAGTGTAAATACATAACACACGTACCTATTATAATATATATATATATATATATATATATATATATATATATATATATAATATATATATATATAATATATATATATATATATATATATATATATATCGCTAAATCGTAGAATACCCGTCCACTTTATACACAAATATCCAGCATATATCAATATAATAGTGTATACATATACGCAAATTACACACAATAAACTGTATACGTTATCTCGATCAATATTTAACCAATTTCAATTCTGAAAACAGATTTGGAGTTAGCGAGTCTAAATACATAACACACGTACCTGTCATTTTACGCAAACGTGTATACCCTTCGTAAAAACATCTTTATGTTTTAGTTCTTCTGATAACGGTGCGAAGTTTGCAAGTGGTTATTTTGCAGATTTTCAGAAGGAATATGGATTCAAGCATATTACGTCTAGTCCGCGGTACCCGCAGTCCGTAACGGAGAAGCTGAAAGAGCTAGGTATGCAGACAGTCATAAAATTATTAAAGAAAGCTGGTGATCCATATAAAGCTTTGTTGGATTACAGAACGACACCACTAGCAAGAATTAGTTGATCTCCCTCACAGTCGATCAAATCAAAGTATGTCGACATAACAGAAATTGTTGTCGAACAATATCCAAGTAAAGGAGAAGTTGATCGAGAAAGTTTCCCTAAGTATGAACCAGAAGGACTTCACAAAAGCGCCACCGCGCTTCTTTTACCCCGTATTTTTTAGCATTACGGTTTCATGTCATTTCATGCCGGTATCGTGTGAACGCAAGGCTTAACCGTAACGATTTCGTTACGGTTTCATTTCGTACCGGCATCGTGTAAACGGGATCTTAGTCGTCGACAAGAGAATACTTCCTCACTGAAATAAGGTTTCAAAGGCAGAACAATTCGTTCAAACTTCACAGCGTTGGAACTTTAATACACGTGATAAAACTTCTACGTCACAAAAACGTAATAAAACTAAACAAATAAATAAATATCTCGATATACGGCAATTTACACAAATCCAGATTTCGTTGACTATACATATAGGTCCGCAAAGAGATCTGGGCACGATGGACTTATAGTACGTATTCCATATAAGGTCATATCGGACGGACCAGCCTCCTAGTTAATTGGATTGTAGCCGCCAAAGCTATAGAATATATTAAAGGAAAGTTAAATGATCTATTTACAACATACGTACAGCTTATCCTGGTAGCTAACTTAGTTCTCTTTAAAAGCGTATAATCGAACATGCCCAAAAATATAATTTTCGTATTACGAATACCATTTTGTACTTTCGGCTGTCTTCGACGAACGTTTTCTTGAGAAATAATCAACTCCCTAAGCTACAATATATATTAAAACAAAGTTAAATTATCTGTTTACAATATGCGTACAGCTTATCCGGCTAGCGAACGTAGTTTTCTTAAAAAGAGCGGATAATCGAACATATCGTAACGTGTTAACAATCCCACATCCAGTGGGCTGGAACGTATATGCGTGTAATAAAGGCAACGTATTTGCTCTTCCCATGCAATCCCGTCCGATATGACCTTATATGGAATACGTACTATAAGTATATATTACGGTAACAACAATTATTGGATGAGCTTTTTGTGATATCTGGAATAATCAAGGTCGAGGTAAACGAGGTAATCAAGGTCGAGCATTTCATTACTTCTGAGAGTAATTTCCAACAAGTTAGAACTGACGAAATATCGATCTTTAATTCTAAAGATTTTACGATTTTCTGATCTTTATCGCTGAATTCAGTAAAGCATAAGCTGTCGCCATCTTTCGACGAGATTTTGTCGTTTTTGACGAATTTCAGGTCGTATAGTAATTACAACAAGACGCCGCCCGGTACGCGTTAAAGGGACACTCCGGCCCAAATACAAATGCAGTTCATATGAAAGATCTTACTGACTTTAGTTTATTTCCAAAGTTTCAGCATTCCTATCAATTTAGTTGAGAATATATTGCTAGTTGAAGTTGAAAATTTGTGGATTTTGACGCCATATTGGTTTTGAAAATATGACGTCATTGAGTGATTCTTTATCGTCAGTGGAGTTGTTTTGATGGCGATCACATAGTGATAGTTATTGTGAATGGTCTTTGGACGAAAATTAGTCGAAATAAACTATTTAGTTCATCATGCAGGAAAGTAGAGGAGCTTCTTAGGCATAATACGAGATCACGTCACTCAGTGACGTCATATTTGAGAAACAAAATGGCGTCGAAATTGGACAAACTCTCCAACTTCAACTAGCCACATCTTCTTAACTAAATTGATAGGAATGCTGAAACTTTGGAAATAATCTAAAGTCAGTAAGATCTTTCATATGAACTACATTTGTATTTGGGCCGGAGTGTCCCTCTAACTCGCGCGGGCTATACTTGGGCTTGTGTATATAAGAGTACGCAGCACATGTAAACGTATGCAGTGCACAACGTATGCATATACCGCAATTTGAATTCGCCAGAATTATTTTCTTTTGCCGTTCGTGAGTCGCTTATCCTTCACGTTTTGTTTAAAATTCTTCCACGCTTGGTTACTCATGGCGGCTTCCTGAAGTGCTACACGTGCTTGCGCAAACTGCAAAGCATCATGGTATACTATGACAACGATAGGCTGCTCGAAATTTCATTTCACTTTTATTTTAAAATGATATTTTTTTAAAAATTGATTTACTTTAATTTAAATTTACTTTCATTTTACTTTCATTTTACTTTCATTCCAATTTAGAATTAATTTTTAATTTAATTTCGTTTTATTTTGAAAATATCTTTTAATTTCTTTTTAATTATGAATTTTTTGAATGACAACGATAGGCCACCATATACCTGTGCAAAGTTTCAAGAAATTTTATTCAATGATTTTAAAATATGCTTCATTTTTGTGGGTACAGCGGTACCCATATAGTCACGGCGTTGAGGTAGCCGTTTATCTAGGGGTTCAACATCGAAATTACAACTGCGCGCAACTCAGATACTAATTCGGAATTCGTCGGAAAATGTCCTCCATCGTGGCGTAAATATCGATCTCGAAGTATTCTTGTGTGTACAAACTACGCTAGAAAATCTCGAAAAACCTTAACTTGTCGACAAGTACAACATACAAAGGTCGTGTCGTGTAAGTTGGGAATGTTCGCGTTCTTCATGGTGTCTTCTGATCGAGTGCGTTATGGTTTGTGGCTTAATAATAATTAATTCCCTCTTCCTCGTGAGGCACTGAGGTGTCTTCTGATCGAGTGCGTTTTTGGCTAATATCGAAGAGGTTTTGGACAATATCCTCAAAAAGTCTTGTCTTTCTTGACAAGGCTAATTGTGCAGTTAAAGGTAAGTTGTATCTTTCTCGTTTTCAGGTATTTACGCAATGAATTACTGTGCAGTACTGCAGTAGGTACTGTTTATACTGTCTGTGGTTGTTTTTGTTTTATATTTCTTCGTCAAATTCAAATGTTATACAGTATATCCATCTGTTTCAGGTGAGGAAGTCAGTCTAAATTTGGCGACAATGCTGGTAAACAGTGTATAGCAATTAGCAAATGTCATTGACCGCTTGAACAATATTTTGTTTCATGGGAATTGTTTGTATGGTTGTATTGCTTTTTTGTTGTTAACTGATGTTCCTGGCATGGTATATGATGCTGGCCCTTATGTTTGTCTAAAAATGCTTTTACAAATTTATTTTTTGGTTCAACCAACTATGAATGTTGCTTGTTAACAATTGATTGTAACAGTGTTTCAGTGTTCAAAATGTCAGAATTGTCTGAGAACTTTCAAGATATTTTATTCACACTCAAGGGTCCAAGGGATGTATATGGAATGTCGTGTTTGTTTACTGTTGCTTTCAATAGACAATCTAAAATTATTTTTTCAAATTATTTCACCCAGAAAAGTTGTATTCCATTTGAAATAAAAGGTGTCACAGTCACTTTGGCCAGTATTGATAATAATAAAAATAAAGTCGATGATCAAAAGCTTCCAAGTAATAATTTGTGCCAAGATTGCGAACATTATTAAGAGATTTCAACATTATAGAATAGTTCCTCTATGTTTTTTGTTGTTGACAGATGTTCCTAACATGGTATTATTATGCATTTAACAGAAAACTCATTGTTTTACAGTAGCACTTCTTAATATGCATAATAAAACAATTATTGGATTTGGTTTTCGCATGATATCGAGAATTATCAAGGCCTCAGTTTGTGTTATCAGCCTTCGGCTTCGGCAGATAACACAAACCTTGGCCTTAATAATTCTCAATATCATGCTTCATCTCATCCAATAATTGTTAATCATTAGATGAGAAAACTGATGCCTTAACCTATAGTGTATCATTAACTGGTGAATTGTCCATGTCATGTAATAATAGAACCTATATTTGTCTTAAAAATGCATTTACAAATTTATTCTCTGCTGATTTAGTTAAATCTTACCAACAGCACTATCTAGTAATCCACCATGAGAAAATTTCAACACCTGGTTTATGCACCCTCTACCCCTAGTCTATAACAAATATTGTGATGTTTGTCCTTGATCAATCTATCAGTGCAAGTGTCTATGAAATGAAAATTCACCACAGCCTTTTATGATTGTATTTGAAAGAACACGTAAAATAATGAAAAATGGCTTTTTCATGACTTTCATATTTTATGCCGTTGAGCTGTGACATCACAAGATGGGCACAGCATTACATCAAAAAACAAAATCAGGCATATCTTTGGATTGGTTTGACTAAACTGTCTCGAAACATGCAGACTTACTGAGTCAACAAGTTTCAGCATTGAGATTGTTGTTATTAGGTTCCCATGGTAACAGATTCGTTCCCAGGCCACTTTGTATAGAAACAAAATTTTCTACTTTTCATCATTGCAGTTTTGTTGTTTTAAACAGTATTGTTGCATTGGAAATCATCGAAAAAGGCTGTTAACTTCCTAAAACTAAATAAGTTGCTGTAAATGTGGTTGAAAACAAAGAATTATTATAAAGGAAGAGAGTAATGTGGAAACTAATCTGTTACCATAGCAACCACATTAGAAGCATGACAATGTTTAGTTTTCTTGACTGTAAGTCAGCAAGGTTTGAATCTATTTAGTCGAACCAGTCTGAAGATATGCCGATTTTCAGTTTTGGTGTATGCTGTGATGTCACAGCTCAAGTTACATGAAGCGTGATAACTCAAGAACGGCATAAGATATGAAAGTCATGTAAAAGCTATATTTCATTATTTTACGTGTTCTTTCAAATACAATCCTTAAAGTGTCAATGAAATGAATATTTATTTCATAGTCACTTTAAAGGCACCACATCAATATAATGATAAGAGCCTCCATGATAGTGATCCCATAGTGGAGATAAATGCCCCAGTATAAATGAATAATACTAATATTTCAGTTAGTATCACAGATTTGGATTCCACAGTTTAGATAACGTAGTCTATTGGTTTCATAAAAATGGGCCTTTTGGTCACACCCCATGCTCATTGCATGCGGTACCCACATGTTCGCATCGCGGACCTATTTTCATAATGGTCATAACGATGGGTCACATTTCACAACCTTGAATAACTCAAGAACGCGATGCGCTATGCAAGAACTGTAAAAAGCCATTCTTTATCGTTTTATGAGTTCTTTAAAATAAATTAATAAAAAAGTGAACTCAATTTTCGGGTCATATGCCCTTTAAATCACAAATGCTATCGCTTATCTGAATATAATTGGCAAGGCTTTTCACTGCATATACAGTATGCATTATGACTACAGTATGTAGTTGGTGATTCGTAAACAAATTTCTAATAAATTACTACCACTATAAATCATGCTTCTTACTGTGGCAAAGCTGTCAGTGGAATCACAAGTGTCTGACATGTTATGGCAAAGCAAGCGCCAAACTAATAGACGCTGACTAAATAAATTACCAGAAATGGTATGTAACAGATGTTTATGGTGTTGTTGCACCATTAGTTATATTGTCTAACCTTTATTGGAGTTCTTGTTGAGCATGCAATACTTTCAAGGAGATCGTTGCACATATCCACGACTCCACATATTATACTGCAATTGTCGTTCGGGAATACATCACGTTCCACTGCAACCACTGTATTTGATTTTCCCAAAGAACTGATAATATTGTATTTACTGCATACCAAATATATTATGGTTATACATGGCACACATAATTACCATTGTCTACTGAATTTTCACAAAGTGGACAATTCCATTGCCCACTGAATTTTCACAAAGTTGAGGTAAATAATTCCTTGAAGACAATTCCATGCACAGTTTATTACATATTATACAGTGTATCCACCATACAGCTTTGTGCACGAACCATTGTAGAAACCATGACCAATATGAAAAATTAAAATCAATAACAAACCCCCTTACACTACCTTTAAATAGAAGATTATTAAAATTATTAAAATTATTAAAAACATTTGAAAAGAGCCATCAATCAAATCTCAATTTAGTATCAGTTTTGTAAGAGTTTTGAATAATTTATTAAATTGCATGCGGGAGCGCTTTGTGTGTATGTGGCCGGGAGAGGAAATGCTTTTAATCAAATTAAGAACATCAATTATTCCAACAGAAAATCTATCAAGCATAATTGGCGGCGAAAAATCTGCTTGGTAAAATTGTGCTCTCCAATATCGCGGGGATTTATCCAATGACGGGCGAAAACGAAAAATCACCACCACACATAGAATTTATTTATTTATTTATTTACTAATTTATTTATTAATTGACTAGCTAGGTTAAAAAATGAACTAACAGCACATATATTTTAACAAGACTTGACAGGAAATGACATGCACAGGTAACATTTTACACAGACGGTTTTAAAAGTTTGCGAATTGAATTTTGACATTGTACATGGTTGTGGAATGATATGTATGATAATGTTTCAGTGGCGCTGAGATTGACTTGGTGTGTGTGTGTGTGTGTGTGTGTGGGGGGGGGGGGCTAAAATGTCCACGTGGTCTTCTCCAAGCGCAAGTATTCTAGGGTGTCCGGGGCATGCTCCCCCGAATTAAATTTTAAATTCCCAGGATATCTCAAACACCATTTCCCGTACAGTCTGAGGCGAGTTTTTAAAAGTAATCTGAAGGCCATAATTCGCAAAATTTTGTTATTATTAAATCAGAACATGGTACAATACAATAGAGAGGTTAACAATCTTTCAGATATACGATGGCGTATATAGAGTTGAACATTTTAGGAAGGAATTCTACAATAGAAACTGTTCTAAAAAGATACGCTATTCACTTTAGGGATATTTAAAACAAATTAATTTGATCGGTTTCATGTCTTGCACGACTGGACGACTAAAAAGGTCACATGAACGAACTAATTATTTAAAAAGGTATACTAGTCTATGTGCAAGTTACTCGTGCCAGTAGGACAGAGGTAACAGTCCCGTTTTATAGTCTATCCTTAAATATACAGAATAAACTTAGTTGAGCGGAGTTGATTCTTTCGATGTTCAGTATTAACGACATGGACTACAGCGCCCAGACTTGGGAACAGTATGGAAAATAACTCCTAAATAATATAAAGTTTTAGCGTAATACGCACGTGTGGGTCATGGGCATCAAAGGAAGACCTTCTTATACAACCCCACGATTTTGTTCGCTTTAGCCGATACTGCATGTACACGATTGCGTGTTCCATTTAAGGTCATCTTTGCATTTACCATCACATATAATCCACCAATCAACTGTCTCTATTAGCATCACGTGGCAGCCAAATATGTTACGATGAAGGGCAGCTACATATTGGGCAGCAACCTATGGACTGTTTACACGGGCTGTTCACGTGCAAAGCAACGTCACTCGCGTGACTCGATTTGCAATATTAGGATTAATCTTCTGTCTCGTCCAATATTGAATTCTCGACTTAAATATTTTGTAATATTGGGCTCAGACGAATCCAATAAGTAATAATATTTCGAACTAGTGTCACAGCATCACGTGGCAACTGTCAATATTTTTGGATGTAGAACAGCAACCTGTGGATAGACAGCAACCTTTGAACTGACAGCAACCTTGGAACAGTGCACGTGCAAAAGTGTCACGTGCATGCCTTATCTTGCAGACCTTATATCCTTAGAATTAACAAATTTCCCATAGAATTTCAAAGATTTATAAGAATCATCAAGACAGTCTATTGTGGTATATTACAAGTAATATTTGGCATTTCACTCGATTAAACTACAAGTTCTAAGGATTTATGGTGAAGGAAAATTTCGAGTGCGAAAATGCAACTGTGACCGTATAACAACGCGGGGGCTGTTTAGAATACCGCGCATACCTCGTACGCATTGCTCTATTTAGTTCAGGGTACGAACAAGAATTGTACAGAGTACGCGCTCCCACTCAAAGCCTCAAAGGATACTTTGGAGTTAAATTGGTATGTTTGTTTTATTGTTTATGCAATATATTATTTTGTTAGTAATGATAGTTACCTTTTAATAAGTTATATATCATTGGTTCATGGTACTTGAATATTACTTACGCTGTGAGCCGGTAACACATGAGTCGACAATCGTAACAATAATTCTACATTATTGTTTGCACTTACATTATTGTGTGCACAATTTGGGCACGATATTGCTCAATTATCACTCTCATCAGTTAGGCAAAATGTTCAGTTATATTTTAACTTCAAGGTCTTTATGTTGTCAACAGTCGACAGACACAAATTATACCTTCGTTTGTATTATTTTTAGCAAGCACGACTTTGCTAGGTTTTTTTTAGAGACCATCACGACTTCGCTAGGTTTTTTTAGAGAACACCACGATTTCGCTAGGTTTGGCTTCGTTTGCATTGTTTTTAGCAAGCACAATGGCTTCACTAGGTTTGATTTTAACGAGCACCATGGCTTCGTACAACCCACACGCAGATATAAATGTCTGGTCGGAATACTGATCACCGCGCACACAATGGCTCCTGTGAGAAATAATGAACTCACACCAATATACACCTAAAATAGAAGGAAAACTGTATTCACAAACAAAACAATTTGATATCGTTCCCATGAGAAGTGATGCTGTGATGACAAGAAATCGCAGATACCTCACAGTCACTGAGCCATATTTCCCTTTGGTGAGCGTTTAAGAAGGAAAATTAGGTACGCATAACTATCTTAGTCGTCGACAAGAGAATACTTCCTCACTGAAATAAGGTTTCAAAGGCAGAACAATTCGTTCAAATTTCACAGCGTTGGAACTTTAATACACGTGATAAAACTTCTACGTCACAAAAACGTAATAAAACTAAACAAATAAATAAATATCTCGATATACGGCAATTTACACAAATCCAGATTTCCTTGACTATACATATAGGTCCGCAAAGAGATCTAGGCACGATGGACCTATAGTACGTATTCTGCATATAAGGTCATATCGGACGGGACTGGGAAGAGCAAATACATTGCCCTCGTACCAGTCTCCTAGTTAATTGGATTGTAGCCGCCAAAGCTATAGAATATATTAAAGGAAAGTTAAATGATCTATTTACAACATACGTACAGCTTATCCTGGTAGCTAACTTAGTTCTCTTTAAAAGCGGATAATCTAACATGCCCAAAAATATAATTTTCGTATTACGAATACCATCTTGTAAACAAAAACACGAACTTTCGGCTGTCTTCGACGAATGTTTTCTTGAGAAATAATCAACTCCCTAAGCTACAATATATATTAAAACAAAGATAAATTATCTGTTTACAATATGCGTACAGCTTATCCGGCTAGCGAACGTAGTTTTCTTAAAAAGAGCGGATAATCGAACATATCGTAACGTGTTAACAATCCCACATCCAGTGGGCTGGAACGTATATGCTTGTATAAAGGGCAACGTATTTGCTCTTCCCATGCAGTCCCGTCCGATATGACCTTATATGGAATACGTACTATAAGTATATATTACAGTAACAACAATTATTGGATGAGCTTTTTGTGATATCTGGAATAATCAAGGTCGAGGTAAACGAGGTAATCAAGGTCGAGCATTTCATTACTTCTGAGAGTAATTTCCAACAAGTTAAAACTGACGAAATATCGATCTTTAATTCTAAAGATTTTACGATTTTCTGATCTTTATCGCTGAATTCAGTAAAACATAAGCTGTCGCCATCTTTCGACGAGATTTTGTCGTTTTGACGAATTTCAGGTCGTAGTAATTACAACAAGACGCCGCCCGGTAGGCGTTAACTCGCGCGGGCTATACTTGGACTTGTGTATATAAGAATACGCAGCACATGTAAACGTATGCAGTGCACAACGTATGCATATACCGCAATTTGAAAGCCAACGAATATAGCTATGTTTATATTGAAGACATCTAAATGTAAACAATGTCGAACTGCGAACTATGTTGAACCGTGTATAGCTTTGTTTCAATAGAACTACTGATGTCACATCAACTTTAACTTGTATAACTTTTGAAATACAGCAGCTACAGACATTAAATATGTATTGGTTGAAACCGTTGAGTCGGCTGAATATTTTTGGAAAGTATGGAATTGTATGAGCATGTAGAAGAACTATTAAATATCTAATGTAATAACGAATGTTTTCGAAGCGCTCCGTGGAAACCCCGCGCCTGATCTCTGGTGCTTGATCTTTCGCGACCCGACAAAAAAACAGAGCCGAAACCTAGACTCGTGCTACTACAAGTAGCCCAAGTAAAAAGACGTCAGGAAATACCTGGATGCAATTTAAATAACGTGTCGACATAAGGAAATGTTTTACCTGTAAGTTTAAGTGCAATCTTACCGCATAAATCGTCAACGTGTTGAGAAAATGTACCTAGCAACGCCCATACCAACGTCTTTTTAACTGGTATATCTTCATTTTTCTTTACATTGCTGATGATATATTGATGTTATTTTATAAAATAAATAAAACAAACTTTATCGCTGCGATATTATGTCGTTTTATTATATGGCACAAGCTACTTCCGGTGAAATTGCGTGCTCTGATTGGCTGAGACATGTCACGTGCCGGTCCGTTATTTCCCGTAATGGACCGGTCCGGATTACGGATTTTGTCAGCCATTTTGTTTACAAAGGAGCGAACAACGATAGGAAACTTTGAAAAGCAGCAAAAATTGAACGAATTTAGTAAATTAAGCACTGAATCATGTGCGAGTCGGACGATGAACAATCTAAAAGAGAGTCTTACTGTCATGAAAGCAATAGAAGAACAAGAACAAGATTGAAAATGACGATTCTGTCACTCAAAACGTATGTAAAGTATGTTGTTTAAAAAACCATGCCATATAATAAACCTCTTATTAACCTCGACCGCTTGGTCATTACGGGAAAATATCAGACCTCGGTCTTTTATGTACGAACCTCGCCCTACGGGCTCGGTCCGTACTGTCAAGACCTCGGTCTGATATTTTCCCGTAATGACCGCGCTCTCGGTTAATAAGAAGTTAATAATGGCACTTAATTAATTGACGTTGTTGTGAGAAAGTAATTATTTGTCAATTCTTGATAAGATTTTCCTCGCTTTGACCTATTTTTATTAAAATTTTTAAATATTGTTTGTTTCTTTTTGGAAACTCCTTTTGGAAAGGAAAATCCATCAAAGTGGAAGCACTGTCTGGGGTCCACTTTTTCTAATTCTTTCCACTGCATCTCTAAAGTTCGCAATTGCGACGCATGAGGTGACATTCCTGCAAACATACTGTCATAACTGTTAACTGGACTGAAATTTCCTATTTTCCAGATATTTTGACCAAACTAAGTCAAACATACCAAACATATTTATCATACAATAGAAACTATAGTTTACAAGGGAGTCGAGGGTGGGGATTTGGGTGGATTAGTGTAAAAAATCCCATAGGCGGAGAGTTAGGGTTAGAAAACTCGCTGGGCGGGTTAGGGTCTTTGTTGTTTTCGGGTTAGCGGTTATTTGTCACACATTCACAGCTACATGTTACCAATGTACACTGTCTACATTGATTAGGCGGAGATTAGGGATTGATATTAGGTCCGTCTTACGGTTCTAATAAAACAATTCTAATATTACATGTCGAACGAATCGAACGATAACCGATAACGGGCAGTGTATTTACGTAACACCAAAGGTGTCTATTGGATAACCTAATATTGGAATCGTTCAAATAGAGCGAATCGAAGGAACCGAAAATGTGTTTGCGGATCTATACCAATCGAATGTATTGGACATGAAGGCGCAATTTGTGCTGAGACAAGCAATGCTGAATGATTAAAGAATATATTTCCCGTGAAGTAATCGTTGATACTAGTGTTCATGAATATTAAGTTATTTAATAGAAACGCTAACATGCAATCCATGGGTCTGTTTGTCTGTCTGCTTGTTTGTTTGTTTGTTTGCTTGTTTGTTTAGTTTTGCTTATTCCTTTTGTTATTAGATAAACATCAACACTTCACGATAGTGATATAAAGCTTGCTGTATACGTTAGCCTGGAACTTATGGCCGCGTCAGTATAGAGGACTGGAACTGTAAGGTAAAGGTAATGTTAACATTTTATTTAAGCAGGGTGTCTTATTCAGCTCAAAGGCTGGTATCCTTAAGGGCCCTGCATTTTTTCTAACTAAATTACAACAGACCTAAAATAGTCAAAACTAAAATTACATTCAATAGGAATTACAAGAGTTGATAAAAATATTATTTCTTATAAAAATAGAAATTTTAGCTAACTTACTAAAAATTGATAAATTATTTTCCGTCCTTAGTTACTGAGGAACTTCATTGAAAGTCGATGCTCCACTATAAATAAAAGTATTTTTGCCAAACTTACGTCTAACTTTAGGAAAGGTAATACAGTTCTTATACGTCTTGTCTTATAATTATGGACACAACTTTGCCTTGAGAAGTAGTCAGCTAGATATTCTGGTACACGCACTTTAAGCATTTAAATACCAATAAAACCTTATGGTAGGATCTAGGCTTTGGCCCATTGTGCTAAAAAAATTGGCATATTATGCTAATAGCACTGCTCTCAATTTTGCCTAATTATGCTAAAAATTATGCTAGAATTCACAAATTATGCTCGATATTCTCACATAAATGCTCGATATTCTCACAGATTCTTACATAAATTCAACAACTCAAAAAATGTTTGACGCCATTTTGGCAGTAGTGTTTACAACCTCGTGGCTCGTTCCCAGGCTTTTTGCTCGGCAGTTCAGGTGTACAGTGTACTGCAGTGCACAGTCTGCACTACTACTGCCCACAATGAAAGTGAAACTATGAAAGCGGTCTTGTAACAAGTTTCTGACTTTCTAGACTACCAAATGAGTAATATTACCTTTTATGCTTAAAAAAGTGCTAAAATTTTAGGATTATGCTCGAGCAGTGCTCGTTTTAGAAATTATGCTTTTTTGCTCCCATTATGCTAAAAATTATGCTGGCACAATGGGCCAAAGCCTAGTAGGATCGTCTGTTAAGCCTGACAAATTATGACAAAATTATGACAAAAGAAACACGCTTCACTGCTTCACTTCCGCGACCGTAAAGACAGCGTAGCGACCATATGGAAACCAGGCTTAACGTAGAGATACCAATTTTAATTGTTTCATGGCTTCTAACGAGTCTACAGCTCCATCAACTATAACCTTTGCCAGTTGCCACTCTCTTCTGAAGTCGTTCCATCCGATCTTTATCTTGTAGTAACAAATTACTCCTTGGAAGGTTCAGCCGGGGACTACAAAGTGAAAATGTTTCGAATCCGACCGATAACAACCTCGTCAACGTCTTTGAAAAACTATTTTCCAAATGCGCTGTCGCAAGAAAAATGGCGACCAGGGTTGAAAGATATAGAATGCTATCTTGCTTGTGATCCAACAGGAATATATGTTGGTGACCTGGACGACAAACCTATTGCAGTTATTTCTATAATTAAATATGAAGACGGATACTGTCATTTTGGATCATACGTTGTTGACAAACAATACAGGAACCAAGGATATGGATCAAAGTTGTTCAATGAAGTACTGAAGAAATCCGCTCCTATAAAGAATATTTCTTTGTATGCAATGCCTGCAATGGCAAAGAAGTATGAAAAGTCACTTAACGTGGTGAAGCAATGGTCTGTTGGGAGATATGATCTTAACATTTCAAAAGTTGTAAAAGCACTTCAAGAAAGTCCAGTCAGTCCACCTTTTGTCGATGTCAAACGGATCAACGAAGTAGATACACAAGCTTTGTACAACTACGATACGTCCGTGTTTGGGTACAACCGTCAACAGTTCTTAAAGCAATGGTTTCGTGCCAGTGGCAGTCATGCCCGTGTTGCTGTTGATAAAGAAGGATCTATTGTTGGCTATGTAGTTGTGCGGGTAGTCTTCAACAAGGATGAAGGCTATAGAATTGGGCCACTGTTTTGCGAGTCAATTGAAGTTGCAAACATTCTTGTTAAAGAAACACTTCAAGAAGTTATTGAACTCGGCATGTCTTCGTCACAGTCTGTGATGATAGACAGTCCAACAGAGATAAATCCAGAGGTGAAAGAATTCATTACACTGCTTGAGGGAGTACATATAATTCATACTGAATATATGACATCGAATGGTCTTCCAAGAGGACGTTTTAACAACTGGTTTGCTGTCACTACACTTGAGGTTGGTTAAAAGAACTATCAACAGAGATAAATAGCCCTAGGGGTGAAAGAATTCATTAAAGTGTGCCCCTAACCTCAAATTTTTTTATTGTCTTATTTGGAGATTTTCGTTTCTCCACTTTCTTTTTGAGATATATCAGTTTGTTTCATATGCAAATGTTCGGAATTTACGTCACACGTGCGAATGTTATATATCTTTGCGTTCATCAAATAAAATACTAACACTTGTGAATAACACTTGACTGTGCGTGTAATTTCCAGTCTCACAACACCAACTTCTCGATTTTAAAATATTTCGTTCGAGAATGAAAGAGATACACATATTTCTCCAATAAGTCATTATGCATGAGTGACGTAAATTCCGGACATTTGTATATCAAACAAACTGATATATCTCAAAAAGAAAGCTAAGAAACGAAAATCTTCATAAGAAGTTACTTTATCATTTTAAAAGTTCTTCCAAAAAGGCAATAACAAATTTTGAGGTTAGGCACTTTAACATTTTTTGTAATTTTTAAGCTCATGCATATAGTCAGTCTAACTAATTCCTATCAATTAAGTCTTTGCCAATATCCACATTGGCAAAGACTTAATAGCTCGAATAATAACTTATAATAATCTTAATAACGTCAGATGACCCTATATTCAATGATCAAACAGGTTTTCTATAACTACACTTGAGCGTGGTTAAAAGAACTATAGCAGTCTAATAGAGATAAGGCCCGTCATTATTTATGGTCGGGGTGGTGCCGAAGTGAAATAGATTTGGTCCTGAAAAAATACTTACCCAACCAAATTTAAAAATTCACCGTCCCAACCATTTATGGTAAAGAAAATCTTTTACCCAACCCAAGAAGAAAGTAGTTAGATAAGGCCCAATTCCCAGCACATCGTCTATACAGGTTTTAATAACAAACCCATATAGATATACAGACAGATCCTACTGTAATATTACTATTTCCTTATACTGAGCAGGAATCCAAAGAAAACAAGCAGAGGAATATGATAACAATGCTAATGTGCAATGATGACTAAGGAGAACTGATAATGATATTCCAATTTTAAATGATTTATGTAAATAGTCATGAAAATTTTCCTACCCATCCCTTTCAAAGAAGTGATTTTTTTATCCAACCACTTAGACCTTAGCATTTTCAGTTACCCAACCATGTTCTCTTCGGCCCCCACCTCGGCCATAAATAATGACTGGTCCCTAAATCAAGAGGTGAAAGAATTCTTTAAGTATTTAACATTTTTTGTAATTTTTAAGCTCATGCATGTAGTCAGTTTAACTAATAGCACTTTGTCGAGATGACGTCAGTACCCATGTTTGTCCGCATTTACCCATAACAAAAGAAAATATGTCATTTGCAATCATTTGTGAGTCAAATTTGGTTTCTTTGTCCGCATTTAATAGCAACCGCTTAAACAGATATTCCTATAAATTAAGCCTACAACTAATTAATTTTCTCATAAATAACGGTTAAACCAAGTGCTGCCTCAAAATTCATGGAAGACTAATTTTTGATAAAATTTCCAAAATGAATCCACTGTAGTATGTACACATATTTTCAATTATTTTACCTGATTATATTTAAATACAGCAGACTTAAAGGGGATGTGAAACGAAAATTGAGATGACTTTTTTATTGACTTATTTGAGAGGACCCCAAAAACGATAAAGAATCGCTTTTTCCAGTTCTTTCATATCTTATCTCGTTCTTGAGTTATTCAAGGTGGTGTAATATGACCTATGACGTCACAAGTTGTACCCACCATTATGACTAATCTGAAAATGAAACATATCTTCAAAACTATTGAATGAAATTGCTTGAAACTTTTCAAAAGTATACAATATCCCATGTCAACTTTATCGTTGCCATAGTGACAGATTAGTTCACAGATTCCTTTCTTCCTGAACCAAAAAATTCTATTTTCTAGCATGCGCTGCAAAAATTATGATTTGAAGTTGCCCTGTTTTGTTGGCAATGCTATTGAAAATATACTTCACTAGTCAAACAGTCAAAAATTGTTTTATAAATGGCAGAGAATAAAGACGTTTTTTAAAGTATGAACGGAGCCTGGGAAACTAATCTGTTACTATGGAAACGATAAAGTTGACATGAGGATATTCCATTTAATGAACTGTGTTACTTGTGCAAAGTTTCAAGAAATTTTATTCAATAGTTTTTAAATATGCTTCATTTTCATAATGGTCATAATGGTGGGTACACCTTGTGACGTCATAGGTCACATTACACAACCTTGAATAACTCAAGAATGAGATACGATATGCAAGAACTGTAAAAAGCCATTCTTTATAGTTTTATGAGTTCTTTCAAATAAATCAATAAAAAAGGTGATCTCAATTTTCGGGTCATATGCCCTTTAAATTACAAATGCTATCACTTATCTGAATATAATTGGCAAGGCTTTTGACTGCATACAACTTACTAAAAATTGATAAATTATTTTCCGTCCTTAGTTACTGAGGAACTTCATTAAAAGTCGATGCTCCACTATAAATAAAAGTATTTTTGCCAAACTTACGTCTAACTTTAGGAAAGGTATAATACAGTCCTTATACGTCTTGTCTTATAATTATGGACACAACTTTGCATTGAGAAGTAGTCAGCTAGATATTCTGGTACACGCACTTTAAGCATTTAAATACCAATAAAACCTTATGGTAGGATCGTCTGTTAAGCCTGGTTTCCATATGGTCGCTACGCTGTCTTTACGGTCGCGGAAGTGAAGCAGTGAAGCGTGTTTCTTTTGTCATAACAAAAGAAAACACGCTTCACTGCTTCACTTCTGCGACCGTAAAGACAGCGTAGCGACCATATGGAAACCAGGCTTAACGTAGAGATACCAATTTTAATTGTTTCATGGCTTCTAACGAGTCTACAGCTCCATCAACTATAACCTTTGCCAGTTGCCACTCTCTTCTGAAGTCGTTCCATCCGATCTTTATCTTGTAGTAACAAATTACTCCTTGGAAGGTTCAGCCGGGGACTACAAAGTGAAAATGTTTCGAATCCGACCGATAACAACCTCGTCAACGTCTTTGAAAAACTATTTTCCAAATGCGCTGTCGCAAGAAAAATGGCGACCAGGGTTGAAAGATATAGAATGCTATCTTGCTTGTGATCCAACAGGAATATATGTTGGTGACCTGGACGACAAACCTATTGCAGTTATTTCTATAATTAAATATGAAGACGGATACTGTCATTTTGGATCATACGTTGTTGACAAACAATACAGGAACCAAGGATATGGATCAAAGTTGTTCAATGAAGTACTGAAGAAATCCGCTCCTATAAAGAATATTTCTTTGTATGCAATGCCTGCAATGGCAAAGAAGTATGAAAAGTCACTTAACGTGGTGAAGCAATGGTCTGTTGGGAGATATGATCTTAACATTTCAAAAGTTGTAAAAGCACTTCAAGAAAGTCCAGTCAGTCCACCTTTTGTCGATGTCAAACGGATCAACGAAGTAGATACACAAGCTTTGTACAACTACGATACGTCCGTGTTTGGGTACAACCGTCAACAGTTCTTAAAGCAATGGTTTCGTGCCAGTGGCAGTCATGCCCGTGTTGCTGTTGATAAAGAAGGATCTATTGTTGGCTATATAGTTGTGCGGGTAGTCTTCAACAAGGATGAAGGCTATAGAATTGGGCCACTGTTTTGCGAGTCAATTGAAGTTGCAAACATTCTTGTTAAAGAAACACTTCAAGAAGTTATTGAACTCGGCATGTCTTCGTCACAGTCTGTGATGATAGACAGTCCAACAGAGATAAATCCAGAGGTGAAAGAATTCATTACACTGCTTGAGGGAGTACATATAATTCATACTGAATATATGACATCGAATGGTCTTCCAAGAGGACGTTTTAACAACTGGTTTGCTGTCACTACACTTGAGGTTGGTTAAAAGAACTATCAACAGAGATAAATAGCCCCAGGGGTGAAAGAATTCATTAAAGTGTGCCCCTAACCTCACATTTTTTTATTGTCTTATTTGGAGATTTTCGTTTCTCCACTTTCTTTTTGAGATATATCAGTTTGTTTCATGTGCAAATGTTCGGAATTTACGTCACACGTGCGAATGTTATATATCTTTGCGTTCATCAAATAAAATACTAACACTTGTGAATAACACTTGACTGTGCGTGTAATTTCCAGTCTCACAACACCAACTTCTCGATTTTAAAATATTTCGTTCGAGAATGAAAGAGATACACATATTTCTCCAATAAGTCATTATGCATGAGTGACGTAAATTCCGGACATTTGTATATCAAACAAACTGATATATCTCAAAAAGAAAGCGAAGAAACGAAAATCTTCATAAGAAGTTACTTTATCATTTTAAAAGTTCTTCCAAAAAATAACAAATTTTGAGGTTAGGCACTTTAACATTTTTTGTAATTTTTAAGCTCATGCATATAGTCAGTCTAACTAATTCCTATCAATTAAGTCTTTGCCAATATCCACATTGGCAAAGACTTAATATCTCGAATACTAACTTATAATAATCTTAATAACGTCAGATGACCCTATATTCAATGATCAAACAGGTTTGCTATAACTACACTTGAGCGTGGTTAAAAGAACTATAGCAGTCTAATAGAGATAAGGCCCGTCATTATTTATGGTCGGGGTGGTGCCGAAGTGAAATAGATTTGATCCTGAAAAAAATACTTACCCAACCAAATTTAAAAATTTACCGTCCCAACCATTTATGGTAAAGAAAATCTTTTACCCAACCCAAGAAGAAAATAGTTAGATAACGCCCAATTCCCAGCACTTTTAATAACAAACCCATATATACAGACAGATCCTACTGTAATATTATTATCTCCTTATACGGAGCAGGAATCCAAACAAAACAAGCAGAGGAATATGATAACAATGCTAATGTGCAATGATGACTAAGAGATTTTTTTATCCAACCACTTAGACCTTAGAATTTTCAGTTACCCAACCATTTTCTCTTCGGCTCCACCTCGGCCATAAATAATGACTGGTCCCTAAATCAAGAGGTGAAAGAATTCTTTAAGTATTTAACATTTTTTGTAATTTTTAAGCTCATGCATGTAGTCAGTTTAACTAATAGCACGTTGTCGAGATGACGTCAGTATCCATGTTTGTCCGCATTTACCCATAATTATTGCTGTCATAACAAAAGAAAATATGTCATTTGCAATCATTTGTGAGTCAAATTTGGTTTCTTTGTCCGCATTTAATAGCAACCGCTTAAACAGATATTCCTATAAATTAAGCCTACAACTAATTAATTTTCTCATAAATAACGGTTAAACCAAGTGCTGCCTCAAAATTCATGGAAGACTAATTTTTGATAAAATTTCCAAAATGAATCCACTGTAGTATGTACACATATTTTCAATTATTTTACCTGATTATATTTAAATACAGCAGACTTAAAGGGGATGTGAAACGAAAATTGAGATGACTTTTTTATTGACTTATTTGAGAGGACCCCAAAAACGATAAAGAATCGCTTTTTCCAGTTCTTTCATATCTTATCTCGTTCTTGAGTTATTCAAGGTGGTGTAATATGACCTATGACGTCACAAGTTGTACCCACCATTATGACTAATCTGAAAATGAAACATATCTTCAAAACTATTGAATGAAATTGCTTGAAACTTTTCAAAAGTATACAATATCCCATGTCAACTTTATCGTTGCCATAGTGACAGATTAGTTCACAGATTCCTTTCTTCCTGAACCAAAAAATTCTATTTTCTAGCATGCGCTGCAAAAATTATGATTTGAAGTTGCCCTGTTTTGTTGGCAATGCTATTGAAAATATACTTCACTAGTCAAACAGTCAAAAATTGTTTTATAAATGGCAGAGAATAAAGACGTTTTTTAAAGTATGAACGGAGCCTGGGAACTAATCTGTTACTATGGAAACGATAAAGTTGACATGAGGATATTCCATTTAATGAACTGTGTACTTGTGCAAAGTTTCAAGAAATTTTATTCAATAGTTTTTAAATATGCTTCATTTTCATAATGGTCATAATGGTGGGTACACCTTGTGACGTCATAGGTCACATTACACAACCTTGAATAACTCAAGAATGAGATACGATATGCAAGAACTGTAAAAAGCCATTCTTTATAGTTTTATGAGTTCTTTCAAATAAATCAATAAAAAAGGTGATCTCAATTTTCGGGTCATATGCCCTTTAAATTACAAATGCTATCACTTATCTGAATATAATTGGCAAGGCTTTTGACTGCATACAGAGTATGCATTATGACTACAGTATGTAGTTGGTTATTGGTAAACAAATTTCTGATAAATTACTGCCACTATAAATCATGCTTCTTACTGTGGCAAAGCTGTCAGTGGAATTGCGAGCGTTTGATATGTTATGGCAAATCAAGCGCTAAACAAATAGGCGCTGACTAAATAAATACCAGAAATGGTAATGTATGCAACAAATGTTTACGATATTGTTGCACTATTATTTATATCGTGTAATTTTTAATGGACTTCTTGTAAAGAACACAATACTTTCAAGGAGATCTTTGTGATGTATTAGTTCATTGCACATGTCCACGACTCCACATCAATTATACTCATGTAATTGTCGTTCGAGAATACACCACGGTCCACTGCAACCACTGTATTTTATTTTCCAAAAGAACTTGTAATATTGTATTTACTGCATACCAAACTATTATGGTTATCCGTGGCACACAAATAATTTCCATTTTCCGCTGAATTTCACAAAGTTGACAATTCCATTTTCCACCGAATTTTCGCAAAGTTGAGGTAAATAATTTCTTGCAGACAATCCATATGTACAGTTTACTACATATACAGTGTATCCACATATAGCTTTATGCACGAACCATTGTAGAAACCATTTCCTCAAATCTAAGTCAGATGTTAATGGTATGTGATCATAGCATAAATAGAAGTAGTACCAAATGTTGAGGATATGGTGTATCCACATGCTTAACTTTAATTCACAGTAAACAAAGAACATGTCTTTTGTAGTTTCCTTGTTGAAGGAAATGATAATCCATTTCTGTTGATATGCATCAAGTATACTGTCCTCCATCATAATTATAAAATTCTCTAGATTCTCTAAATAGACAAAAAATGGAATTGTTAGCACGCATAGTTAAAAATAACATACAGGGATCAATTAAAACAAATTGGTATATGAGTGGTGGGACGGGACTGAATTTTAGTAAGACTAATAATTAATTAAGTATACACTAATATAGAAGACATTTCTAGACTTATCATAATTCTTCACCTTGCCAATCATCGAATTTTCATACATACAGAATAGTGATAATAATATAGATTAATTATATGTTAATACATATCAAAAATGAAATGTGTAACACATTTCACTGAGTGATATATGTACATTATTCAACCTGAATAATACACTGCACATGTAATCTACGCCAAACTATCTAGCCTGTTTTCTTCTTGAAGCTTGAACCTCAAATTCGCTGATGATTTTAGCTTGTCAATCTTTGGTAAGTCATGGGTTCAATCACACAAGACGATATTGTTTTTTTCGCATCTGACTCCACCAGTTATCTAAGATTTACCAATATCAACCCAAGCCTTCAGTTGGCAGTGTGAGACATTGGCTCTTCTGAATTGTTTATAGAGCCCATGCATGCAAGTCTATCGGGACAGCAGCTAAATTTTCAAATTTGCACTAGGCTTCTACAATTAGGCTTATTTGTAAGCGCTCGTCATTTAAAACATTTTGGTGTTTGTTTCATCACATGTGATCAAAAGTTGTGAAGATTTAAATTTCTGAATTTTGACCATTATTTTAGAACAGAATGGGTCACATTTGTATTACAGTACTGTGTAAAATGTGGCACCAGAACTGACTGTTTGCCAAGCCAGTTGGCCATAATAAAAAGTATTTTAACAGATTTTAAATGTATTTTAATATAATAATAGATAAATAGTAAAACTATCAGCCCAATTTGTCCTTACAATCGACCCATCTGAGCTGACAACATATGTTCAATCCCTAACATTTCCTCCTAATACAGTGAGACTGCATCAACCTACCCAATGATAAAATACCGAACAATCCCGCTTATAAGCCCCCTAGTTATTGGTCCCATATTGTTAACAGAGAATATAGCTTCCGATTGTTCAGTAATTAAGCCCCCTACGGATATAAGCCCAGCCACTTGGCCGTTAGCACCTTTTCTAACAAAAATAACAAATAAATCAGAGAATAAGAGTAAATAATAATAGATAAAATGTTACGGCAGCATTCTGTATCTCACTACTGACAAGCTGAGGTACATGAAATAATTAAAATAATTGTGAGGCATAACTTGTGTAGCAGCTTTTGCTATATATAATACAGGCATCATTTTTCACATTATTATAAATTCCTAATTAATATTTGTTACTGTTCTTACACTTTCTTTAAAAAACTTGAGTATAAAAGTGCCAACGGTTTGCCTGTTATGCATATTGAAACATTTTTCTATACCGTTATAATCTCTCCCGGTTATTAACCCCCAGCAAGTTTAATAATTCCCAATCAAAACACCTTAGGAAGTAAGTTGTGTATAAAGCCAGGGCATATAAATATATATATATATATATATATATATATATATATATATATATATATATATATTTATATATATATATATATTATATATAATATAGCATGCTAGATATGAGCTTTTGCGTAATCTGATTGGCTCCCTACTACCAGGCTATCAGCTCATAGCCTACTAGTACAGAAATCAAAAACAATGGCTGAACGATTTAAACAAACGAACACGAAAACTTTTACTTGAAAAAAATACACCAAAAAATACAAACAAAGCTACAAAATATGGGATGAAAGTATTTGATGGTAAGTAAATATTTCTTTCAAATAAAAAAATGAGAAAAACTGCAATTTCTCTAAATAAACATTGATTGAAAGTGAAAACGACGCCGTAAAAAATATTTGTTTATAAAATTTAAAATTTTCGGGTTTAATTTTTAGAATGGTTCACAAGTTCTAAAAAGTTTGAAAAATACATCACATATACATGTCAAAATTCGAGTTGAATACTTGTATGAAGCTGTTTTATACGTCTGCTAGACAAAAAGACTGCTCATATTATAACAACAACAATGAAGTCGATAAGATATAAGAGCCGCCATTGACCGGTTTCTGAAAAGCCCTCCAAACCAGGGCCTTTTTTAACTATTAAGCTGGGGGGGCATTTGCCCCCCCCCCTTGTGCCCCCCCACTAATCAATTTTTGCCCCCCCCAGGAAAAGTCCCTTTTTCTTAAATTTAATCAACCAATAAGCAAGGAATAAAAATTAAACAAATGAAAGTAAGTTTTAGCCCTTAATTAACAACTTATAGACTTACTGAAATTATTATGTTGACCTACGTGGCGCGCGTCCCCCATTTAAAATCCCGCAAACAAGTGTTTTTCTGTTTTTTTACCATAATATGATAAACGCAATATTATATGACCGATTATAAGCACAATGTTTTGGTAGCTTATGAAGATGCCTAAAGGCTAAAGTGTTTATATATTAAAGTGTTTCATAATCTTGATGCCCTATGTAATCGTGCATTTTTAGCAATGGCGTGGTGCCTTAATTTCGCAAAAATTATTATCAGAAATCGCCGTAAAAGCACTTCTGGGCTTTGCAAAATTAAAAATATTCCTGAGGGGGCATGCCCCTTTCGAACATCCCTGGATCCGCCACTGATCATGAACTAGAAAAAATATTTTTAAATAAAATGGCAGACAAATATATATATATATATCCGAGAGTAGTAAAAAAGTAGAGTGCTGCGTAGACAGTGTTTTGAATATATAGCAAAGTGAAAAGGTGGTAAACTGCCAAGAATTTAGTGACGAGATACTGACGTTTCGAGCGGAGCCCTTCATCAGAGTAAGACGAGATGAAATAAAATAAATAGTGCTTGTACTGTATATATGCCAAAAGGGTGTCACAGGTAGAAAGTAGCCAATCAAATGCACGGGAAATAAACTAACTAATAATTAATGAGATGGGAAAAGTTAAGTCATTTACTATTTTTACAGTCGATCAATAAGCAGACTGAGGGGGTGGGAGAAATGACAGGTCCAATATTCATGGGGATTAGGCGATAATAATAGAAACAAAGACTTGAAAAGGAATGAAAGTGCATAAGCTAATAATAAAAAGTTCCAAGCAAAATAAAATGACAAAAAGCTTTTACGAAATTAAATAAAAGAAAAACGTTCGTTAAGACCAAGAGGATGTGTGGTGCCAAGTTTAAAAATGAGACGCTTCTCTTGCCGCTTGCGGTTATCGTTGCCACCGGAAATGGGAAAGATGGCACAGACTTTAATGTCTGAAACCAAATGGTTGGAGCTGTTGAAATGGCGGGCTACAGGTTTGTCACCATCATTGATCCTCACGGAACGAAGATGTTCAGCAAACCTGTCTGAAAGGCGTCGCCCAGTTTCACCGATGTAGATTTTAGGGCATTTATCGCAAGAAATGCAATAAATTATGTTGGTGGACGTGCATGAAAAAGCATGACGGATTGTGTGGTCGAATTTGGGGGCAGTAATAACTGTAGTGGGATTGAGAAAAGGGCATGTGTTACAGCGGGAACGGTCGCAAGAAAATGTTCCCGCTGGTGCCGAAAAAGCCTGCCTCAGAAACAGTAAACCTATATTTTGGCTACGAAGGTCCCTTTTAGGAAAATGCCCCCCCCCCCCCCCCCCCCCCACGGGAAAAACCTTTTCCGAAGCAAATGCTGTCTTAAATGCGTTTGTCAAAGATTTAAGAAAATCCGGAAAAATAGCAGGCACAGTTCACAAAAGAGCTATTTCAAGCGACCAAATCCAGCTGCTTTTTAGTTCTGGTGAGTTGGGGCCAGCCGACAGCAAAAGTCCTGCACAACTATTCCGTACTGTCTGGTTCTTCCTAAGTTTTTACTTTGGCAAAAGAGGCAGAGAAAACCAAAGGTAGTTGAAGCCGTCCATGCTAATTCAGAGATTAACACCAGACGGTAAAGAGTTTTTTTAACTCAACCGTGAAGTTCCAGGTGCTCTCCTAGCGACAAAAAATCATCAAGGAGGCCTCAACGATCCTGAAGACGAATCCGATGGCAAAATCTTTTCTGTTCCCGACTCAAATATCTGCCCAGTCAAAACAATCAAGAACTACTTGAAGCATCTAAATCCTTCCTGTGACTGTCTTTTCCAGCGACCAAAAGATCCAAAATGCCAAAATTTTGATGTCAACGCCGACATGGTTTGGTATTCCAACGCGCCAGTCGGCGAATCGACCCTTGGAAACTTGCTTCGTGTTATGAGCAAGAGAGCAGGAATTGAGCCTCCTTTAACAAATCACTGCATTAGAGCCACATCAGTCACGGTTCTGTCGGATGCCCACGGTGAAAATCGTAATATAAAGTCTTTGACAGGCCATAAATCCGACGCTTCCATAAAGTCTTACAGCAGCCGGCCATCCGCACGTCAACAAGAAGCGATGTCTGCCATCTTAAGCAGTTATATTAATCCAAGCGATGCAGTTCCAGCGATCTTGAGTGAAACAAATCAAAATCAAGAAAATCGTAGCATTACTGATGTCTCCACGGTGTCTATTTCTTCTACAAATGCTCAGTGGACATCAGTTGTTAACAACCAGTCGTTAACATTAAAAAATCAAAGCAGCTTGACGACACAGAGTCCAGTGTTTAACTTCCATAACTGCAATGTGCAGATCTACAATTGACCGTAAACTAACTTGTTATTGCAATGTTTATGCATTTATTTTGTCGATTTACGACTCAAATAACTTGTTTACCACATATCAGTGTCGAATTCATTTCCATTGACACATGATTGACAGGAGTTGAGAATTTATATCAATTTTCGGCGCACGCGCATAATTATTCTTTGTACTGCGCATGCCGGATGTAATAAAATCATTAATTTTGCATTCAATTTTGTTTGGGTAATAAATTTTAATTTAATACGAAGTTTTGCTATATAATAAAACAATTATACCATTCGCTCTCGTCGTATATGAACTAATAGCCAACTCGGCGCTTCGCGCCTCGTTGGCTATGAGCTCATATACGACTCGAGCTCATGGTATAATTGTTAAATGTAGACCTCTTTCATAATGCGGTCAATTTAAATATTCCTTTATGTGAATCTAAATTAACCTTTATTGCCTCGTTTGTGTGTCAGCAATTCAAAATAATCTTTATATAGAACACGAAATATTATCAACTGGGATATTCTATTTAAGGATTTTTTGAAGAAAATTAAGGAAAAAACCTAATTTTCTCAAAAAATCCGGTTCGTTTAGCATAAACGTCTGTATTATATTTAATTTCTGCCAAATGAATCCAAAGAACTAGATATTACTGACCGTTTGTGCCAAAAGCAGCACAAAATACAATTTTGCAGTGTAGAGATATTTTTGAAAAATCATTTAGTTTCTACACTATGTGAGGTCAAGGTGGTGTACACACATTAAACGGGAGGTAAATAGCCTATTTTGTAAATTCATGTCAGAAAATGTTATGTGATATTTCATATTAAGCGGGTATATTATCCAGTTGAAGAAAAATCATGTAAAAGATGATAAAATTACGGGAATACGTCACCAAAAATACGATTTGCGTAAAGTTTACACTATTTTTGCAAATATGAAGTATTAGTCCGGGAGCAAATGTCATTAAATAAAGTCCCGTGGGAATTTTGTGCTGAAAGCACGCCACTGGTCTAGATGTGTTAAGGTGACCGTAAAGAACGTGAAAAGTTTTGGTGGCAACTTTACAACTTGCTCAGACTGGATTAGTGTGATGTATATAATCTATTATGGAAACGAGGCTGAAACATAAATCGTCTGTCACTCGGAAACTGCTCCTCAACACCTCAAATACTAATGTAAAGTATTTTAGGCATTAGCGTGGTCACATGACCAAGTTAGCATGAAAACGCTACTCGTACGTAAAGAGCTTGTTAACGTGTTTAGAACAACGCAAAAATGTTATAGTTGCAGGCCAATGCTGTTGCTGTAGTCCACCATGTTTACACAGTACGTGGTGTCACATGATTTGAAGCTAAAACGTATAAATATAAAGTATGCAATAATTATGCAGATGATGTCCTTTATACCATACTGCAACCATACCAAACGTACAGTAGATGTAACAATATTTCGAACCAAATATAAATTACTATATGATTTTAAAAATCTTGTGTGTATCAGAGCTGGAGAGTCTGTGCTGCAAAGCCATTATTTGTTATAATCAGAATAGAAAAGGCGCCCATATTTACTTGCAGATGATGTAGTTTTGTATATGGGATGCTGAATTTCTTCAAAAGGCAACAATTAATTTTCAATTGTGTATCATTCGTCAGACGGAAAAGGAAGAGGAGCTTGTCGAAAAACCCAATGTGCAATGAGAAACTCTTTGACGCAATACGGAATTAACGATCTCCATACAACACATTAGGTCGAGTATGATAAAGAAAGCATGCAGAGAGAGGTACAAAAGAGAACTAGTTGGGCTAAACGAATCGAGGCGAAAATCGAGTGATTTATCAGAATTGAAACATCCACTAATTTATCCGAAAACATATCCTTACAACAGGGATGTGTTATTTTTCACTCTTTATGGCTGCACACTTTTTTATATATCTAACGCATTCATCACAGCTCGATCTTTTTAACATTTTTGTGGATCTTGTTCTGTTACGTTACTGCACTCTTTTTGCCGCAGCCTCGTGTTCATACTACTGTAGCTTATTCACATGATCAACTTCAGCAACAGCATTGGCCTACAACAATGACATTTTTTGGCTGTTCTAAACACGTTAATAGGCTCTGTTTCCCATTTTATGTATAAGACTCGTTTTCATGCATACTTGGTCACGTGATCACGCTCACCCTAAAACACTATACATTAGTATTTGAGGTGTTGAGGAGTAGTTTTTGAGTGATTATCGTGCGTTTTGATCCACGTTTGGATGAGTTATAGACGATTTTATATTTCAGCCTCGTCTCCATGCTAGATTATATACGTCACACTTTTGATCCCTCGTAAATCCAGTCTGAGCAAGTTGTAAAGTTGCCACCAAAACTTTTTACGTTCTTTAGGGTCATCTTAACACATCTATAGACCAGTGGCGTGCTTTCAGCACAAAATTCCCACGGGAGTACACGTGCTCCCTGACTATATTTCAAGCAACATTTATTATTTTCATATCATGTAAATTGATTTTTATTTATATTTCAAGCGACAAAATACAAAAGAAGCTAAACAATATGAAATATGTTAACGTGTTTGGCCTGAAATATTTCAAGACATCTTTACAAAATAAGTCAAGCAGTTTGACCTGAATAATTTCAAGCCAGATATTTTACTGTTAGCAATCAACTGAGTTAGCAAGTTTGGCCTGAAATTATTCAAGCCAAAGATATTACAAAATGAGTGAAGGACTGTGGCCTGAAATTAAAATTCAAGCCAAATATCTTACAAAACGAGTCAAAAAATTTGGCCTGAATAATTTCAAGCCAGATATATAACAGGTATATATATTTATATATATATATATATATATATATATATATTATATATTATATATATATATATATAATATATATATATATATATATATATATATATATATATATATATACGTGTAGGTTTTGGTCTACGAAATGCAAAGAGTGCTCAACAACATATAGTTAGAGCAAATAATAGATTTTCGCTTACCTCAAAAAAAACTGCCTGAAGATTCTTTTACAGATGAAACAAGTTGTAGCAGACCAGTTTTGAGGTAAGCGAAAATATATATATATATATATATATATATATATATAGGTAATATTTGGCATTTCACTCGATCAAACTACATGTTGAAAGGATTTATGGTGAAGGAAAATTTCGAGTGTTGGAATACATACATTTTAAGACCAAACCGGGACCAGTTGCGAAAAATGCAACTTAGCGGCCTTCCGGTAGGAATTGAACCCGCGACCCTGCGATTGCTAGTGCAGTACTCTGACCACTGAGCTACGGAAGCCGTTGCCGAGAGCCTAGTAACGAGTAACTGACTAGGCTCTCGGCAACGGCTTCCGTAGCTCAGTGGTCAGAGTACTGCACTAGCAATCGCAGGGTCGCGGGTTCAATTCCTACCGGAAGGCCGCTAAGTTGCATTTTTCGCAACTGGTCCCGGTTTGGTCTTAAAATGTATGTATTCCAACACTCGAAATTTTCCTTCACCATAAATCCTTTCAACATGTAGTTTGATCGAGTGAAATGCCAAATATTATTATAAGTAATACAATGGTTTTTAAGAATATAGTGATTAAATCTCCCGCAAACCGAGGAATGTTTGTGAAAGTCCCGAGGGAAAGCATGAAGGCGAAGCCCGAAGGCGTCCCGAGGGACTTTCACAAACATTCCGCGGTTTGCGGGAGATTTGATCACTATATTCTTAAAAACCATTGTATTAGTTTGTAATACCATGATGACCGAGGTGAAACTAGTGTTTTCATTGTACAAAACTAATTGATAGTAGGAGTATTGTGTAATACAATGCATGATCAGTGATGTATTCAACAATTTTCCATTGTAGGAAATTAATATAATTGTGTGAAATGTTTAGTGAAAAGTGAATATTAATAAGTCGACTAATTAACACTTTATCTTACTGTCATTAACATTGTAGTGTAATTATTTTGTTTGTTGTGTAAAACGTATTAACAAAACTCTTTGTCGTGTCTTTGAATTTTGGCTCATGAATTTTAATCAGGGAGAAATTAGAAATCTGCCCGGCTTTGCCGGGAGATTTAGAGATCTCCCCGCTAAAGCCGGGAATATCGTGATTAAACCACCCGGCGAGAACAAAAGAACCCGAGGTCATCATGGTATTACCTATAATATACCCAGAATCTTATCCCGGCATTACCACCATATATACAGAACTCGTGACTGGTCAGAGTACTGCACTAGCAATCGCAGGGTCGCGGGTTCAATTCCTACCGGAAGGCCGCTAAGTTGCATTTTTCGCAACTGGTCCCGGTTTGGTCTTAAAATGTATGTATTCCAACACTCGAAATTTTCCTTCACCATAAATCCTTTCTATATATATATATATATATATATATATATATATATATCAGACCTTCTGACCTTCGAGCTGAACGGTCACAGATTTTGAAGCTCCGCTATAAAACTTTAAAAAATATTTTTATGAGTTAAGTTATGGCAACAAAGACACTCAAGAATGAAAACCAACTGCTACGATCAGAGGTAGAAGATCTAAAGAGCCAACTAAGTAAAACCATCCAAGATTTAAATACACAAACGAGTATTGCAAAGACGGCCATTGAAGCGACACAAGCCAACGCCAATCCAAATCAATCCGAAGAACAATCTAAAGCTGTAGAGTTTATGAGTAAACAGTACGACGACCTAGATGCTTTTCGCAAGAAAGCCAGCCAAGACCTTAAACGCATCGACAATAATCTAGAGAAGGTCAGCAGAAGATGTGATGAAATCGCCGAAGCAATTGAAGCGGCCGAAGAATACAGCTACCAGTATAATATAAAAATAACCAATGTACCACAAGTCAGTGAAAGGGAATCGGCAGAAACTACAGCAAAACTTTGTGCTAAGCTATTTTCAGCTATGGGTGTGAAAGATGTCTCCTTGCAGGACATAGATATCGCACACCGCGTTCCGTCTCGAGGGGTTTCACACCATCCCGATGCAATAATATGTAAGTTTGTTCGCCGACTTGTCAAAGGAAAAGTCATGGCTGCTCGTAAAGAATCGTCTAGTGTAAACATCCGAACAACTTGGTATTGAAACGATCAGTAATCCTGACTATCGAGTGAACATATAAATGTATCAAAAGACGATGGGATACAAGTTCTGTTGGGTGAAAAACAGTTATATTTGCTTACGAAAAGCTGAAAATTCACGAATAACCAGAATGAAATCACTACAAGACCTTGCCAACTTAATACAACGGGACTCAACTGGCAACGACTCAATGCTGAATGATCAAAGCTAAGTATCTGATGTCTCCATTGACTATATCATGTGTTTGTTTAATTGATGACGAGTAAACACGAAGTTAATGTATATAAGTCAAATCTTCGTGAACTACCTTTCTACGGTATATATACTGATGTCTTTCTGACTAGTAGACCTTCAACTGCAAGACAATTAAATAAGCTTACAAGTATTTATGATTTGGACGTATTTAATCTGAATATACGATCAAATTCTAATATTAACCCTGATCAAAATGTGATGAACAACCATATTCATTGCAAATACTATTCTCCGGAGAGTTTTACTAAAATCAAAAAGGGCAATCATCGTTTATCAAACAATCATTTCTCTCTATTTCATAATAATGTAAGTAGTTTGAGAAAAAACCTAGAATATTTACAAGTTCAAATATTGGATGAATTGGAATTTCCTTTTAGTGTTATTGGCATAACAGAGACCCGTATCAAAGATACCAACTTAGATGGTTTTAATTACAACATTCCTGACTACTCATTTGAATTTGTTCCAACGCCTCTAGCTGCTGGAGGGGTTGGAATGTATATTAATAATGAATTTAGTTATGCTGTTATTGAAAAATCTGCTAATATAGCTTATCAAGCGCTTTGGATTGAAATTATCATTCCCAACAAGAAAAATATTATATGTTGTGTCGTATACAGACAACACAATTCACCTGAGACATTCCAGGTGTATTTTGAACAAAAATTAGAGCAACACACATCAACAGGCAAATATGTGTTTATCATGGGTGACTTCAACATAGATCTATTAAAAATTGATAGGTGTAATTATGCGCATAATTTTTTATTATATTTACAAAGCTGTTCAATGATCCCTAGCATCGATAAACCTTCGCGCGTCCATGGGGAATCAGCCACACTAATTGATAACATATTAATAATCCTTCCAATGTGTTAGTTAGTGGAAACATAACATCTGATGTAAGTGATCATTTTTCACAATTCTGTATCCTAGATTCTATTACCGTCAGACAAAACATCCAAAAACGTAAATATCGTGACTATTCATCATTCTCTGATACTCTATTTAACCAAGAACTTTCAGAGATAAACTGGGATTTTGTCGTAACGGAATCAGAGAATAATCCTAACAAGTTATTTTCGACTTTTTTTAATAAAGTAAATAAATTAGTAAATAAGACCATTTCTAAGCGTAAAGCGAAACAACTATCCAAACCATGGGTAACTAGAGGAATAAGGGCATCTATAAAAGTTAAAAATAAATTATTTCACACAAATAGTTTAACTCAGTACAAAATATATAGAAACTATATTGTTACTTTACTCCGAGCCAGCAAAAAATTATACTATGAAAAATACTTCAACTTGAATTACACAAATATGAGTAAGAAATGGGAAGGAATAAGGGAGATTTTGGGACGTAGCCGCAATAATAAAAATAATATTGGTGCCATGCGTCAATATCCTACTTCTCGAT
>JAYKKM010000109.1:480000-497500 GCA_035772405.1 Chrysogorgia sp. JL179-B06 | reverse complement strand
ATCTATTCAATGAGTATTCTGGACGCTACTGTGTCGGCAAACGGTGATTTATTACATTATTGTAAGAGTGTTTTTGTCTGAGTTGGTCAAACTACATTCTTTATTGTATGATTATTGATTCTTACTTTCAACCACATGTTTATGGCTGTGCGTCGTTATTAAGAACGAGTGTAAATGACAAATTGCAAAGTGAAATGGTGGTAAACTGCCAAGATTTTTAGTCACGAAATACTAACGTTTCGAGCCTAGGAGTCCATTAGAGTATGACCTTTAAAATTTAAAGTAATACGACTGGAAAACGGGTCTTGTCAAAGTGAAAAGGTGGTGAACTGTTAATATTTTTAGCAACGTACATCGGCGCGCGTGATTTCCGGCGTAAATTACTTGTTTGTTGAATTACTTGTGCGAGTTAGAATGCTCCAGAAACACAGTCATATAACAAGAGCTTTTAAATTGGAGTATGTATATGAGTCTCGCTACCTTTCACTGCCTGTGGGCATAAATCGACAAATCATATTAATTCAATATGCCAACATGTCATATAAGACGACAAAATCATCAAGCGTTAAAGATTGGACAGTGTACTATAGCAAGGCAGTTTTTTCGCTAAATTGCAGATTGCACAGTCTACGGTAAGTATTAACTTGTTGCTCGCACTCGTCGGACTGTTTTTATTGGATTGAATAGCGATTGAGTGATGAACCAGGCAGGTAACGTGATGCCACAGGAATGCCGTAACGTCTATTAGTGAAGCGAGTTTAACAATAAAGCGGGTTTATTTGTTATTATATATATCCGAGCGCTGGTGCAGTCTATGACCACTGGTCACTGCCATTGCCCGAGTTTTTTCTTTACGAGCGCTCGAACTTGCCATGCTTGCGGCTTTGGCGCGGAAAAGTGAACTTACCCGGGTATCGTATTGCCGACACTTTACACGAGCCCGGGGTCAAGTCAACCCGTGTTGACATGAATATATTAACCCGGTCGACCCGGCTGTCGTGTAAACGCTAACAGGAGTTTATTACTCGGGCCTCCCCCTGTGGGGGGAGCACGAGTCTTAAAAAGGGCTCTGTTTATTTGGCAATGTCGCGAAATGGCAATTCTTGCATCATCCCACTTGGGACTGGGTACGAGATCGATCTGAACCACTGCATATATTTATGCGCCATTGTCATATTTTTAATATTCATCTGGTTACCTTTCCTCGAGTGTTCTTCACTGAAAATATTTGATGTGGCTGGCAGTATCTTGATCTCACGATGCTTACAATCGCACACGCCGATCGCCGAAGAACTACGGCTACACTAAAAGATAACGAGCGATTTAGCTCGATAACCGTACACTGAAAATGCCGTACGCTGATGTGTACTCGATTAAACCTATGTTTAACAATTTAATATGAAACTCAACGTATGAATGCTTTTTGAAAATATGTTAACTGTTCTGAGGTAACTGTAATATTTTTATAAACTTTGTTGCCTGTATTGTTTATTGTTATCATGTTATGTTATACAAAATAAAGTCGATGCTATAGTTTATTGTTTCACATATAAATTGCTATCGAATTTCATGATTGCTATCGAATTTTACATTGATATTGATATTTTACCTGTAAGCTTAAATGGGGCTCCAAAATGTTCTGGGTTATCAGTAAGTTTGTATCGATTGTTCATATTATTATATGCGAATGCTTACAAATGAACGTACAGACTAGAGTATATAAATCTCTGACACTCATTGTTGCCATTGAGTAACCCAGCTGTTTCACTCGATATTTTACCTGTAAGATTAAATGGGGCTCCAAAATGTTCTGGGTTATCAGTAAGATTCTATCGATTGTTCATACATGTATTATTATACACAAATGCTTACAAATGAACACACACGGTATATAAATCTCTGACACCCTGCATATACCAACTATCAAGATCAAGGAGTAAAGAGTTTGTTGTTGTTTGCTGATTTACCAGTGACGGGTCTGAATTTTGGCCTTGACTACACGGAAAGCGAGTTGGCTCGCTAACCGAGACAGTAACATAATTAACTATGCAGTGATCTGTCTTTGTATTACAATTAGCTAGCTGGCTGGCCCACTGGACTAGTCACTAGTATGTATAAAGCCTCTCAAATAATAAATATGCTAAAATTATGAATATGTTTACTGGCTCAAAATGTTATATAACTTCAAAGAAATAATGATTTTGAATTACATTTCTTTAAACTGTTTATAATAGCTTATGACACCTTGCTACTGCCAGCTAAATGGTTTGATTTACTGCTATGCCTTATACACTGAGAAAAAGATTAACTGATTTAATACTTGCTCAAACTAAACCTGTTTGCCGGACTGATCATATGAATTGTTATTACATGAGCACAGGCCGGCTCGCTTGCCAGGCTGACCCTGTTGGCTAGAACTGGATTAGGTCAGTAAACAGGGTGGCTTATTTGGTGGGGCAGACTTCTCAGTAAGCCAGCTTGGATACTGAGCCAACTCACCTTCGTATAATCAAAGCCATTGGCCAACACTATGTTGTGGGTTTGCAATGATGGAAAATTTAACCACCCCTGCACTGACAGCCGTATAATTACATGTACCTACAACTATAGATTTGTGTATATTGAATTCAAATCACTGAATTTGCCTACAATGTCTTTCAACAAGCCACAACCTCAAGTAGCCCGAGTTAACGCCTAGCGGGCGTCTTGTTATTATTAGTTTATTATTATTAGACGGGTCGACCCGGGTTGGGCTCGTGTAAACGGCCTCTAGATTATATATTTTGTGTAAAAGATTGACAGATGATGTTTGACTAATTGAATTCCGGTGGTCGACTCAAGTCGGGGCACAGATGATACGAAAGGTCTCCACTAAAAATGTTTCCAATATATAAGTTACCACAGCTTTCAATTACAAAATTTTCAAAACGACTGTGAACATTAACCTTTAATCTATCATGTAGCCGATTTTCAAGCTAAGATTTTTACCTAACAACTACATTAGACGTCAAAACAAATCAACTACCGAAATCACTACCGCGAGACGCACAGTCAACGGCCTTCCGAATTGATGTAAACACTGACCTCATTGCCTTTCTGGTCTGGTTGTCTGTAATTTGTCCCGATTGTCGACAAAATTAACAAGTAAGAACATTTTAAATAGCGATTTTAATACAATTATTGTGTAAAAATACCAAACAAACCCGCTTTACTGTTAAACTCGCTTCACTAATAAACTCGCTAGTTCGCTGTTTATAAACTCGCTTCACGTTACGGCTCCCTGTGATAATGCACAAGTATTTATTTTAAGTTGCCATAAGTTCTCCCAAACGATATTATCAAATTCATAGCAAACGATATTATATTCTGAAATAAGTAGTATTCTACATCGCTGCCGTAACTTAGCATATTTCATTATTTTGACAACTTTCCCATTTCTTCGAACTGCAACAGAACTTAAACCATGTGTCAAACGACGCCAAACTTCGGAAATAAACGACATATTCCGAAATGCGATTGCGGTTAATATTGCGGTTAGGTTACGCGAGGTTGAACCGCGGACCGACCGAAGTTCGACCGCGGATCGACCGAGGATCGACTTCGGTTGAACCGGAGATGAACCCAGGTTGAACCGCGGATGATCCGCGGATGAACCGCGGTTAACCGCGGTTTCTGTTAGGTTAATTCTAGGCAGTACTGTAGCTACATTTAGCAATAAATAATAATATTTTCAATATCATGCCTATAATACAGATGTACAGTAAATGATATGAAAAATAAAAAGTTCAAGAATTACAAATATGATTTATGGTATATGAATTACAAATATCCATGTCACTTTTTAAAATATGGTAAAAAGTGTTAACTTAAAGATGTTAAACGAAGTAATTGGGTATCCTTAGGGTCCGCAGTAATTGGCTCTATACTGTTGCGGATATACCCGGCCACCTTATATGTTTAAAAGTCAGTTATTGTTTCTTTGTTCATTGTTTGTATCAATGTTGTAATATTCTTTATTTGGCAAATCTATTAAGCTAAACTAAACAGTATCCTTTATTTTTGAATATATCCCTATCTTTACTAAACTTTTACTGGTGTGTTTCGGGTTTATTCCGGCTATGCTAATTGAATAGCGCAAAGTGCTTCTGCGGAAAAGTATATAAGTTGCGTTGGCATTAAAGTGTTTGTACAGTGAAATATCTCAAGATCGAAGTGAGATATGGAAGAGTTGTAAACCCAAATCATTATGATTTCTATAGTTCTTTACAGTAAGAGATTTTATTTCGAACTGAATTTTTCACTGCATGAACACTTTAATGGCGGCCGCTATATTGGTTTTAGAGAATTCGTTTGTTTCAGACGCATGCTTATAGTTGAAGGCCAGATATTTGTTAACTATACATTATTTCTAATTCGATCCAACCTCGTTCCCAGGGCATTTTGCCGGTCCGCGAATATGGCCCTCGGCTGGTCACATGACACCCAGAATTTCTGGTTGTTTAGATATGATAATTTTTGTAGTCTTTTTCCATTGCCTTTGTCTACTTTGTTGACCTGAATAATTGAGAAATATTCAATGCTCTTCAGAGTTGTTCGTGTCAGCATTCGTCGGCATAAAAGCAGCTAACAAGCTTAATAATCCACCATACATCCATGGTTATCTCTTACAAAAGGTATGAAGAAGCATATATCCAATTTAGCGAAAGTTATTACTTCTAATTTGCTGTAAAATTGGAAGACAGCATTCAGATTTAGATGAATAAATTATACTCGGCTGAATTAATTGAGTTTTATGACAAGCCAATCGCATTATAGAATGGACCAGCCGATCCCAGGCCATTTTCGCCGACCTTCCGCTGTGGAGGCAAAATTCCCTGGGTACGAGGTTGAATTCGATCAGCACGTGACGAAAGAGTATACTTTGTTATTTGTTTCAGTTTTTGAAGAGGATATTGTCATTGTTATGCTGTTTGTGTAAGGTTACTGCCATCCCGATCTCAATATATATTTGCTGGTAAAGGTTTTGTACTGAAGAAGATAGTTTACGAATCTCGCCACAGAAACAAGCGAACAATTAATTTAGTATGTTGACACTGTTTAAAGTAGTTTATTGTCGAAAGTAGTAGCCGTAATAAGGTGATATACTTAGCAACATGTGCGTGAATTACGATAGTATTTAAATATCTTCATTTATTTTTTATTACCTTCTATATAAGTTTATTTATATTGCTTTATTTCGAGCCAATATTACAATTGTTTTCTACAATTCACGATAATTCTAAATCCTACCGGAACAGTTTCTAAGCAAAATGCTTTAAACTATCGTTCGGATCCTGGAAGAGAATAAGCTCTTATATATTATATATAATATAAAAATAACTTTAGCAAATCATTCTGGAATTTGTAATTTGTAATCAAATGACAACACAAAAGAGCTTACATGAGATTATTGCATTTTGTGTATATATTTAGAATTAAAGAACTTGATTCAAATTGTATGTTTTCCATTTAAATAAGATAAATTGAGCATATATCTAAAATAGAATGTCTTCATTAAAATATGTAAAATTCCATAGCGCTAGAAGTCCCTTTAATTGTTCGAAGATGATAAATGAAACCATGTGGTACCATAAACTTCAGAATGTAAATATCCCTCCGCATATCTAGATACACATTAAAATCCTTCCAATAAATTACCAAGGCCCGCGGTTTCTAGTCACGCGAGTAACTCGCGAGCTCTCTTCAAAAATGGTTCACACGCGTTGCAGCAAACAACAGAATTCTAGCTGTTACTTCATGTACGCTTTTTATACATGATCTCATTCCTCTACACGCACAGAGCGCTAGGACGGGCGAGGGGTTTGTTGCGTACACGTATTTCTAGTATAGGAATAAACCCGAAACACACCAGTAAAAGTTTAGTAAGGATAGGGATATTGAAAGATTTAGGTCGAAATAAACTCTCTACTGTAATGAGCTATAGAAATTATAATGATTGACGTTTACAACTCTTCCATATCTCACTTTGATCTTGAGAATGAAAGTGTGTACGTACGTGTGTGTTCCATGATACTAAACGTACGAAGTTATGTTTGGCGTTTGCTAACCCGGGCGATGATCGAGGATGAGCATGAAATCTTGTTTGTCAGCAGTCACATTAACTGGATAACATCAAGGGAATTCGAGGTGATCGAAGTCAGTATAATCGTCAAAAGACACTTAAGGCGGGGGGTTAGGGTTAGAAAATTCATTATGTTAGGTTCTAAGTTATTTTGGTGTTAGCGGTTATTTGCATAGTTAAGTGACAAAATTTTCCGGATTATATACCTCGATTCCCTTGATGTTATCCATGTTATTGGGACTACCAAGCAACAATATTTTATGCTCATCCTCGATCATCGCCCGGGTTATAGTAAACCCAGTTATATATGGTTCGAGTGATTTGATTATACAGGAAGTCATTATGCAGTGTGATGTCACAGTGAGGATCATTTACATATCAAACAAATCTTAATATGTCAAGTACAAAATGAGATATGGAAGAGTTGTAAACGCCAATCTTTATAATTTTCATATTTCTGTCAAGAATTTATTTCGAAATGAAGTTTTGGCTGCATAAACACTTTAATGCGAACGCAACTTATATACTTCTGCGCGGCAGAAGCATTTTGCGCTATTTCATTTAGCATAACAACAGCTTATAGGAATAACTGAAATACTTGACAACAAATTCAAATATGTATTTAAAATAGAAAGTTGTGCAAAAAACTGATGACATTTGTACTGCTTCTTGCAGATTATGACGCTCAGCAAAAATCATTAAAAGAAACTTGTCTCATACAGCTCTTTAATTGTACATAATTATACATAGTGTTATTTCATCAATTTTTAGTAAATAGAAATACTATTACGCGCCATAAACCCAATCCGACCAGGAAATGCAAAGCGAGTTTAACGTTTTCTATTTGTATAATGGACGACGCTTTTTAGATTTTAACAATTTTCAACAGATTAGAATCAAGTCCTAAGCAGCTGATTGGAGTTCTCTAGCTACGGAGTACCTTCGGGAAAAGCAATTTTGCGTTAAAACCATTAAAACCCGTGCATCTCACTCGAAACAACAGCAAAGTAGGATTCTGAATGTATTAATACGCCGGAGAAAAGACTGCAATTCCCTTCAAATTCCATTACTTCGTTTAACATCTTTAAGTTAACACTTTTTACCATATTTAAAGTGACATCGATATTTGTTATTCATATACCATAAATCATATTTGTAATTATTGAACTTTTTATTTTTCATATAATTTACTGTACATCTGTATTATAGATATGATATTGAAAATATTATTATTTATTGTTAAATGTAGCTATATAATTATAAAATGCTGTTCAATCTGTTTATATCAGATTTGTACAGCTGAAACGGCACCTTTTTAAACTGAGAGTTAATAAATATATTATTATAATTATTCTTATAAGGAACTGACGTTCGATTCAGCTTTAACACTTACAGATTTTCTTTCAGTTTTCGTTGTTTAAAGCTGACTGAAATCTACATGAGTTCCGGTTGTAAATCAAAATTTAATATTACAGAAAAATTTCCCACAAATAACCTGAACGCTCGTCTATAAAATGTGTGCCAGATAGTTTACCACCATCAAATAAGTCTCACAGAACTTCTTGGACACAACACAAGAAAAACCTTTACAGTCTACAATAATTACAGGATATTACAATCAAAATGTTTGTAGGAAAAGTAAGTAGCATATTGTAGGATTATACATATATATTTCAAAAACTAGTTAATAATTCATCAAGAAAAGACAAAGGAAATCAGTTGCATATCGGATCGTTCTGATTTGTATTTGTATATATATATATGTGTTTGTATATATATATATATATATATATATATATATATATATATATATATATATATATATATATATATATATATATATATATATTCATTTATTCTATAATTTTTAATTTATAATTTAAAATTCCAATGAGTGAACGTCATTGCAGGAATTTGACTTATTTTTCTGGTTTCGGTGCGTAATCAACTGGTTGAGGATTTGAGTGAAAAATTGATTAAATCTCTATAGTATAACATTCAGATATACCATCTATACGAATGGAATCAGGTCAAATTTCTCTAGCAGCAGAATATATTCGAAATAATCAACGTCATGGCCGTTTCTAAAATACAAACCTTTATAGAACATCAACACAAAGCTCGAATCATAAAACATTTTCCAGAATCATCAAGTTGAAATTTCTTAACATTAATATTTAATTTCTTGCAGATTCTTGTAAATATTTTGGTAGTATTATACGTGATGCACGCTATCTCAGACCAGGCTAAAGCGACAGGAACTTATACTTCATGTCTTGGAAATACATCTACGAATTTTAAACCTCAAAGAGACCCACAAACCATAACAAGTTACTTGTGCAAAGCAGGTTGCCAAAACGTCACGGCGACTGTTTCCTACTTGAAAAAAGTAACTGAAGATATTGTTGTAGGATGTATACCAAACAACAAGGCAAGTAATCAACCAGTATTTTTGGGAATTAATGACAAAATAATCCAGTGTACGAGTTCTTCTCCTGTTACCGTTTCATATCCAGTTGTGAAGAGAAATAAGCAGAATAAGTTGGTTACACAACAAAAGAAAATAGTTATCGGATGTATCTAGTGAACTGCTATATATATGCCTAAGGAATTTAAAATGGTTTTCAAACTTGTGCCAAATTATGTTAGATTTCTCAGAGTAATTTCTATCTGCACGTATTCTATTCAGTTAATATTATGATGACTTTTTATACAAGCCGACTTAGCTTAATAAATTTGTATACTTTAAAGTGTCTATGCAATGAAAAATTCAGTTGTGAAATAACTCTTTTGTTTTGAATCAAACCTCGTACCCAGGGCATTTTGCCTCCAACGGCGGAAGGTCGGCAAAAATGGCCCTGGGATCGGCTGGTCCATTCTATAATGCGATTGGCTTGTCATACAACTCAATTAATTCAGCTGAGTATAATTTATTCATCTAAATCTGAATGCAGTCTTCAAATGTTATAGCTGGTTATAATAATAACTGGTTATTATTAACAAAATTCAGCAATATAATAACTAGAGCTAAAAATATCTTGGCGGCCATGATGGCGCTACTACATATTTTACTGGCATTCTACATATTTTGAAACTATAAAGACTAACCATTTACAACTTTTTCATATCTCACTTCACTCTTGAGATATTAAGATTTGTTTAATATGTAAATGATCACACTTATAACATCACAATGTGACTTATTGAAAAATATTCAGCATATCTTTACCATTATCACATGGAATCGTTTGATGATTTGTATATTTCGTGTCATTGGAAACATCCACGCACATGCACCTGCATTTCAAGTGATTTCATTACATAATCTCAAGGATATATAAGCGTAAAGTCATCATGCATTGTGATGTCATAAGTATGATCATTTACATATCAAACAAATCTTAATATCTCAAGAGTGAAGTGCATGAGATATGGGATATGTTGCAAATGGTTAGTCTTTATAGTTTCAAGAGTTCTTTAAATAAAAGAGTTATTTTACAACTGAATATTTCATTGCATAGGCCGTTCAAATGATTATTTATTAGACAATAAGATAATATATTTATATAATATGTACACTTTATTAATTAACAGAATATTTATGTATTAAAATTCAAGTGAATGTAATCGACAACTAGTATTTGAATGTTCAATAAATCCGTTTCAGTTTTCCCATTAATTTGGTCTAATTATTTGAATAAATAATAATTATTGGAACAATTAAATTTCCATCTGAATCTCAGCAGCTCAATGGTTAGAGCGTCTCATGGTAATCAGAAGGTATTAAGAGAGCTCCTTATGGTTTTTTAATTCTACATATGTAATGCATAACTACATTGGACTAAAGTGCTTAAGGAATTGCCTAGTTTTATCCCCTTGTGACTTATATCCATGAAATTCTCCATTCAGATTAGTGACATTCTCATTACTTGTTATTTACCTTTTTAAGATAATTACTATGGGCAACAACGAGTCTAAAATATAACAATTTTTTAAATATTTTTCATCTTTTCTCTGCCATTTCTCGCGTTTCCTTGGGTGAAATTTCTTCAAATTTCAGTCTTATCGGAATTGCTTCCAGAAACATTTTAGTCAAAAATAAATATGTAGAATTGTGCAGGTGGTTTTGTCAATATCACCAAATTTAATGTTTTTTAACATTAAGCAAAATTTGTCAGATAAAAGTTTTGGAAAAAAACAGAATTAAAAAGGTATAAACTTAATTTTGACGTGACTTACTAGGTCTGAGTAGTTACCTAACGGTCACCTTAATTGCGAGTATTCCATCTAGCGACGACCATGGAAGATTGTCTAACAAGTTTAATCTCAGCTATAAACCTTCTTTCATAATGGCACGCAAATTAAATATTCTTTTATATTCATTTAAATTAGCCTTGCTGACCTCGCTCGTGTGTCTGTAATTCCAAAGAATCTTTGCTTTATAACCAGGCCAGAAAGGCTAATTTGCATGCATATAAAATAATAATTAGACTGGCCGTCTAAGAATAATGACTTATTGAAAATGTTTACATATCTTTACCATTATTCCATGGAATCGTTTAATGATTTGCATATTTGATGTTATTGGATACATCCACGCACATGCACATGTATTTCAAGTGATTTCATTATATAATCTCAAGGATATATAAGCGTTTTCAATAAGTTATTATGCAATGATGTCATAAGTATGATCATTTACATATTAAACAAATCTTAATATCTCAAGAGTGAAGTGAGATTCGAAAAAAGTTGTAAATGGTTAGTCTTTATAGTTTTAAGAGTTCTTTCAAATAAAAGAGTTATTTTACAACTGAATTTTTCGTTGCATAGGCATTTAAACAATGTTTAGCTGTTATTACAGGTGATTTAAGGTCGCAAAGCATTATGGTAAACTGTGTTAGATATAATTGGTAAATCCAATGCTCGATGTTTTTTTCACGCTTGACAGCTTTCAAAAACATACCCACGATCAAATCGGATGTAAAAATATAAATAATTATACGATAAACAAATTCCTCACTCTTAGACAGTCTATCTTGAGAGAAATCTGATGTATACAGTGTCTTTATGCTATGTTTTTGAACCCTTTCGACGATTTATTAGTTATAATAGTAGTCGCCATTTTGAAAAAAAACGTTATGTTTTAGAAACCATACATCAAAATGATGATTCCGAGAGGGACTGGAACGAATCAACCCAGTCTGGTCACAAAAACACTTTTTCAAGTATGATTTCTAGTATAATCTCAGAGTTATTGGCCATGTTAGCCAATCAGAACTGGTTTAAGCTCAGAAATTATACTAAAAGGTGAAAGTTAACGATGGCGGAACCCGAGGAACTATCGCGTCATAGAAATTGAGAGAGAATAATCTAATTGTTAAACTTCAGTTCGTTATTTCTTCAAAATTCTTTCAATTAACGAGACATAAGCATATTTTTTTTGTGAAAAACTCGTCATTACCATCACTCATCGCTACTCCATATCTATCGATAATTAGTATCAACCAGTTGGTTGACCACTAGTTAGTGGTCTATTACAAATTAGGCATTCTGATTGGCTGAGCTACTCACTGTCTATTGGTGATAGACCACTAGTAGCGTTCACAAACCTTCTGCTCATAGACAAGTCGGGCTCGTTGGCTAACTGTTAATTAGATAGCGAGTAGCGTAGCCAATCAGATTACAGCATTTGCATTGGACTACTAGTACGTTTCTACTAAAAAAGGTTTGGTGAACTTCCGAACTGGAAAATAGGAAGTCTAACGGATTACGAGCGTAGGTCTTTCGACAGAGTGTGAAACATAACACTCTAACACCGTTCACGTTTTACTTTCTGATAAAGGTCCTACACTCGAAAGTGCTTAGACCTATTTTCTATTTCGACAGTTCACCAAACCTTTTACAGTTTTTATATAATATAGTTCCAAAGTCATACACAAGCTGAAGCACACCTTCATATTGACAATTAACGTGAATGTTGATCTGATGATTTTTTAACGAGACAGATCGTAAAAGGGAACCGTAATATCAAATAAGTGAGCCATAGCATGAAAAAATCTAGATCAAAATTGACATTTAATTGTCCGGACAAACTGTAATTTGGTCGAAAATTGACCGATATCCAACCGTTATTTCATGAGCTGCATGCTCTCCAATTCCGTTATCAGTCCCAGTTCTTTTTTCATCACGGTCAGATCACCTGCTTGCCTTCATTATTCAACTTTGTTGATATTTTCTTATTTATATATTCGTTCATTATTCTTGTAACGGACATCCTGCTGAGGTATCATCTTCTTAAATTACGACTTTGCTTTGCTTTGTCTATAGAAACAACGATAATTTATCATCATAAAAGGGATACTCCAACCGAAATACAAATGAAGTTCATATTAAAGATCTTTATTCCCAAAGTTTCAGCATTCCTATCAATTTAGTTAAGAAGATATGGCTAGTTGAAGTTGAATATTTAAGGATTTTGACGCCATATTTGAAGTAAAAACCCGCATAAAAGAACCACTATTTTCTGACGTCAGGCTGAAGTGGTTCTTATATAATGGGTACTTAGTGAGAAATCAGGCCGAGTTGGTAGAAATGTTGGGTTGGCGTTAATAGTCAAATAGTTGGCGGAATGTTCCCCCACTCTTATCACTCTTAGGTGAACGGAAAAATCCAACTGATAGGGATTCCTAAGGCCTACAATCTAAGGTCGTTTTCCGAAAACAACCGGAAGTCTGACAATTTGCACGTGTTGTAACAAAGGCAGCACTTTCTCTCGATTATTTTAAGACACTGAGTGATGGTCGGACCAAGGATTGAACCCAGGTCTTCCAGCTCATAGACAAGTGTGGTAACCACTAAACCATAATTATTCGCCATCCGTGTATTGAGACCAATATAGAAAAAGGTCAATCTTACTCACGTCGGCATGTTGTAAAACATGGACTGGATTGTACTGGACTGGACTGGACTGATAAAACATGGACTGGTAAAACATGTAACGTGTAGCTGTGAATGTATGTCTACATTAACAAATAATCGCTAACCCCAAAACAACAAAGATCCTAACCCTCCATGTTTTACCAGTCCATGTTTTACCAGTCCATGTTTTACCAGTCCATGTTTTACCAGTCCATGTTTTACCAGTCCATGTTTTATCAGTCCATGTTTTACCAGTCCATGTTTTACCAATCCATGTTTTACCAGTCCATGTTTTACCAGTCCATGTTTTATCAGTCCATGTTTTATCAGTCCATGTTTTATCAGTCCATGTTTTATCAGTCCATGTTTTATCAGTCCATGTTTTATCAGTCCATGTTTTACCAGTCCATGTTTTACCAGTCCATGTTTTATCAGTCCATGTTTTATCAGTCCATGTTTTACCAGTCCATGTTTTACCAGTCCATGTTTTATCAGTCCATGTTTTATCAGTCCATGTTTTATCAGTCCATGTTTTACCAGTCCATGTTTTATCAGTCCATGTTTTATCAGTCCATGTTTTATCAGTCCATGTTTTATCAGTCCATGTTTTACCAGTCCATGTTTTATCAGTCCATGTTTTACCAGTCCATGTTTTACCAGTCCATGTTTTATCAGTCCATGTTTTATCAGTCCATGTTTTACCAGTCCATGTTTTATCAGTCCATGTTTTATCAGTCCATGTTTTATCAGTCCAGTCCAGTACAGTCCAGTCCAGTCCAGTCCAGTCCAGTCCATGTTTTACAACATGCCCTCCACGTCCACAGTTACGCGCTTTCAAATCTGTTTTCATTTAACTAAGACTATGATGTAACTAAAAGATATTTTGTGAGTGTGGAAGACCCAACCGAGACCAGTTGAATGCAACTCCAAGGTCTTCGGTGAGAATTGAACTCACGCCTCCGTGCAAACTGAGCCAACTGAGCAATGTCGGTGAACATTTATAGGCTATATCATGAATAATATCAGCATTTACACTCGACAACTTATAAAGGAAATCAACAAGAAGGATATTTTGAGAGTGTGAGAATTTTCTAAGACCCAATCGAGATCAGTTGCGAAAAAACTACAAGGCCTTCGGTGAGAAACTTTCCACACTCGCAAAATATCCTTCCCGTTGATTTCTTTTACAAGTTATCGAGTATAAATGGCAATATTATTCATATTATGTAAACTAAGACTGGATGTGACAGAGAACAATGTAGTTAGTTACCTTGCATTACATAGTAGAATTAGGTTTTGGACGGCGGGGAGAGTGGATTGTTCATTTTGTCCTGTGATGAGATGTCGATCAATTACAAACGTGGACCGCTTCCGATTCACTCGCTGACAAATAGAAAACAACAATAGAGATAAAATAACGATTTGTTGTGCTCACAAATTTAAATACAGCTTTAAATTGGCTATGGAAAGAAATTGTTTCAGTTTTTAATTGTTAGGCATGTTCACAACACACTTTCATATTTGTTATTTTCTAAAAAAAGACAAGTTTAGTCTTAAAACCGACCGATTTATTAAAACATCTGTCTCTGAGACTGGGTCTGAATTTAGCTCGAAAGTGTAGTGATGACGTCATGGTCATTGGCAACAAAAATGATAATTTCCAATTTTTGACTTTCTGTTTGACAAACACGCTTACGAAGGCAATCCAAGTAAACAAATCTACTCTGTTACAAAACAAAAGCACTAACTTTAACCAAAGATAATCCAGTCATCTTGTTGTAATACTTTGATTAACTGGGAAGTTGGTGACGTCATACCCGGGGTAAACTAATTTGTGGGTGGCCAAGTTTCCGCGGAATGCTTTTTAAAACGTTGTGGTTCAATTGAAAAAGGAAGACATTCACAAAAATCAAGTTTCAGACTTAGACAGACATGAGGATGGCTGGATAAAATGTTCGCTTTACCCTGGTTGTGACGTCACACGTATATCGAAATATATCCAAGATGGCGGACAATTATTCAGGAGTGCAATTAAAATGCTTTACAAGTATATATTTACAACATCAAATTACTATATTCTGGCCACCTAAGTCCCGTACTTTGTTCTAAAATGTACTTTTTTGTTGTTTCCAATGTCCTAAAGAGAGCAAAAGAAAGCAAGAGAAAGCGTATATTTTAAAAATGTCAAACAATTCCGCAACTAGTTTTGTTAGGAGCGCCATCAACGCAATATCTTATACACCGTGTTTTGTGACTTTCTCATTAACTATTTGCAAACACCTTGACGTCACACCAACAAGTCACGTAAAATTTAGCCGTGCGTGGAAGTGACCACCTTTTGTCTGAAATGTTTGTTCTTGAAAGGATATTTCAGTGACATAATAACGTTTTTAAGAATTTTTTTGTTCACTATGTTCTAAATGATATTGAACATTTAAAAACTGAAAAATAATTTTCGTTTCATGAGCACACCATCAAACAAATCCAGCCCAACTATATATATCTATCTGATATCTTCGTAACGTTTCGAACTAACGAAGGCTCTTCGTAGTCCTTCGTAACATTTCGAGCTAACGAAGGCTGAATAATAGGGACTGAATAATGAGCATATTTATTTTCTAGTCCCAGTTCCCTCATGGTTAATTGGTCTCAGTGGTTCGATTCTAGTGCCCACCCTTCGTAACGTTTCGAACAAAGGCTCTTCTCCAGTAGCTATGCAATCCGTCGGCTCGACAATCAAAATAAAGAGTTTTAGACGCGGTCAGGTTACACGTCTGCGGTTCGTGTTTTAACTGCTGGAACGGCTTCTTGAGGTAAGTGAATTACGGCAAGGTTTTTATGTAACGTTTACTCAACCAACCGACGTTTGGGGTGTAAATTTATACTCTTACATGTCTGTTGTTATGGAATCGCAACGTTTTTGAATTGGACACTGAAGCACGTGTCAATTTCTGGTGAATACGTATGAACGATTGGAATCGTCCCAAAATTCAAGTCCCCGCGGTGAAAATACGAACGCCAATCTAAATGCTCTTTGGCATGTTAATGTCAAACTTCTAACCGCGGTTTTCGGTTAACAAAAACAACGTTATTCTAAAACTTTCAATCAATAATGGATTTCCTCAATTTAACTCACCGCTGTACGTTCCTCCGTGATCTTTGATAAAGTCTTCAGGTATGATGGGGAAATTGGCAAAATTTTCATTTTTCGCTAACTCAAACAACGAAGGCTAAACAAAAAGATTGTCAAGGCTCTGAGAATACATGACATCGAGGTTCGCAGACACAACTAGTACGCATGTCACATTATGAATTATCAAGTCCATGTAATCAGATGTACTGTAGCTCAATGTTACATGTAATCAGATGTACTGTAGCTCAATGTTACAGAGTGTCACTAACGATTACAAAATAACGTTTATAAGTAATACCATGACATGAGGAAATTAGTGATTCAATTACCCGAAAGTCCAGGGAGGATTTGTGGAAGTGTCAAGGGCGAAGCCCGATAAATTTGTAATACACTGTTAGAAGTGTTGACGTGAAACAATTGTTTAATGTTGAGTGAAAATGTAAAAGTGAATATTAATGTTTGCATGATTGTTGTAATTGTCTTGTATTTCTTTGTTTGTTGGAAATAAATTTGAAATTTGAAATTTGAAATTTGCTCGGTCAGAGGGCGAATTAGACATTATAAATGGCCTGGTGAGTTCCAAAGAAACCAAGGCAATCATGGTATTATTGAACAATATGTGTTGTAATTTGGCTATAAAATGCCGTCTTTCGACATAACAATAGCCCTTTAAGCGGCTGCTATAACTCAAAATGCGGACAAACAAACCAAATTTGACTCACAAACGATTGCAAATGAGCTATTTTCTTTTGTTATGGCCGCAAGAATTATGGGTAAATGCGGACAAACATGGGTACTGACGTCATCTGGACAAAGTGCTATTAGATTAGGAGCTAATCGAATTGTTTGTTTTAATAATCTGATTGTTTTAGCAGAAACTAACTTATGTTCGTTATTTCTTCGAAAGTTATTTCGAAATACAAGACATGAGCATTGTTTTTCTGCGAAAAACTCGGCCTTACACGTTACTCCTCGATATCTATGTAACAACTATACCATAAACTCAGTGGCGTAACGTTATATCAGGGGGCCCCTACCGTACGAGTGCCGAAGGCACGGAGCGAGTTTTCTAGGTTGGGTCCGCGGGCATGCTCCCCCGTAAATTTTTTAAATCTAGAATCTCTGAAATGCCATTTCCTGGACTTTGGGGGAAGATTTTAGGAATTCTGATGGTCAGAAAACGACATGATAACATATCAAAATTTACAATTTGTTTAGAAATTAGTACGCTTTTACCATAAATCTTTAATTTAGATTTATAGATGAATCGTGGAGTTTATGTTTACGTAAAATGTTCGATTTAATTACGGTTGAAAACGCCAAAT
>JAYKKM010000109.1:265000-475000 GCA_035772405.1 Chrysogorgia sp. JL179-B06 | reverse complement strand
ATGGGGCGTAGGCGCTATTGATATGCCAAGCCTCCAGACAACGTCTCTGATGGTACCGCGGATTAGTGGTAATAATTCTGGAATTTTCCCACGCAATCGTGGTAGGTTACGCGTGTTCCGACAAAGCAGAATTTTCCTTTTTTGAAAAGAAAACAGCCTTTTGATGTTCTTTAAGACGCGTGCGAAACTAACGTTTAGTCTGACCGATGTACTCCTGATCACAGTCATTGCACGGAATGGAATAAATAGCGTCTTTCCTCTGTTCCTTCGCAATACGATCCTTAGGTTTTGCGAAAATATGACCCAACGTCAAGAAAGGTTTTTGAGCAACTTTTACGTTGAAACTACCTAAGATTCTTTTAATTGGTTTCGTAACCAACAACCGCAAAACCCATCGAACTTTCGTTCTCAGAGTTTCTACGTGGTGGAGTAACTGCAGGTTTTAAACAGTTTTTCAGAAAATAATTAGGATAGTTATTTGCCTTTAAAGCGTCGAATACATGTTTTCGCTCACTTTCCCTTGAATCGGAACTAGATGATATGCCTTGAGCTCTCAAAAACAAAGTTCTAGGAACGGACTTCTTATGGAAGATGGGGTGGTGAGAAACAAATGAAAGATATTTGTCAGTGTGTGTTGGTTTTTGGAATACAGCAGTTTCTATTTTCCTGTGGTCTGTTCGTTTGACGACTGAATCCAAAAATGATAAACAATCATTCTTTTCATGTTCTACTGTGAATTGAATTGAAGGCTCCATTGAGTTCAAGTGGTTCAAAATAATTTCCACTTCATTTTTACCACGGAAATGACATCATCGACGTATCGTTTCCAAAACAAAGGCTTCACTGGCGCTGACGCTAATGCTCTTTGTTCAATGTCTTCCATCACTAAATTAGCAATGACAGCAGAAACGGGTGAACCAATGGCTGTGCCAAAAACCTGTTGATAGTAAGTGCCGTCATACAAAAAACTAGTTGTGTTTAGACAAAAAGTCAAGAGTTCTATTAGATCCTCAACAGGCAGCGATGTTCTTTGAATCGCGATGACGGTGGTTTATTACCAGAAGCTTATTTGCATCTTGTTAATAGATAACGCAGACCTCTCAACTCACACGATTTCGTCGTGTGACACACGATTTTAAGCCTAATCTCACGATCTCACGCCAAGCTCCTGTTTTCACACGACCTTCCGGCTGTGCTCTGATGTTCAGCTGGACCGTCCACTACGGTATCGATCAAACATTGTTTAGTTTAAATTGTTTAAGCGGCTGTAGAGGGATAAAACACATTTTCTTCGGGTTCTGTTTATGGCACTGCCACTAGAGAGTCTGGGAACCACAAACGTACTTCCGTCTTCGTCTCCAGGCTTCGAGAAAGCATCAGAGACGCCGAGTAGCTCAAAATGGAGTCATTTTGTTGTTAAAAAATAAATTTTATTGTACTTCGGCAAGAATCTTCCCTAGACACGTTAATAACTCTTGAGGATCTCTTCAGAGGTGAAAAAAATTGTTGTCTGGTGTTTAAATTAGCAACCAATTGGGATTTGGGACAGAAAAGAATGATTTTAGAATTTATGTAACTCGCGGCAATGAAATCAAAAAGGTCGATAAACACTGCATTGTGCATTTATTAATAGGTGTTGGCTGATTGTTGAAACTTCAAACAATAAAAGGCTTGACAGCACAAAAATTAACGGTAACATATTTTTATAAACGACCATGGATAACTCTCTGGATAAAGCGACTCATAAATTATGCGACTTGAGAGTCTTCTTTAACGTTAGACCAGGCGCCCTTTCTTGCATTTCGCGTAGATTAATGTCAATCCATTTAAACGTGGACAAGTTTTTTGAGCTTTTCTGGAAACACGACACGACTAAAACACAGTCTAAAAGTTTGTCCGAAGATAACTTTTTTGGTGTAAACTCTGCCCATAAGAACGAAGTACAATACCGTTTGAACGAAACACTCGCGTAAATATTAAGAGTTAATCTAATTAAAGGCAATCTTTAGTTAACCCATCAGAACTCTTCTGGATTATCCCAGAGCCTTCGTTTGCGTGGCGCGGCGGAGGCTCTGGGAACGAGATTGGTAGTAGCCTTGATAAGATGTTTGTTAAGCTAATCACCCCGGCTAACCCAATCTCGTTCCCAGAGCCTCCGCCGCGCCACGCAAACGGAGGCTCTGGGATAATCCATCACCGGAAGTGTTTTGATTGGTTAACTAAAGATTGCTTTTAATTAGATTAACTCTTAATATTTACACGAGTCGCGATTCAAACGGTATTGTACTTCGTTCTTATGGCAGAGTTTACACCAAAAAAGTTATCTTCGGACAAACTTTTAGTCGTGTCGTGTTTCCAGAAAAGCTCAAAAAACTTGTCCACGTTTAAATGGATTGACATTCTACGCGAAATGCAAGAAAGAGCGCCTGGTCTATAATAACGTTAAAGAAGACTCTCAAGTCGCATTATGAGTCGCATTATATCCAGAGAGTTATCCATCCATAGTGCAAAAAATTGCCTCAGTTATTCTTGGCTCAGGAAATGCGACCAAAAAGTATCTTGATTTCTCCAACTAAATCATCGGACGTACTAGAACACAAGCCATTGAGAATCAAAACAAAGATTGATCAAAGATTTTCCCACGCCTCACGAACGCGTAAACTTGTATATAGCGTCAGGTGTGTCTTGGTCGTATATAAAAAGATGTCACCGTTAATTTTTGTGCTGTCAAGTCTTTTATTGTTTGAAGTTTTAACAATCAGCCAACACCTATTAATAAATACACAATGCAGTGTTTATCGACCTTAATTTTGATTTCATTGCCGCGAGTTACATAAATTCTAAAATCATATTCTTTTCTGTCCCAAATCCCAATTGGTTGCTAATTTAAACACCAGACAACAATTTCACCTCTGAAGAGATCCTCGAGAGTTATTAACGTGTCTAGGGATGATTCTTGCCGAAGAACTCGATATTAACACAGATAGTTCTCACGTCCCAGAAACTACGCTCGGTCTATTACTGGCGCATGCTCTTTTCAATCGACGCCCTGTTTTCCGGCCCTCTGGCGATGGATTATTCCAGAGCCTCCGTTTGCGTGGCGCGGCGGAGGCTCTGGGAACGAGATTGCGGCTAACCAGGCTGATATAAACAATTAAAAGTAATTTATTTTTGGGCGCAGTTCCCCTTTTAAGCGTCACTTTTTGTGATACCTTGGAGTAGAAATCGTAATGCATAGAGTAAAACATGAATAATAATTATTGTCATTTACTTTTCTGCTGGATAAATTTGTTTAATAACATAGCCATCTCCTCATTCTCAGCTAAATCGTGTAATGCACCAGGGGAACTGGGGATGAGCAAAGCAGAAAACCGAGACGCTACAGAAAATAAAAAAACTCCAGTTTAAAAATCAAGACAAGAGCTGAACACAACGCTGCATTATTACAATAAAAACACGCGTATCAGAAACTAGTCGATTAAAGGGGTACTCTAGTCAAAGTTCATATGAAAGATCTTACTGACTTTAGTTTATTCTGAAAGTTTCAGCATTACTATCAATTCAGTTATAAAAGAAGATATGGCTAGTTGAAGTTGAAAATTTGAGGATTTTGATGCCATATTGTTTTGAAAACATGACTATAGTTATAGCTGTTGTGAATGCTCTTTGGATGAAAGTTAGTTGAAATAAACTAGAAATTACTATTTAGATCCCCATGTTGGAAAGTAGAGGCATAATACGAGATATAGGGATAATACGAGATAGACGTAGTCAGTGACGTCAAATTCGAGAAATAAATATGGCGTCAAAATGGGACAAACTCTCCAACTTCAACTTGCGATATCTTCTTAACTTAAACGACATTGGCAATACAAAATAAGTACCTTTTCGATCAAAGTATGTAACTTCAATAGCTGGAATATAGGAGTTTGAGGTTGTAAAAATACTCCTAATGCGTATTAATTCCACTATCAAAGTTGCTAATCTGAATCATTGTCCGCCATCTTGGATGTATTTATGTTATGCGTGTGACGTCACAACCAGGGTATACAGTAGTACAAACTCAATCTACAATTGAGTTTGAAACTCAATTTTCCACTGAAACCACACAACTTAAGGCAATATGATGGTTGACAAAGAAGCAGCTTGTCTCTGGATATATATATATATATATATATATATATATATATATATATATATACGTGTAGGTTTTTGGTCTACGAAATGCAAAGAGTGCTCAACAACATATAGTTAGAGCAAATAATAGATTTTCGCTTACCTCAAAACTAAGCAAAACTAGCAGACCAGTTTTGAGGTAAGCGAAAATATATATATATATATATATATATATATATATATATATATATATATATATATATATATATATATATATATATATATATATATATATATATATATATATATATATATATATATATATATATATATATATATATATATATATATATATATATATATATATATATATATATATATATGTATATATATATATATATGTATATATATGTATATATATATATATATATATATATAGATTACAAAATAATAGGCCACGACCCAAAACCAACTATAAACCAATTTAATAAATTTTCGACTGCATGTGACAGCCTTCGTCAGAAAATGAAATACAATCTAAAGTTCCTTTATATATAAACATAAAATTGAATAAATTAAACTAACTAATAAATATGCGTAAATAGAACAAATGTCAACAATGGTATACTAAACAGTATAAGGAAAACTATTGTTGTACAAAATCATGATCACAATTAAGACCTCCCCGATTGGTGATATATATATATATATATAAATCAAAATCACAACCTTCTTATGTCAACCTACTGTAGTGTAGTTGGTGACAATGATAAAAAAACTCAAATAGACAAACCTTGAATGTTTTCTAACTTTCCAGGAACTGAGAATGTCTTTGTTCTAAATTCATTGATCCATCTTTTGCTATTATCATCAGACTTAATGTATTCAATTTGCTGTCCCTGTTAAAATTGACAGAATAGAAACCTTATGTACTTAAAAATGAATGTATTGCCTGCACATGATTGTATACCTTCCAGTTTTTAATTTCCTTCTTGTCTCTATATTTTACACATGCAAACCTTGAATTTTGATGAACACGATTGGTCTTGCATGCTCCCCTTAATTTGATCCTGAGAGAGTGATTTACAGCGCATCTTAGCCACTTAATTGAAAAGCTTTAAAACAAATGTCTCAAATTGATCAGTGTTCTGATCAATCCAAATCAGTTCGGCCATCTCAACTGAACTTGTTTGCTTCCACACCAGGTTGATTAATTTAATATTATATACTGTAATAATATTAAATATATAATAAATTACAATTAATAATAATATTAATTATATAATATGATGGTCATTTGGATAGTTTTGGAGAGATCTATCTGCCACTCTCTACCACTCTCCTTAGCAAAACCAGGGGATGATTTGCCACTCTCCTACTTTATACAAAATCCAAGGTCTGAACAAAATAATAGAAAAAATTTCATTCTGAGCAATCATCATTTACACTTTACAGTGCCTATATGAAAGGAAATTTTTAATTAATATTTTTGAACTCAAAATACCCAGGCTGTAACTGCGTTAAAATATTGTTCGAGTGAAAATAATCCTTGACACTACTGGATCAAACCTGTAACCTTCTGATTGCCGGTGGGATGAAACCCGCCCTCCAACAGCCCGCCCTCCCCCAGCCCGCCAACACGCCCTCAACCCACGGAGAGCCGGCTCGCAGGCTAGTGGGATGCTCTAACCATTGAGCCACCTTAAGACTCAGATAGTAATTAGTATCACATTGGCTATATCAATCAAACCAAGTACATCATTGTAACCTTCACTCTCCATCTGAGTCGCAGTAGCTCAATGGTTGTCAGCTGCCCTCCCCCAGCTGTCCTGGACACAGAAACATTTTCTAAGGATTTGAGCTTGACAATTGTCCTTGTATCCTCTGTCTACTCCAACAGGGTTCGAATTAACGGTGTGCAATGTGCAATTTGCACATCGTTTTGGCCCAAATAGTAAAAGTTGCACATCACTTTTCAAAACGATGTGCAGAAAAAAATAGTCTCAGTATTGAACACAAACAAATAGTTCTGACAAACTATATATATTAATTACTATAAGTTAAGTTAAGTTAACAGTCCTATTTCCCAAAGGTGGAAAAATTGTGTGTATTTCCCGCAGCCACGCAAAAATTGCTATTAAAATTGTAAAGAAAAACCATATTATCGATTGACCGATTGTCGTCGACGCCATATTTTGCGTGTCTGCTCTAAAGTACCCTGGAACGAATCACTTTCCCGCACAGGCCTGTGCAATATACAGCAGCTGCCCGCACAAAAATGGTGGCCGAACTTTGATCTTTGTCGCGCATTTTAGTGATTTTATATAAAAAATCCAATCTCTTAAACCAACAGGGGCAATGGTAACCGAAAGTATCTCATGCCTAGCCTAGAATTCCTTTTGGCATTCAATTTTTTGCACACCATTATTTTTCTTATATTGAGAGGGCCCGCTTCGGCGCTTGGACATCATGTTTTCGGGGGGGAAATGCACATCGTTTTTACTCAACTAATTCGAACCCTGTACTCCAAGCTCTAACATTCACAACAGTTCATCAGTGTATATATATATATAAATAATCCATTGGAAAATCCCTTTTCCACTTCTTCTACCTGATTGGGATGAGTAGTGACATAATTTCTGGGAGCTCAATGGTAATAGTGTCTAACTGGAGATGAGAAGGTTTTGATTCCCATCTGGGCTCAGAAAACGTTTTTTGATTTTGTGTTAAACTTGCAGAGTAGTAAACAATTTGCTATATAAAAATTTACTATATATTTTGCTATGTGATAGACAGCTCAAGAAGGCCACAATGATATACCCAGAATCTTATCCCGGCATTACCACCACCATATATACAGAACTGTCAGAACTCGTGACTAGGCTCTCGGCAACGGCTTCCGTAGCTCAGTGGTCAGAGCACTGCACTAGCATCGCAGGGTCGCGGGGGTTCAATTCCAGCCGGAAGGCCTCGAAGTTGCATTTTGCGCAACTGGTCCCGGTTTGGTCTTAAAATGTATGTATTCTAACACTCGAAATTTTCCTTCACCATAAATCCTTTCAACATGTAGTTTGATCGAGTGAAATGCCAAATATTACCTATAATATACCCAGAATCTTATCCCGGCATTACAACCACCATATATATACAGAACTCGTGACTAGGCTCTCGGCAACGGCTTCCGTAGCTCAGTGGTCACAGCACTGCGCAGCATCGTAAACCCGTAAAGGGTTATTAAACCATATTAAATGTTCTGACAGTGCGACAGATTTTTGACAATTACCACCTTCTACTGTTGAGACGAGCAAGCAAACTTGTCTCTGGTTTTACTTCCAGTTTTTATTTATTGGTAAATTAATTCATGCATTAAAAAACCCAAAACAATCCGTTGTATTTACCTTTGGAGTAACGATCTGGACATTGAATGTTGAGTTGGTTAAAGTAAATGCGTGGATAAACGAAGGTGCAGATACCCCTGAAAACATGAATAGATACAAAAATTAGCGCTGGACGTTGAGAATGGTTCAGATCTTTTGCGGTGAGGGAAAAAGTGATGAGGACAAATTCCCTTGCTTGCCTTGGTTGGACGAACTGCATACAATCAAACAATTTTGCTTTGTTGTCGCCATTTTGAAATGCGTTAAATGCGCCGTCGAAATCTTGAACTGCGGTACTTAGTATTAGAAAACGATTAGGCGGGGGGTTAGAAAACCCATTAGGCGTGGGAGTTGGGTTAGGATCTAAGTTGTTTTCGGGTTAGCAGTTCCATGATGTATTTCATCCGTACAGGCTGGCATGTCCGATGAGATCGTAACAATGTCTCATTTCGTTCAACCACTCGCGGATACTAATAAAAAGATCGTCCAGAAGACGACTCGGACCTAGTACCTCACGGTCACCTCAACTGCGAGTTTAAATTAACCATTATCCTTAATTTACTTATCGCTCTAAATTAAGGATAATGGTTAATTTAGCGGCGATCGTAAGAGTCGCGCATGCGTATGTTAAGGAACGTTTACACACTACGATTTGTCGGGCCGATTTTCCAAATATGAGCATCCGATTGATGGTGTTAACGTTGATGTTAATGAAATCGCGGGAGAAAAATTTGTAGAAAAGTCACAGATCTTTCCAGAGTCGTAGCGATTTTTTTACTGTAACTATGACTACCGAATGAACGCGCGTATATTTAAAAAAATTAAAACAAAAAAAAAGAATATGTCGACCGTAAACTACGAGTGTATAGCAGACGAAGCTGTTTTATTAAATACGGAACTAGTTATAGTTTCTTCACCCAAATTGACCTTTTCTTTTTTTCCTTGTTTTTATTGCCGCCATAATCAAAACCATCGAAGCCGAAGCTGCGATAGCCAAAGACGTGTCTCTTTCACTTTCCGACATTTTTTTTTGTTCACGCTATTATTTGCAAGCAATTTTATGTTGCCTATAGTGATTTTATAATATTTAGTAAAAATCGGGAGTAAAAATTGGGTGGTACGTTTACACACTGCGATTTGTCGGGGATGACGAATTAGCGAAATTTACCGCGAATCACGTGTAGCCAAGTAGGGGAGTGGATGCGTCGGGGGCTAGAAATGGAGAAAATTTTGCCTGGGGGTTAGGTTAAAAAACCCATTAGCGGGGGTTTAGGGTTAGGATCTTTGTTGTGTTGGGGTTGAGTTCTAACATTAGATTAACCATTATCCTTAATTTAGAGCGATTTGTAAATTAAGGATAATAGTTAATTTAAGGAAGAGACGGGTTGTCTAGCCTCGACCCAACCCAGCATCTTAGGGGCGGGGAGCGGAGATAAGACCCTGGGTACGAGGTTGCCTTAATGGTATGGGTTCGCTATATCTCTGCAAGATGAAGTATTAGGGCCGACGGAAATTGACAATGGAAAATTCGTTTCCCGCGCGCGATTAGTACAACGCAAATTAAAAGAATTAAAACAACTCACAATATATATATATATATATATATATATATATATATATATATATATATTCTCAGGATATATGGTGAAGGAAAATTTCGAGTGTCGAAATACACACATTTTAAGACCAAACCGGGACCCGACTAGTTGCGAAAAATGCAACATCAAAGTGCAGGGCTCTGACCACTATTGGGGTAAAGAGGATATTAAGTATTAACTAACACTCGAAGTGACTTGGGGTTATATTAGGATTTGTGATTGTAAATTATGACGAAATTTTTTAACGGTTTTTTGGTTGCATCAAGAGAAAGCGCTTAGCTTGGTTGATATAGCGTTGAGTTTCGCAATGATGCAGAAATTTGTCTATTGTCACTGTATATTCATGGCTAGTGTTGACACATCCTGTTGACACATCCATCGATCATCGTTCAATGGTATTTGTTGCTGAAAGTATCTATTCGAACAATACTCAGATAATATCCAGATAATGTGCATCTTTATTAACGAGAAATTTATTCATTAGATGTATTCTATATGTATTTGTGAAAAACTCAATTAAAGTTGTGCCCTAAACACAATCTTACAATTGTGGCCTAAACACAAAGTCGAGCCTATTACAAAACTATGCATACAAAAAAATAACAGCGAAATGTCATATGATTATGCTTAAATGTCATCTGGCTTATAAGTTCAATCTCTTCCTTATTCAGCATTTAATCTACCAAATCTCCATAAAATGCATTCTTCTAAGCCATGCATAAAGTCATGAGCTGCTACTAGAAACTCGTCACGACTTATCTGCCCATTCTCATTGGTATCCAGTGTATTAAAGCAAGCAACGACCTTTGCTTCAGGAATATCAGGAGATAATACTTTGAAGAATGCTTTGAACTGCGGTATGGAGATAACTCCGTCATCATTTGTGTCGATCAGGTCGTACATCATACCGCTGGCGACAAGGGAGGCCTTTTGCTGTTCAGGGTTCATGGCGAGTAGTGAGTCACTGGCATTCTTCGCTGCTTGCTCTAGGGGAAATTTCACTCCTGGTTTTAGACCAATCTCATCAGCCCCCTCAATAATTCTCTGCGTGTTGCTTCAGCTTGCTTTTTAGTCATTTTACCGCATTCTGTCAACTTAATACCCATGAGTTCGTAGTCCTCTCGAGACGTGCGGCTAAATCGAGAGTTGCCACCCTGGCCGCCATATTGAAATCTTACCGTATATAAAGGTCGAAAAGCGTACAGGGTTATCCCGCATGTTATGTTATGTACTATATACAATTATACGCATCTTTACTCCCTGTTTCTGTGTTTTATTCATACTTTTAATGAGGTTTACACTGCATGTCCAGCGCGTGTTGCAATATGATACGCATTTAATATAGCCCGTCCACACAGTTTTCTACATTTACATATACAGGACATCATCCTACTCCAAAACCAAAAACCAACAGATAATTAATATCAGAAATAACCGTGACAATTAAATATTTATTAACTTGCAAATAATAATATATTTAGTAAACTATTTTGTCAATATTCGCCTGAAAATGAGTTATTTAAGTTGCATTTGTCAAAGAACAAAATTCTTTCGAGTCTTTCCACGATTTTTAAGGTATAAATACAATAACAATTATTAAAGACGGACAAAATTCGTATATTTCAAACAATCATTCTCGTCCCCAGACTCTCCAGTCATTAATAAGTCCATAAGTCCACCATTAATTCAATATGGCGGCCAGGGTGCCAACTCGATTTAGCCGCACGTCCTCTCGAGATAGGAAGCCATCCTTGTTAACATCTACTCTTGTCATACGTGTTCTCATTTTTCGCAAATGGTAAGCTCTCTGTTTCTCAGTTACAATCTGACTCATGATGATCAATGCTCACGCGAACTTCAGATAGAAAATGCCAAATTAAATAGACTAGGTCTATATATAGAGAGAGCGCGTCCATAAAAAGGGTGAATTTTTATGCCATAGTGGCATAACTCGGAAACGAAACCTGATTCAAACCGACTACGGCTGTAGATTTTCTTTTTTTGATTTCCAACAGTTTTATTCGAACGAAATGAAATGCTTCCGTATTATGTTTTACCTTAAAAACCATTGTCATGCTATATCGCTTTATACAAAGCTAAGATAGAAATCAATATTCGCAGTGTCCGTAATAATGAGTTGTCGTATAACTATCTAAGAGAAAATATGTAACGGAACTAAGCAGTGAGGGTCGACTGTAACTTATTCAGTAAAAAGGTTATTCAATACATATAATCATTATAGCCAATGTTAAAATGGTTAAAAGCAGTGAAGAATGTTGAAAAATATGGCACCGGAAAAAATGACACCGCTAATTCAATAGCTTATAGGCCTGTTTATATGATCCCGGTACACCGGGACGTCCCGGTATCTCGGCTTGTATATAATTTACTGTTATTTTCGCAGTTGCGTTTATATGGAGACCGGGTCATCCCGCCTGACCGGGATCCTGGTTGAAGCAACCGAGATCCCGGTACACCGGGACAGATTTTTTCCGGGACAGATATTATTATATATATATATTATATATATTATATATATATATATATATATATATATATATATATATATATATATATATATATATATATATATATATATATATATTATATATATATATATATATATATATATATATATATATATATATATATATATATATATATATATATATAATATATATATATATATATATATATATATATATATATATATATATATATATATATATATATATATATATATATATATGTGCCTTTGGGGAGAATGACACCTCAAACAGTTCGGAAGTTCCGCGGGACTTTCAAAAGCGACTTCAACGATATGTTGTTATTTTTTGTTGTTGAATATCTCATTACGGGATAACTACAACTGCTCACTAGTGCTCAGCTGTCGTCCGGATCCGCAATCTAGCGTCGAAATTTTAAAGCGCAAACAGCGGTGTTATTCAAATAGAAACAGCGTCTATAGATAAATATAATGCTGAATAAAAATCAGATCAAAAATTGTAATCGAAAATATGGTGAACTGCTTAGGGCTTATAATTATATAAGTAGAAAGCACGGGAACAAATGAGTAATGAGATGCGAAAATATTAAATCATTTGTTATTTTTACAGTCGATCAGCAAACAAAATGAATCGAAGAGTGAACTAGTGACTCAAGGGTGCGATGACAGGTCCAATACTAAAGCTGATAGAGGGATAGTTAAGCGGTAGAAAACAAAAACTTGAAAAGGAATCAAAGTGCATGAGCTAATATTAATAGCCGTTTGCGGTTATCCGCGTTATCACCTGAGATCGGAGGAAGGTGGCACCAGTGCAGGCACAGACTTTCATGTCTGAAACCAAATTGTTAGAGTTATTTGCGGGCTACAGATTTGTCAACACCATTGTTCCTCGCGGAACGAAGATGTTTAACAAACCTATCTAAAGGCATCGTCCAGTTTCACCGATGTAGATTTTATTTTTTTGGCATTTATAGCCAAAAACGCAATAAATTATATTGGTGGACGACGTGCATGAAAAAGTATGACGGATTGTCATGTGTGATCGAATTTAATGGCAGTAATAACTGCATGAGTTGGATTGAGGAAAGGGCATGTGTAGCAGCAGGAACGACCGCAAGAAAATGTTCCCGCTGGTGCCGAGGTGTTTTCAAAGAGCGCTAAACTTTTTCATCTCGTTTTTCGCTGATTAACAGCACCGCTTGAAACGTCAGTATCTCGTCACTAAATTCTTGGCAGTTTACCACCTTTTCACTTTGCTATATATTCAAAACACTGTCTACGCAGCACTCTACTTTTATATATATATATATATATATATATATATATATATATAATATATATATATATATATATATATATATATATATATATATATATATATATATATATATATATATATATATATATATATATATATATATATATATATATATATAAAACAGTGCCTACGCAACACTCTACTTGTTTAAAGTGCCCCTGCGACGAAATATCACATTACGTTTCCTGGCATTTTTTGTTACAGAACATCATTTTAGGTTAATAAATGTTCGCATTTGCCAAAAAAAATCAACAACAAACATTCTATCACAAGAAATTTAACCTCCAAAGTCGGCCAAATGTTGTCCGCCATTGCTCAAAACTTGTTCCAGACGAGCCCGCGATTTCACAGCAGAGTATGTGATTATGACGTCAAAGACTCAACACGTGACAAGCTATATGGAAATTATACGACAAGTTACAATAGAAAGTTTTCCGGTCCCAAGTAGCTTTATATTCATATACTAGAAATTACTATCGCAAGTGAAGTGCTGCCTCATTTCAAAGAAATTCCAATATTTTACAAGACAGATTGGCGACGTAAAGAGGCGCGGGTAGAACCGTAGGGGAAACTGCTTTGTTATCGCATTTATGGTCACAAATTTTTTTCAATCATCAATAATTAATTACCAAAGCTTGATAAACCAAAAAACAAAATCGAGAAATACCAGGTTATTATTACCTTCGACGGTTATTAGCACACATCCCTTCAGATGTTCCCTTCAGATGTCTTAAAAATTGCAACAGTGTTGCAATCAACAGTTAGAAAGCAATGTTGATAGTTTAAACCGAGACTCCAAAAATAGAATATTGAGTGCATTTTCAAAAAAATAAGGTGGATTGTTAGTTGCCATAAACCAATCACCGGCAAATGGGTCACAATATTGCAAAGAATACATTTTATCAGAGCAAAAAGGTTTTATTAACATTATTTCTTATACAAGTATAAAGGTTATTTCCAACACAATGTGACATTTAGGAATGATGAATCCCATGCATTAATGTTTGTTATTTGATAATGTATTATTGCACATTTTGTTTAAATTGTTTTGTATTGCCTTGTCTAAAAACAGCACAAATCGTTTTACTTGGGTCAACAACATCCAACCTCGTACCCAGGGCATTTTGCTTCCACGGTGGAAAATGGCCCTGGGATCGGCTGGTCACATGACACCCATAATTTCTGGGTGTTTAGATATGATAATTTTTGTGGTCTTTGTTCCATTGCCTTTGTCTACTTTATTGACCTGAACAATTGAAAAATAATCAGAGTTGTTTATGTCAGCATTTGTCGGCATAAAAGCAGCTAACAAGATTAATAATTTACCATACATCCATGGTTATCGCTTACAAAAGGTATGAAGAAGCATATATCCAATTTAGTGAAAGTTATCACTTCTAATTTGCTGTACAATTTAAAGACAGCATTCAGATTTAGATGAATAAATTATACTCGGCTGAATTAATTGGAGTTTTATGACAAGCCAATCGCATTATAGAATGGACCAGCCGATCTTAGGGACATTTTCGCCGACCTTCCACCGTGGAGGCAAAATGCCCTGGGTACGAGGTTGAACAACAACATATATTGTCAGACCAGGATTTTCTTCGACATCATTTGCCATTCTCAACAACAGAGCAACAATAACATACACATTGTAACATGATATTCACTATCACTTGCTGTTGGAAAATATAAATATACACAAAATATAAATATACACATCAATATTAGTAATACCATAGTTGTTACCAGTAGCGAAACTGGCCGTAGCAACTGGTCATGTTATGACTGAATATGTAAATCGTTTAAAAATTTGCATACTGGTTGTTACAACCAACTGAATTAACATCAATATTCTTACGTTGTGTCCACCAATTCGGGCACGATATTGATCGATTGTCACTCCCATTTCAGGTAAAGTAATGACAAGGTTTTTCTCTGCACAGATGTAAGTTTGTTGAGCAACAGGCTCAAACCTTCGTTTGTAAATATTGAGTATTGTCTTTGGCGAGAACTGTCAAATGTCACCGGCTTCGCTATAGGTTTGATTTTAACGAGCACAATCTATGGCGTGCCGATCTGGACAAAAATACTTCTGTGAAATATATGACTTGTTGTGTGAAATATATGACTTGTTGTGTGAAATATATGACTTGTTGTGAGATATATGACTTGTTGTGAGAGATATATGACTTGTTGTGAGAGATATATGACTTGTGAAATATATGACTTCTGTTTGGCAAATATAATACTTAATCGACGCCAGCGATTGGTCGGCGGACAATAATCATGCAGAGTACTTCATGATATTTATCTCTGATGAGTTGATGATTCAATGGCGGAATTGGGTCTTACTAGCGAGCACTCGTCTTCTGGACGATACTTTTATTAGTATTAAGGAAACCCAACCCCAACACAACAAAAGATCCTAACCCTAACCCCCCGCCTAACGGGTTTTCTAACCCTAACCCCCCGCCTAATTAGTTTACTAACCCTAACCCGTTAGGCGGGGAGTTAGGGTTAGGATCTTTTGTTGTGTTGGGGTTAGGTTTCCTTAATACTAATAAAAGTATCGTCCAGAAGACGAGTGCTCGCTAGTAAGACCCAATTCCGCCATTGAATCATCAACTCATCAGAGAAAAATATCATGAAGTACTCTGCATGATTATTGTCCGCTGACCAATCGCTGGCGTCGATTAAGTATTATATTTGCCAAACAGAAGTCATATATTTCACAAGTCATATATCTCTCACAAGTCACAACAAGTCATATATCTCTCACAACAAGTCATATATCTCTCACAACAAATCATATATCTCTCACAACAAGTCATATATATCTCACAACAAGTCATATATTTCACACAAGTCATATATTTCACACAACAAGTCATATATTTCACAGAAGTATTTTTGTCCAGATCGGCACGCCATAACAATCACAATGACTTCGTTTGATTTGAGTTGCGTGTACACACGAGACAAACAAGAAAAACTAAGTACACAGAACTATCTTAGTCGTCTTACCTTGAAAACAGAATATCTCCGCACTGAAATGAATTTAAATTCCCAACAGCACCAAAGGCAGGACAGATCGTTCGAGAACTTCGTCTCTCTCCTCATGGCGTTGCGTGATCAGAAAATACCATGTTCGTGGTGGCGTTGACAAGTTCCGAACATTAATTCCGTACAACTTCCGTGAAAACGAATAACCCTCTGGAGTATGTGAACAATCTCGTTCCAGAGCAAACTAAACTACGTCACAAAACGTTATATCGAGATCTCGTTGACTATACATAGGTGCGGAAAGAGGTCTGGGCACGAGACATAGATAACCCATGTCAAGATTAGTGTGCTGCCTACGGCAGCAATAACTAGCCACGTGTTGAGTCTTTGACGTCACTTCCTCTAATAGCAAACTAAGCTTCCGGAACATGTTCGAGTAATGGCGGCCGTATAATCTCGTATAAAAACAGTCTGAAAAGGCGACTTCCCATGATCGCAATTGCTTGAAATTTGGCAAGTTAAGCAAGAACACCATGCTCTTTACAAATATGTAAAAAATCGGGATATCAAAAATTTGATCATGGCACTTTAACTGTTTTTTGTTTTTTTTATTATTGGTTCTATATAGGGTATTGAGCATAAAGTTAATTCAAATGATCTTTTTGGGTCGAGGGTTTATATAAACAGCCCCTCCGCGGTGTAATTAATGTTAAGTGTAACAGATCTCCTTCATTAATTATTTGAAAACCTCCCCGTTTTCCGTTCGTTTACAGGAGCATATATATAGTTCTTGAAATATAATTTGCACAATTTACATATATCTTATAGTAATGTTCTTCTGGATTATTTAATGACGGCTAGACCATTTAATGACGGCTCGACCATGTGGGAACTGTCTGAGACTGTCATGGTGCTGAGATTGTACCTCGTCTATTTCAATCTAATTTGACTTTCCCATGAAATAAAAAGCATTTAATTAATTTGTAAAGAGCACACTTTATATGCTTGCGATTCGCTTGTGGATGTTACAGCTACCCGAAGGAAGCACTGATCTCTCTATTTCCCGTGTGAGCTCCGCTGTTCAGTTATAAACAGATGACGTATCATGCACGGCCGAAACACGACAAAGAATACTTTCACAGTAAAAGTATTCGGCAACCCTGAAAATATGTCAGAAAGCGGTTTCAGTGCACGCTGAAGCAAGCGCATTTACTGTATGTGACTACTGCATGTAACGTTTGATCGACGACAATATGTCCAAAATCATTAAAAACGAAGTCCAATTCTACTGCGAAATCCAATTAATAATAATAATAATAATATTCGGGATACCCACTTCACGAAGTGGTTTTCAATTAACACATACAAATACACTCAAAGCATCAAGCAGTTTACAAATGAGCAATCTCAGCACGGTCTATATCTGATTATCTGTCGTAGGCGCAAACACTCTGTGCGCGTATTCAGACAATCTCAGCACGGTGAGAATCTCAGACGGTTGTCACGGTCAGACAGCTACACCGGATCATTTAAATGTATGGGCGAATCGTTGGATTAGAAACAGTTGTACCGCGCAAATTCGAAAAATCACTTTCTTCTTCAATATTTATAAATGTGCCAATTTCCATTTCCTGAACAACGTGAGGATGAGTGTCTAACCTTTTCACACTTTGTAGGCGGCTTCATGGGTGCCGTCAAAAAAGTTCACTTCCTTAGGCCTGTTCTAAACGTCGAACTTATCATGTGCCGAACCTAATACATATTAAGTTCGACCATGTTCATTAAGTTCGACGTTGGTTGGAAACGTCGAACTTAATGAGTCGAACTTAATTGCTAGTTAATTGCGAGCATTCGTTTGTTACGGTCAGTGGTCACCAAAAACGCGCATGTGCCATCATGAGTCTCGTCCATTTAGTCGAAATGGCGAAGGTAAACCATCAGAGTGTGAGGCAACTGAAGCAACAATACAAGCATTACGTATGGTATTCGCTGCCCATGGCTTACCAGAGGAAATCGTGTAAGACAATGGCCCTCAGTTTATTGCCCAAGAGTTTAAAGAATTTCTCAGCTGTAACAACATCAAGCACCTTCTTAGCGCACCATATCATCCTGCCTCTAATGGAGAAGCCGAAAGAGCAGTAAGAACATTTAAGCAAGCAATGAAAGCAGCAAAAGGAGAGGCTGGCACCTTAATGAAAATATGTATTCTTTCTTGTTGAGCTATCGTACCACCCCACACACCACCACTGGATGTACCCCTGTAGAGTTGCTGATGAATCGCAGAATACGCACTCGACTGGATATTCTACGCCCAGACCTCAGAAAGAAAGTGTCCAAACCTTCTAAGCTGCAGCCTGCAACCAAGGGCACCAAAGAGACAGCTAAGTGTGAGGATCCTGTTATGGTACAAGATTTCCGAAAGAACCAAGATCCCTGGACGAAAGGTGTTATCCTCAAAGTTGAGTCCTGTGACATATAGGGTACAAGTGGAGGACTTAATTTGGAAACGGCACATCGATCAAATAAAGGATCTATCTGGAACCACAATACACCCATCACAGTTGGATTCAGAGGAAGAACAACTGTCTGAATCTTCCATAACACCACCAAGTGCAGAGACAATCTCGCGGAAGGATAGCACAGATGACTGCGACGCCCTGCAGCATTGCCAGGGAAGCTGTTCCAAGGTCAACGTAACCATCGAAAGACGTAGTAGGAATCCCTGAATCAACCAGACGCTATCCGACCAGGGACAGAAGACCACCAGAACGTTTGAATAGTATGGTAATTGAGTTGGTTGAACTTTTAGGAAAATAAGTGATTAGGAAACGCTTGTTAAGTGTATTGAACATTACAGTTAAGGTTGTTGTTGAACCTTTTTCCGTAAGGAAGGGAGATGTTGTAATGATAATCGTCTTTAGAGCGATGTTAAGTAGTGGTGACTGATCACATGGATCTCTTGTTTTTCCCGCGAGGACTTATCCATGTCTTGTTACTTGTGCGTTAATAATAACCGTGATAGTATTTGAACATTACAGTTTGTTTGCAGTAACTATATATTTTTGTTTCCAGCATGTATTTTTTATTTGCAGCAACTGTATTTTTTGTTTGCAGCATATTTGTTTTGTTCGCAGCAAGTGCAGCAACTGTATGTTTTGTTTGCAGCAACTGTATTTTTTGTTTGCAGCAACTGTATTTTTTGTTTGCAGCAACTGTATTTTTTGTTTGCAGCATCCATATTTTTTGTTTGCAGCAACTGTATGTTTTGTTTGCAGCAACTGTATTTTTTGTTTGCAGCAACTGTATGTTTTGTTTGCAGCAACTGTATTTTTTGTTTGCAGCAACTGTATTTTTTGTTTGCAGCAACTGCATAGGTTGTTTGCGGCAACTGTATTTTTTGTTTGCAGCAACTGTATTTTTTGTTTGCAGCAACTGTATTTTTTGTTTGCAGCAACTGTATGTTTTGTTTGCAGCAACTGCATAGGTTGTTTGCAGCATCTGTATTTTTTGTTTCCAGCAACTGTATTTTTTTATTTGCAGCAACTGTATTTTTTATTTGCAGCAACTGTATTTTTTGTTTCCAGCAACTGTATTTTTATTTGCAGCAACTGTATTTTTTGTTTGCAGCAACTGTATTTTTTATTTGCAGCAACTGTATTTTTTGTTTGCAGCTACTGTGTTTAATTTTTTATTTGCAACAACTGTATTTTTTGTTTGCAGCAACTGTATTTTTTGTTTCCAGCAACTGTATTTTTTATTTGCAGCAACTGTATTTTTATTTGCAGCGACTGTATTTTTTGTTTGCAGCAACTGTGTTTAATTTTTTATTTGCAGCAACTGTATTTTTTGTTTTGCAGCAACTGTATTTTTTGTTTGCAGCAACTGTATTTTTTTATTTGCAGCAACTGTATTTTTTGTTTGCAGCAACTGTATTTTTTATTTGCAGCAACTGTATTTTTTGTTTGCAGCAACTGTGTTTAATTTTTTATTTGCAGCAACTGTATTTTTTGTTTGCAGCAACTGTATTTTTTATTTGCAGCAACTGTATTTTTTGTTTGCAGCAACTGTATTTTTTATTTGCAGCAACTGTATTTTTTGTTTGCATCAACTGTATTTTTTGTTTGCAGCAACTGTGTTTAATTTTTTATTTGCAGCAACTGTATTTTTTGTTTGCAGCAACTGTATTTTTTTATTTGCAGCAACTGTATTTTTTGTTTGCAGCAACTGTATTTTTTGTTTGCAGCAACTGTATTTTTTGTTTGCAGCAACTGTATTTTTTGTTTGCAGCAACTGTATTTTTTGTTTGCAGCAACTGTATTTTTTGTTAATAGTTTTTGTTTGCAGCAACTGTATTTTTTGTTTGCAGCAACTGTATTTTTTGTTTGCAGCAACTGTATTTTTTGTTTGCAGCAACTGTATTTTTTGTTTGCAGCAACTGTATTTTTTGTTTGCAGCAACTGTATTTAATTTTTTATTTGCAGCAACTGTATTTTTTGTTTGCAGCTACTGTATTTTTTATTTGCAGCAACTGTATTTTTTGTTTGCAGCAACTGTATTTTTTGTTTGCAGCTACTGTATTTTTTGTTTGCAGCAACTATATTTTTTGTTTGCAGCAACTGTATTTTTTGTTTGCAGCTACTGTATTTTTTATTTGCAGCAACTGTATTTAATTTTTTATTTGCAGCAACTGTATTTTTTGTTTGCATCAACTCTATTTTTTGTTTGCTGCTACTGTATTTTTTGTTTGCAGCAACTATGTTTTTTGTTTGCAGCAACTGTATTTTTTGTTTGCAGCTACTGTATTTTTTATTTGCAGCAACTGTATTTAATTTTTTATTTGCAGCAAACTGTATTTTTTGTTTGCAGCAACTGTATTTTTTTATTTGCAGCAACTGTATTTTTTGTTTGCAGCAACTGTGTTTAATTTTTTATTTGCAGCAACTGTATTTTTTGTTTGCAGCAACTGTATTTTTTATTTGCAGCAACTGTATTTTTTGTTTGCAGCAACTGTATTTTTTATTTGCAGCAACTGTATTTTTTGTTTGCAGCAACTGTATTTTTATTTTTTATTTGCAGCAACTGTATTTTTTGTTTGCAGCAACTGTGTTTAATTTTTTATTTGCAGCAACTGTATTTTTTGTTTGCAGCAATTGTATTTTTTGTTTGCAGCAACTGTATTTTTTTATTTGCAGCAACTGTATTTTTTGTTTGCAGCAACTGTATTTTTTGTTTGCAGCAACTGTATTTTTTTATTTGCAGCAACTGTATTTTTTGTTTGCAGCAACTGTATTTTTTGTTTGCAGCAACTGTATTTTTTATTTGCAGCAACTGTATTTTTTGTTTGCAGCAACTGTGTTTAATTTTTTATTGGCAGCAACTGTATTTTTTGTTTGCAGCAACTGTATTTTTTGTTTGCAGCAACTGTATTTTTTGTTTGCAGCAACTGTATTTTTTGTTAATAGTTTTTGTTTGCAGCAACTGTATTTTTTGTTTGCAGCAACTGTATTTTTTGTTTGCAGCAACTGTATTTTTTGTTTGCAGCAACTGTATTTTTTGTTTGCAGCAACTGTATTTTTTGTTTGCAGCAACTGTATTTAATTTTTTATTTGCAGCAACTGTATTTTTTGTTTGCAGCTACTATATTTTTTATTTGCAGCAACTGTATTTTTTGTTTGCAGCAACTGTATTTTTTGTTTGCAGCTACTGTATTTTTTGTTTGCAGCAACTATATGTTTTGTTTGCAGCAACTGTATTTTTTGTTTGCAGCTACTGTATTTTTTATTTGCAGCAACTGTATTTAATTTTTTATTTGCAGCAACTGTATTTTTTGTTTGCAGCAACTGTATTTTTTATTTGCAGCAACTGTATTTAATTTTTTATTTGCAGCAACTGTATTTTTTGTTTGCAGCAACTGTATTTTTTGTTTGCAGCAACTGTATTTTTTGTTTGCAGCAACTGTATTTAATTTTTTATTTGCAGCTACTGTATTTTTTGTTTGCAGCAACTATATTTTTTGTTTGCAGCAACTGTATTTTTTGTTTGCAGCTACTGTATTTTTTATTTGCAGCAACTGTATTTAATTTTTTATTTGCAGCAACTGTATTTTTTATTTGCAGCAACTGTATTTAATTTTTTATTTGCAGCAACTGTATTTTTTGTTTGCAGCAACTGTATTTTTTGTTTGCAGCAACTGTATTTTTTGTTTGCAGCAACTGTATTTAATTTTTTATTTGCAGCAACTGTATTTTTTGTTTGCAGCTACTATATTTTTTATTTGCAGCAACTGTATTTTTTGTTTGCAGCAACTGTATTTTTTGTTTGCAGCTACTGTATTTTTTGTTTGCAGCAACTATATTTTTTGTTTGCAGCAACTGTATTTTTTGTTTGCAGCTACTGTATTTTTTATTTGCAGCAACTGTATTTAATTTTTTATTTGCAGCAACTGTATTTTTTGTTTGCATCAACTGTATTTTTTGTTTGCTGCTACTGTATTTTTTGTTTGCAGCAACTATGTTTTTTGTTTGCAGCAACTGTATTTTTTGTTTGCAGCTACTGTATTTTTTATTTGCAGCAACTGTATTTAATTTTTTATTTGCAGCAACTGTATTTTTTGTTTGCAGCAACTGTATTTTTTATTTGCAGCAACTGTATTTTTTGTTTGCAGCAACTGTGTTTAATTTTTTATTTGCAGCAACTGTATTTTTTGTTTGCAGCAACTGTATTTTTTATTTGCAGCAACTGTATTTTTTGTTTGCAGCAACTGTATTTTTTATTTGCAGCAACTGTATTTTTTGTTTGCAGCAACTGTATTTTTATTTTTTATTTGCAGCAACTGTATTTTTTGTTTGCAGCAACTGTGTTTAATTTTTTATTTGCAGCAACTGTATTTTTTGTTTGCAGCAATTGTATTTTTTGTTTGCAGCAACTGTATTTTTTTATTTGCAGCAACTGTATTTTTTGTTTGCAGCAACTGTATTTTTTGTTTGCAGCAACTGTATTTTTTTATTTGCTGCAACTGTATTTTTTGTTTGCAGCAACTGTATTTTTTGTTTGCAGCAACTGTATTTTTTATTTGCAGCAACTGTATTTTTTGTTTGCAGCAACTGTGTTTAATTTTTTATTGGCAGCAACTGTATTTTTTGTTTGCAGCAACTGTGTTTAATTTTTTATTTGCAGCAACTGTATTTTTTGTTTGCAGCAACTGTATTTTTTGTTTGCAGCAACTGTATTTTTTGTTAATAGTTTTTGTTTGCAGCAACTGTATTTTTTGTTTGCAGCAACTGTATTTTTTGTTTGCAGCAACTGTATTTTTTGTTTGCAGCAACTGTATTTTTTGTTTGCAGCAACTGTATTTTTTGTTTGCAGCAACTGTATTTAATTTTTTATTTGCAGCAACTGTATTTTTTGTTTGCAGCTACTATATTTTTTATTTGCAGCAACTGTATTTTTTGTTTGCAGCAACTGTATTTTTTGTTTGCAGCTACTGTATTTTTTGTTTGCAGCAACTATATTTTTTGTTTGCAGCAACTGTATTTTTTGTTTGCAGCTACTGTATTTTTTATTTGCAGCAACTGTATTTAATTTTTTATTTGCAGCAACTGTATTTTTTGTTTGCAGCAACTGTATTTTTTATTTGCAGCAACTGTATTTAATTTTTTATTTGCAGCAACTGTATTTTTTGTTTGCAACAACTGTATTTTTTATTTGCAGCAACTGTATTTTTTGTTTGCAGCAACTGTGTTTAATTTTTTATTTGCAGCAACTGTATTTTTTGTTTGCAGCAACTGTATTTTTTATTTGCAGCAACTGTATTTTTTGTTTGCAGCAACTGTGTTTAATTTTTTATTTGCTGCAACTGTATTTTTTGTTTGCAGCAACTGTATTTTTTATTTGCAGCAACTGTATTTTTTGTTTGCAGCAACTGTGTTTAATTTTTTATTTGCAGCAACTGTATTTTTTGTTTGCAGCAACTGTATTTTTATTTTTTTTTAGCAACTATATTTGGCAATTAAGCCTGTTGTTCTATTGTTACTTGAACCATTTTCTGCTGAGTAAAACACCAAAATGATTGCTTTAATATGAAATTTAAATATAATATTGCCCTGTAATTTATCCAAGGCAGCCGTCAATTGGTTGCCCCCGGCACTAAACAACTAGTTTTCAATCTTTCCGCGGAAACCTTATAATTTTTTAGTGTATTACATTTCACTCGATTAAAGGGATATGGCAGTATAAATTAACTTTGTCTCATTTGAATGAACTCGTAAAATGGTATAAGAAGACCTTTTACAATTTTTCTGTATCTTTCTTGGTTTTTGAAATATTACAGATAATTATGACAAAAGACAGTCTACAATGCGCCATCTTGTTGTAATATTTGACCAAATTAACTAGGAAATTGGTGACGTCACAAGCAGGGTAAACCTGATGAAACTACTCCATAGGTGACCGAATTTCCGCGGAAGGCCAATTGAAAATGGAAATAGTGCAACCTAATCGAGTTTCTGGCTCATAATGTCGTAAGGTTGGCAAGATAAAAATTTCACTTTACCCTACTTATGACGTCACATGCATATCGAAAATAATTCCAAGATGGCGGACAGCACACTGTCTTTCGTCAAATTATTTCGAAAACCAAAAAAGGGAAAATTGTAACAGGTCTTGTTATACTATTTCGCGAGTTCTTTCAAATGAGACAAAATTAATTTATATTGCCATATCCTTTAAACCGCATGTTTCAGCGCCTGTTTCGCAGGTAGATGTTCTAAGGTTACCCGGTATCTTACCCGTAAATGTTATTTAGCGATCGGAGTATGTCTGCGGTGAGCAAGTGCCGGTGGCAATTTGAGAAGTTTCATTGTTTGCCAACGAAAAACATGAAATGCTGTTAAAATTTCCGATGCAGCTTTATTTAATAAACCACACAGATAGATCAATTATTGACGTTATTGTTATTTCCTGAAAAAAGGACGATGTAAACGGTTCGAATTTCGACAGGAATTCAGCGATGTTCAAAGGCGAATACCAGGTACCGTAATAATAATATTTATGTTTTATAGTACAGTTTTATTGCTGTAAGTGTATTATTGATTGCTACAAGATGTCTTATCGCTTTTCCTTGGCTTGTACGGTCGTATTTATGAATATTTTTTGGGAAACGCTCAGTTGTGTATTAAGAGTTGACGTATTACAACAATACGACGTTTTTTCAACGCATATGTGCGGCAAATATATCAACGGCTTCACCGTTGCCAAGGGTAAATTACGATTTTAGTATAATGAGATGCAAGGTTAGAGTGGGAGCTGTACCTGCAGCTGCTTCGCCTTCACTTCGCACACAATGCTCGTTTTCTTGACGGTACATGCGATCAAGTTTTCCTTTACAAGTTTTATTTGTTTGTGTGTACGATTTTCTCGTGTAGGAACTTGTGTTACATTTCTTGGTCACGGCGAGCATTGCCATTGTCATTTGAAATTCATATTCGCGAGGATTGCTGTATAAATTTATTTCACTCTTCACACGCGCAGCTAAAACCTGTACGAAGAAAACTAATCTGGAAAAAAATGCTTGTAATTTGCTCGGCTATAGAAACTGAGTTATGTTGTGATGTTGTTTAAAGTTGCTTGTTCTGAATTCTAATCGAAACCACAACCAACCAAAAACGTCAAAAACTATATAAAACAAAGCATATCTCGAAGAATAATATCATCGACTTGAAAATTCAAGAATTACGTAAATAACAAGAAAATGAAATATTTCCACTTTAGTCTTTATTACAAAGCCATCTTGAGATAAAATCTCTCTCAAGTTATTATTCTGAGTATATTTTGTTTTATGTATATACTTCTTACTTGAAGTAGCATAATTCGAATAACATTGTAGTACATCATAAAACTGGTGTTGGATAATATTACATTCCTCGAGTGAGCAAGGAAGGACGATTGTGGTAAGTAAACAAGTAGGGAAATGTTTGCATAAAGAAAGGAAACCTTGAATAATTTACAAAATATTGTGTACTTGATAGACATTTTATGACTTCCTATTAAAAACCATGAAAGTTGCTTAGGGCTGCAGGCCATAATATCATGGATGTCTGCTAAAGATTCACATCAAATTATCATGAAATGTTTTTCAGTCATAGGAGTTACAGTCGTTAGTGATCTCCGTCCTGAAACTCCAGCCGAAACAGGTTATCGAAGGAGTTGGTGCAGTATTAGTTGTGCACTAGTCAATTGAAACTACGGACCCCCGACCCCAGGGACTATGCGTGGATTTTAACATTTTTACAGTGTTAAATATTGGTATTTTCCCCGCTACCGGTGGAATATTGGCTGTTAAAGTTCCCGCCCCTATGGCCCCGGTACTTTAAAATTTCCCAATGACTGAAACAAATTGGGAAGGTTACGGAGTCAATTAATTTACCAATATTTAACACTGTAAAAATGTTAAAATCCTCGCATAGTCCCTGGGGTCGGGGTCCGTAGTTTCAATTGACTAGTGCATTAGGAGTTAGTGACATATAATTGTCACTGTAATTGACAGAGATTATTTTTATGCTAGAATTTGGCATAATATTCATAAAACTCTACGTAACACCAGTTCAGTGGCATAACAGAGCTACTGGGGACAAACTAGCTATAGGTATAGCATTCATCATATTTTTAATCAGAATATACAATAATCTGTATACTGTATATATGTTCCATTTATGACTATAATGGTAAATATGGTAACCAGCTGTTGCCCTGCGTTATCGACTCTAAATAAACCATACTCATTTACCATTACTGTAAATGTATGTCTATAGACATACATTAATAATTTTTATTGTAATGATGAAACACACACATATATATATATATATATATATATATATATATATATATATATATATATATATATATATATATATATATATATGTGTGTTTCATCATTACAATAAAAATTATTAATGTAGTGGGTGTCCTTTAGCAATTAAATGCAACGCTCGCTACAATTGTGGCAGTTTGAGCGCTCAGTGGCCCCATGAGGCACTTCACGCTATCTGGATGTTCTGATTGCCGGTGCTATCCAACAAGCGGTTGTCAATGATGATCGCAAAACTTATCTAGATTGTACCAAGCTACACTGATGAGCTGTGGTACAGCAAAACACGTGTCTGTAGATTGAACTACATTGTATATATACTGTATACATTATACATTCTTCCCCACATGGCCACAAAACGAATGTCTGCTGAACATTGTGAATGCCAAACATTGTGTGGTTCTAACATGAAGTACCAACCAGTTTGGTGTAAAGACTATGTGCTTCGATCCTGACCAGAGATCAGACCCCAAAATATCAAATGACAATAACCCAAACTAAGCCAACATGTCAGATTTCAGAAATTTCACTGTCTATTAATTATTAATAAATTTGAAACTGGTTGGATCACACAAGGAAACCTATTTTTATGTGTTAAAACATTATATCTTCTGTATAAGTTCAATTGCCATGATCATCAGATTCATCGGGGCCCTTACAGTAATTGAGGTTTGGGCTCTTTAGAATTAAGTTGCCCTACCACTGACTATAGTCACACTACTGAACACCAAAGATCTTTGGCACAACATAAACCTGGCTAGCCAGGATACATTGTATTATGGCAATCACCTGGGTGAGATTAATCAGCCTGGTTACACATTTAACAAAAATACTTCTGGTCAGGTTCTGGTCAGGTACAGTAGCTGCATGTGTAGACTTGCAGTCAATACATCTAACCACAGGAGAAAAAAAAGTTGGTGGACTGAATTATAGTCTGCATAAATTGACATTGTCTGACCATCATCCACCAAGGTTTTTGTTAGGTTACTATTCTAAGTAATGTAATAGTAGATCCAACTATTTGTGGTACACCATGATTTTTATTTTGAATTTTAAAATTCCAAAACAAAAAAATATATTTCTAGGCTAGCCTGTTTAATTATGAACAATATCAAAAATTGCCATGGTGCAGATTTCATCATCTTATCATGATGACCTGTACCCAATAAAATCAATATATTTTAAATAAAAGGCTTTTCAGTATAATGTTTAGAAATGTTAATAGTTTTACTGTATCTGCTCCTGTGCAATGTACTCATAAATAACATTTTCATTCTCGTATTTTATGCTTCTGGATGCTGCCATTTATGTCATTCTGGAGTTTGTTTGACAGCTCAAACTTGATGTTCAGCAGGGTTTCTTTTCAATTTACAAGGAACAAAAGAATACAACCGCTGCACATCAACTTTGAGCCGTCAAGCAAACTCTAAAATGGCGGCGTCCAGAAGTATAAAATACGAGAATGAAAACGTTATTTCTCGAGTACAAGAGGAGATACTGTAAAACTATTAGCATTTTTAAATATTAAATGCTGAAATGCCTTTTATTTAATTTTTTTGGGTACAATATATTTATATTGCATACAATATATTTACTCCAAAACAAGACATACCTTAATTAGAAAGTAATTATTTCTGCATTTTTCACAGAACTCAACGTTTCTTGACTTTCGTTTCGAATTTATATGTCAGCCTTGACTAACGCAAAGTGTGGAAGACCAAGTCAGCCGGTTGGGCAAGGGTGGCAATTTCCCCCCACTTTTTCTCTGATATTAATTTTCTTAAATTGTGTATATAGTGCTTCTTTATAATATTTTTCAGTTGACATTACTCAAAAAGAAAATATGGATCTAAATAGTTTGAAATGCGTACTAACTTTGCCGCAAACAACTGATTTAGTAAATCAAATAGCACACAATGTGGTGCAACGCACGTGCTCAATGTCAACCTTTTGGACCTATGTGACTTTTGACCTCTAACGCTGTCGCAATGTATGCAATGCATGCAGATCAAGCATGTAGATCAAGCTAAGCTAAGCCGTTTTAAATTGATACTTTACTTTCAAAACGGAGGAATTTCACGATGAAAGAATTGACGCTTTGTAAAATAAAATTGAAATAGTACGAAATTCAACATCTTTTTCTGCAGCCAATCCCCCCCCCCCCCCTTTTTGGCCACTTGAAATTGCCTCCACCACTCTAAAAAGTTGGACGTATTTGGAATGTCGATAAATGAGAAAGCCTCTGTAGGGTTTTGTGATAAGACTCGGCGAATTTCCGCAGTATTTACAGCACCACGTCAAGTTGGCAACGAAACACTTCAAAACACTTCGTTATCGTACGGAAAGATACTCACTCTTAATTACACCATGCGAATTAACCTCGTACCCAGGATCTTATCTCCGATCCCCGTCCACCCTATACGAATCGACCACGCATTGCAACTTTTCACCTCACTCTTTTTTCTTCGCTACGTTGCTCTAAGGGTGGCGCCTGCGTGGAAGTGTTCAGCGCCCAGGGACGAGATCCTATTTCCAAGAGATGTCGCGTCATCGGCGGTTCATCAAATATCCACAAACAATACGACAAGGACGTAAAGAGTTATGTATGTGTTCTAGAAGGCGAGCCAACGACTACTCAGATGCAACTTCCGAAAGACGAGAAACAGACTCTGTTCCTGCTCCAGCGCTTCCTTGTCTTACAGATATTCCTTCCTCTCGGCCGCTCCTTCTCCTTCGAGCTCGGTGTCACCGACATTGCCCAGAACAAACGCAGGATATTTTTCTCCTCAAGTCAGAAAGACGTCACGGTTACACCGCTGCACGCCAAGTTTCCGCTGACCTTGTTGTGCCTGGGAACGTGGCTCAATCTCTGCGTGGATCTCGGTTCCGTCGTCGGAGAGACATTCAACGGTCAGACGTTTCGCGCCTTGGAGAGCATCACGGTAACGGCGAACTGTCGACTGAGGAAAATCTTCACGTTAAAGGTCCCGCCTGCGGATACCTCGGGCGTTGATGTAGGTATAGCCTCGTATACTAACTGGGAACCGCTTCCTAAAGGCCTGCAGATGATTACGTCACCTGATGTGCACCCGATCACGCAGGTATGACATGAAAAAGGTCTTTAAGTATAATGTTTAGAAATGTTAATATGGAGATTAAGTTTGACTTCCAATACGAATACCAGTACCGATATTCGATCTTCCCTTCTACTTCCAATTATTAATTGGCAATTAGTCATCAATAGAATAGCGTTGTGTATGGTTACTATTTATAGAACCAAAATTCCGACAAACAAATGGAAAATACTCTCAAAGGATTCCAATTACCATTTTGCCATTATTGGGAATGCAAAAATTAAGGCAATCGGACAAACGGGTACATCTAGTCAAACTGTCTTCCGAAATTCGGTCGACTTCAGAAGTGTTGCGTACCGATACCATACATCCAATTGCCAAAATTAACTACTGCGCATGACCAGGGCCGTATTGCATATCCATACCATATCTGGAAGTAGGACTTAACCTCCCTAATGAGCCAACAAATGAAATGTCGTGGCAATAATGATCATTCAAATCGACCACCATATTTATTTAGTATTCGTACTCGCAAGCTGATCCTGTTTAAATGGAAGCGAAATGTAAGTGTAGAATATTAATATTGGAATCGAAGTCAAGCTTAACCTCCCTAATAGCTTTACGGTATATGCTCTTGTACTCGAGAAATAAAGTTTTCATTCCCGTATTTTATGGGTAAGTACTGTACTTATCTTATGGATATAGCGGATCCATAACGAACCTAACCGTAAAACTAACCCTAAAATATACCTAATCCTAAACCTGATCATAATCCTCAAATGTTCAACTTCAACTAGCCATATCTTCTTAACTAAATTGATAGGAATGTTGAAACTTTGGGAATAAGCTGAAGTCATTCAAAATCATAATTTAAAATTTTTGACTTTCAAACAGTCCTAAGATGGCGGATGACAGGCAACCTGTCATCCGCCATCTTGTTTTAATACTTTACCAAATTAACTGGGAAGTTGGTGACGTGTAGATATGGATGAAGAGGACATTTTCTGAGTGCCATTATTAAAGGATATTGGCAATCAAAATTAAGTTTGTCTAATATGAAAGAACTCGTAAAATGATAGAGTAACCCCTTTTACAAATTTTCCATAATTTACTTCGTTTTTGAAATATTTCAGTTTGTTTGATATGTAAATGAATGGTCTCTGACGTCAGGTGCTGGGTAGAGAATGTTCACACATTAGAATATTAGTTCCATCTTCAAGTTTGTTCCACAAATTTACTTGAAAATGTGCGTATAATAACTCCTCATGATAATAAACTTTGTAAACTTAGCAATCGCTGAGATATAAGACTTTTTTATTGAGTAAAAATTCTCTACCCCACACCTGACGTCAGAGACCATCTCAACAAACTGAAATATTTCAAAAACGAAGTAAAATATGGATTTTACGAGTTCTTTCATATTAGACAAACTTAATTTTTGTTGCCAATGTCCTTTAAGAGCTGCATGTGTGTGCCTGAATTCAACCGAGTTCGCGAAAAATACAATTGACCTCGGTAGATTTGAACCCACGTCCTCTGGATAACATATTCAACGGTCTACCAGCTTGTGAGTTAATTTATATATGGTGTGTGCGGGCAATGTTGCGTCATAGGGGTATGGGGCTAGTCTCCGCTCCCGCCGCTGACCACGTGATCGCTGGACTATTTAAGGAACTGGATAGCGCGAGGCCCAGCATTGTTCACAGGTAATTGTTCAGATATAGATAAAGAGGAAATTGCCATTTCTGGGAAGATTAAATATTAAAAATAGCACAAAATATCATCCATATATTAAATCACGGCCATCGTTCCCAGTGATGACCTTGTAGCTCGGGTTTGCTATAAGCCGAGCGATGATCGAGGATGAAATCTTGTTGGTCAACAGTCACATTAGGGGGGTTCGGGTTAGAAAACTCATTAGGTGGGGGATTTAGGGTTAGGATCTAACCTGTTTTGGGGTTAGCGGTTATTTGCATGGTTAAATCGTAGTTAATATAGAAGAGATGGTTTGGAAACTCGGGCTAAGTCTTTGTTCTAGGTTATTGTTCACGTTTATGCAAACTTGTGCACGGTTAGTACAAAAGCAATTTAGTATAATGAAGGAATCATCCAATTGCAGCATTTGGGTTGAATCGCTCAACCATGTTATTTAAATATTAATAAGCAAAAAACAAAAGGTTTGTGCACGATCAGGACCATTTTAACCTAAAATCACAGCTCATTATAGACGCTTTGAAGTTCTCCGGCTTTCCTAACCATTCCCCTCTTTTAACCATGGTTAAATGACAAACATAACAAAATTCTGACGATTATATACCTCAATTCCCTTGATGTTATCCAGTTAATGTGACTGCTGACCCACAAGATTTCATGCTCATCCTCGATCTCACCCGGGTTATAGCAAACCCCTTATAGCTCAGCTGGGAGGCCGCTGAACATGTATTTCCAGCGGTCGCGCGTTTCAATCCCGCCTAATACAATTTTCACAAACTGGGTTGTGTGAATTTGGCCACATATAGCTCTTAATAATCACTTCACTTCGGTCGAGCTTCCCTCTCGCACCGACTTTTTTTTTGTTTCTTTCTCGTTTTCTTTGTAATATTAGAACTTTGTAATAATTTTATCTTTGTATTAATAATACTCTAGGTTGATCAAGCTGTAGTGTTCAAATATGATTAAATATTATAATAATAATAAAATAATAATTGCCCATACCAGTATTTAGGATTATATATATCCAGCCGTGCTACGTGAATAGTTACAGTAATCCCAAATGGTCTGGCTCTTTTTTCGTTTTAGATTTTATCATACAGTAATCTTTCTCAAAAATCTCAAGGTGAACCACCAGACAGCGCTCCGTCAACTGTGGCGGCCAATGATGCCTCAACTCTCCGGCAGCAGAACAGCCAGCAAACCCACATCGCGTTTGGTTCGAAAGTCGTCATACCGCCTCATGTTCGAAGATCCTCATTTAAAGAAAACCACGAAAATACCGTTGGCAAGGTTGCACGCACTGCACGCTCGTCGCATTCGCAAGGCAAGGTCGGCCATTCTGCACCAGACCTCCGCGATATCGGCGAAGCAACGGCGAAGGCAATGGATAAGCTGGTTTTGAAAGGGACGCAAGGATTGCCCACAAAAAGCGACACAAATGAGAATTTAAGTGAATCAGTGAATAGTAATCAGGCTCGAATGCAGCCCAGGCCTCCAAGGACGAGTTCTGCGGGTAAAGTCAGGCGACCTGTTCGGGTTAAACCAACTAGTGCGGCTAAAGTAGGCACTGCTCGGATAAAAATGGCTGGTTCCGATGAGAAACAACACGAAGATAGTGATATTAATAAGCCTGCTGGGAACTCTAATGTCGGAAATATTCGGAAATCGTCCGCGAAACATAATGGAGACACGCTTAAAAACGAGGGCATCAGTGAAATGGCCATTTTGCATGCTGGACAACGTGATATTTCGAGCAGTAGCTCCGATAAAGAACGGATATTGAATTCATATAACGATCACATGCGACGAACATCCCACGAACGTACGAATGGTAGCGACGATATTCCGACGACATCCGAGTCGTTCGGTGAAATGGCCATTTTGGATCCCGAGCAGCGTGCAATTTTGAGAAGTAGCTCTGGTAAAGAAAGAATATTGAATTCGTATAACGATCATATACAACGAACAACCGACGAACGTACGAATCGTAGCGACGATCTTCCGACAACATCCGAGTCGTTCGGTATCGAGAATAGTGCGGCTGTTTTCGAACAACGAGAGCGAGATGAGGTTTCCAGAACTAGTATTACAAATAATCAAAGTGTCAGTGAACGACGGAGTTCAAGTGTAGCCAATGGCGTCATACAGAAGCTGCCCATGTCTTCAGCAAACTCCGAGAGTGACCCTACAGTTCCATTAGTTGCAGTGCAAGTGTCGGAACAGCTTGATAACAAAATTTTGAAGAAACAGAACCAATACGTTGATGTTAATAATAATGAAGAATCTAGTGACGATCACGTGAACTCGAATAGTGACGTCAGCAAACCTCGGCTACTGTCGCTGACCGGTGAGAACTCCGTGTTCACGTTCGCGTCCAGACCTCGCTCGCCGCGTTCAGGTAAAAAGAAGATTCTTGGTTCACCTGTGGCGGTCGAACGCTCTGTGTCACCTGTGGAACACGTGCCAGAGGTTAAAGTGAATTTGGAAGAGGATGATGGGATAGATTGTGGAAAGAATGCAGTCAGAAACAGAGGGGCGTCGTTGGAGGATGACTTTTGCAAACTGTCTGGTAAGTCACGTTGGTACAGTTGACCCATAGATATACGGGGCGTAGACTGGGGCAGAGGGCCAATATAGGGGAATCCAGGCTGGCCAAGTGACCAAAACAATGAATCGTCTATATTGAGAATCTGCGAGTTGCGAGTCAGGGAGTTAGTTTATTAGATTTATCACTCTTAGGTGAACGGAATAACCCAACAGGCTAAAAGCCCAATTATAAGGATTCCGAGGGCCTACGATTTTAGGTCGTTATCCGAGAAGACCTGAAAGTCTTACCATTTGCTGATATTGCAAAGGCAGCACTTTCTCCTCAATTATTTTAAGACCTTGAGTGGAGGTCCGACCCAGGATTTGAACCTGTGTCTCCCAGCTCATAGACATGTGTGGTAACCACTAGACCACAACAGCTGGTGAGTTGCGAGTCTGCAAGTTGCGAGTCAGCGACTTGCGAGTCAGGGAGTTGCGAGTTGGGAGTCTGCAAGTTACGAGTCTGCGAGTTGCGAGTCAGGGAGTTGCGAGTCTGCGAGTTGCGAGTCAGGGAGTTGCGAGTCTGCGAGTTGCAAGTCAGGGAGTTGCGAGTCAGGGAGTTGTGACTGTGAGTCAGCAAGTTGCGAATTTCAAACAATCAAAACCAGGCGAAAACGAGTGTTGAGAAACAAGATAAAGCGTATTAAACTTATCGTGAACTCGTTTCCAACTTGAAATTGTCAGCAATGACTCGTAACTCGCAACTAGAATCGACAGGATTCGAACCCGCGTAACCTTTATGTATATATTCCAACACTCGAAATTTTCCTTCACCATAAATCCTTAGAGCCTTTATGATCTCCGGTTAGACGCTGTTACCATGGAGCTACCAGAACTGGCAGAACGCAGGCTGCGTTGTGTACTAGTTCTAATTCTAGATGAAACAAAAATCACGATAAAAATTTTTTAGCGTTTAGGATTCCGTGGTCATACCTGTTATATCGCAAAAAACCGGTCCGCTCACGATTAATAAAAAATAATAGGTATTCTCCTATTTATGATATCTTCACATGTGAAGATAGAAATGATATCTTAACTGTGAACAGTGGAGATATAATTTGTATCTTCACATTTGAAGTTATCATCAAGGCTATTTCATCGATTTCAATATAATAAACAGATATTTTTTTTGTATCGTGAGCGGGCGGAATCCTAGCCTGCAACCTGATTGACTGCAGCAGCAGGCGAAATTTTACGATATTTTGACCACGGTCACGGAATCCTAAATGCTAAAAAATTTTATCGTGATTTTTGCTTCATTAACTGGAAAATGGAAAACTAATACAGAATTTGATTCAACTAAGCTGGAAATAACTATATTATACAAAAACTAAAGTATTTTGGTTTGTTTTTCTTTCCTTATCCAAATAATGCAGTTTTACCGAACTAAAGTAACTGAAGTCTTTTACCTTGTATAATAAAAAAATTAATATGTTATTTACCGTTTTTAGTCGGTCCGGATAGAGAAATATTTGATATTTCAAATATTTCTCTATCCGGACCTCCCAGCCGATAAATAACATAAATTTACCAACACTCCAAGATAAAATTCGTATATCCGTATGGTCATGTAATGCTCTCTATATTTCAATTAAAAACCAATGCTGCGTGTCGAGAAGGAATTATTTTGACTCTTTTTGCAGATGATGAACTACGTGCAGATGAAGATGGCATCAAGAGATTACTTAACTCAAGTCTTAGTCCACGTCACACTCCCAGCATGCCTTTCCATCATCATCTCCGACAAAGTATTCGAAGTAGCATGCTAAAAGAGGTAAGATGCTGTGAGGTCATCATAAATATCACGTCACTCCTAGCATGCTTTCCATCATCTTTGACAAAGTATTCTAAGCAGCATACTGAAAGGTAAGGTGCTGTGAAGTCATAACTATTACGTCACACTCCCAGCATGCTTTTCCATCATCGTCGACACATTCCAAGCAGCATACTACAAGAGGTAAGATGTTGTGACGTCATCACAACTATTACGTCACTCCCAGCATGCCTTTCCATTATGATCTTCGACAAAGTATTCGAAGCAGACTAAAAGAGGTAACATTTGTAATTGATAGTTTTTGTGTACAGAACTATGTGAACCTTTTCCGAAATGGTTACACATTTTCTTCAATATTGGCCATTGAACATCGAAATTCCCTTCCTTTTACAATCTCAGGGGCTATTTTGGTGATATCTTGAGACATATTTGACATTTAGTCATGAAATTACCATATTTTTACTCTACGTCTTTCTAAGTTTCGAACAGTTCTTGTAAGAAATATGTAACATTACCATTCACCATGGTGAATGCGTTTTTCAAAGCAAGACCTATTATTTTATTTTTATTAGCTTCACCATTGTGCAAAAAAACACCAAAAAAAGAAACCTAGATTACACTATACAGTAATAAAACAATGGCAGGGTCCCAGAAATTATTATTTGTATGTTTCCTTAAACACTATGACTAGAGGCATTCAGGCGACGAAGTTGAAGATTGGTTTCTCTCATTTGTGGAAAGGCTAAATTTTTTAATTATTATTTTTATTATTATTAAGAACATATTTTTACAGGATAATTACTTCAGTTAAAACTGCTATCAATGTAGGTCCTGCAGTGATCAGGGGCGGATCTAGGGTGTTGCAACTGTTGCACTTGCAACAGTCAGAATTTGCAGAGGAAATTGTAATTAAATTAGAAATTTAATTGCAATACCAACTCACGTTTTTCAAAACTGCGTGGCCTCATTTGCGGCGCGAATCATGATGTATCATACTTTAGTTACCAGACCCTTACCGGATCATTGGTGGCGCGCCCAAACCCGCGATTCCATAGCCTGAAATGCTTGTTCGCCCCAACCGCCCGCGCCCTTCTCGCCTAAAAAACGCCTGTGGACCTCCAGCTTCCGGCCGCCCTCCAGCTTCCGGAAGAGTCCAAGCCTGCACGCAGGCTAGGTTTTTACTCTAGCCATTCTAGCATCGCGCTAAAGGCGCGTCGACGATTGCCGACTGCAACAGTTGCGCTAAATATAGCATGTTGCACGACGCGTTTTGTGTTGCAAACCAATCACAAACACCGGATTTTGCAACAGTTTGCAACAGATGTCGCAATAGCAAGCAATCGCTATTAACTTTCCGATGATGTGATATGGTTTGCTACCAACGTTCGTCCATTTTCAGCCTTTGTTCAATCACAATGGCTTCCAACGTTTTACAACAACTGTTGAAGATGGATGTTATTGTACACCATTGCGAACAACTTCTCACAAGTAAATTTAACAAGAAGGACGTCGATTATCGTACTTATTACTTTTCGAAGTTGCAGTTTCGACACAGCCAGGAAATTGTCCGCCGGTCTTCAAATCACGACCCAGTATAAAGGACAAAAAGGTACAGACAATGTAAGCCTGCTGGCTCATGAATAATACATATTACGCTAATTAGTTTATATTGAATATGTTTTCATCTTGCCAGATTGGAGAACATATGTCTTTAATATAATAATATTATTAATGTCAGAAATGAATGGTCTTTGTTTAATAGTCCAAAAGCAAGTTTTGTTTAGTAATAGGCCTTACTACAGTTCGTTAAAATTACCTTTTCAGTTTGTATAAACTGATAGTTCTAGCAATAATTATTAATGTTGGGTGTATTGTTTACACGAGGCCAGCCAGACCTCAGACCGGCCTTGTGTGTTCACTATTCCATTGCTATAAATTAATACAAGTTGACCAGAATTGGGCCTAATGTGCTTACAGGTATATCAATCTCTTTAAACCACCTCTAGAAAATTGTCTGTCTAATGCCTGTTCTATTGCACTGTAGACCTCTTTCATAATGTCGGTCAGTCTAAATATTCTTTTATACTGTATGTTACAGACACACGAACAAGGTCTTAAAGGCTAATTTAAATGAATATAAAAGAATATTTAATTTGGGTGCCATTATGAAAGAGGTCTACGTCATATTTACCTGAATGCTCTCTATTATATATTCCTTACATCCATTTGGTTGAGCAGCAGCACAATAAAGGTGCATTTATAGGCAGGTCCTTGATTGATAGCAGCAATGTTTTTATTAACTAGCTCAATGACCAAGTATTAACCAGTCAAATTATAGCTGCATGTTATTATTATTATTATTATAATTATTTCATCACAAAGGAAATGCATTTGCTATGTATTTGTCTATGTATTTGTCAAATAATGCACTCAAACATTTGACAAAAGAAGATCCAATAAAGGCTATTGTTGCAGAAGCTCACAATAATGCTTCTGCCAATTTTCCTCATTTCTATGTCTCATGTCACTATCAAGTTCCATTAAACTTCCTTAGATGTGTGAAGTTGATTGTCCAGGTTGTTGTAGTCTTGAGAAAGAATGTTGTTGACTATGCTATGTTTCTATTAAGCTACAGTATATATTGTTAATTTTTATTCAAATGAACATGTTCCTTACCACTATTTGGCTGCTGTACTAAGATGATTTTGAGCTGCTTTTTCTGCCCAACCACTTTTTGGCTGAGCAGCTGTCTCAAGATGATTTTGAATTGCTTTCCCTCCTGATCACTACAGTGTATTTGACTGCTGTACTATATTAATGACTTTGAACTGGTTTTTTCTCCTAACCACTGTGTTAAGAAGATTTTGAACTGCTTTTGCTTACTGACCACTATTTGGCTGTTGTATATAACTGTTATTCTGCTGCTGTATCAAGATGATTTTGAACTACATGTAAATAACTTTCCTAAATACTGCATCCTCATGCTGCTGTATCATGATGATTTTAAATTAAATATCTTCCCTTGCTACTATGCTGCTGTTGCAGCACCAAGCTGATGATTTGAAACTGATTATTCTGTACCTGTGCAGTGAAAGCTCCTAAATTTTGTGCTTCTGTACAACCATCATTTCTTTAAAAGCATATGTCTTAGTGGGGTTGCTGCCTAGTAAATTAGTATAACTGTTTTGTACAGAAAAAAAATTATTAAGCATCTACCTTGCATAAATTTTTTGTGTGACGCGGAAGAGCAGGTATAAAAGTACAGTAAGGGCAGGTAAGTTGGTCAATCGATACAGTACTATTGTAATGCTTTGCACAAATAGTTTGATATTGTTGACAGTGTTTAGTGTGTGTTTTTCATAAATATAAGATAACATGAAATGTTACTCTAAATTATATTTGATTCTTTGTTTTTGCGGAAAATTCGAACCGTTCTTGATGCAAAATTAGCTGTAAATGTGTGCTCAGATTGCGGGAAATCGCGTTAGAGAGGTTCTAGATTTCAAAATTTTCAGGGGGGGAATGCCCCCGTACCCCCCTAAAATAATACACTTCACAAATTTGCAACAGTCAGATTTTGGGCTGGATCCGCCCCTGGTGATAATCACTATATATATAAATATAAAGGTAAAACTAAAATAAAGAGCTAAAATAAATAAGATTCTATATATTATATATAGGTATATATACATTATTTCTTGTTAAAACTATTAAAAATACGTACACCTTTATAAAAAAAGGAGCGTTGGGTACATTTTAACTTTACTTTATCTAAAATAAAGTGATCACTATTCCTAGTATTATAGTCACGCGATTTCTAGTTGTAAAATAATCTATGAGGTAGTGCGGGACGTTCTTTTTGGTACACTTATCAACAAGAGAAAGCACATGTATATCTCTACGATGGCATAAAGGATCCCAGCCCAGCTTGATTAGGAGGTTATCGGTCGATAAACCAGATCCAACTTTGTAGTACACAATTCTAGCAGCTCGTCTCTGCAATCGTTCTATTGACTCACTATTTCCTTCACCACATTCATGCCATACATGCCATACAACGTCACAGAAATCCAAAACTGGGAGCACTATCGCTTTATAAAGTCGACTTGCAGCCTCCATTGTGAGTGAAGGTCTTAGACTATAGAACATACCAAGCATCTTTGAAACTTTCTTTTTTACATATTCCACATGATCATTGAATGACAAAGTATTATCAAGCACAACACCCAAGTATTTAAACGAGTTCGTGTGTTTGACAGCTTGACCATTCAAATATATGAACGCAGTGGTTCAAAGTTGATGCAGAGCAGCGGTTTCTTACCAATTTTGACGTCATTGAGTTCTTGTCTTTTGTTCTTTGCACTCTGTGCACTGTGGACATCGAGTTTGAGCCGTCGAGGAAACTCTAAAATGGCGGCGTCCAGGAGGATAAAATACGAGAAGGAAAACGTTATTCCTCGAGTGCCTTTAAGATCTACGACAGCAACCTACGACGGTGAGGTCGTTCAAACAAAAACTTTATATTGTGAAACAAAAAGAATGAATAATTTTTATTCCCAAATGTAATCTCAACACCGTCCTCATTCTGCTTACAACGCCACTGAGAACCTTTTCACGTCTTTAGGACGATGGTAACTCGCGGAGAGATGAGAGCCGTTCCTTACAACTGACTTAAACACGGACGCGTTTTAGAGATCATAAAACAGGCTTTGAGTGTCAAATATTCTAGTCAATCGACCGTGGTTTCATTCAAATGCTAAAATTTCTATTTCACTGCCGTCGCCGTCGTAGTACTTAATGTCCTTATTGAGCTATATAATCGTCAGAATTTTGTCACTTAACCATACAAATAACCACTCACCCAAAACAACAAAGATCCTAACCCCCCGCTTAACGAGTTTTCTAACCCTAACCCCTGGCTGTGTTTTCCCCGACAGTAACCCCCACCCATGGACTCCCCTTACTTGAAGTGCTAAATAGCGCTCCGTCGAGATGACGTCAGTATCGATGTTTGTCCGCTTTTACCCATAATTATTGCGGCCATAACAAAAGAAAATAGCTCATTTGTAATCGTTTGTGAGTCAAATTTGGGTTGTTTGTCCGCTTTTTGAACTATTAATAGCATGAGACTCTACGCTATTAATAGACTATTGAGAGAGACTAAGCATGTGGGACTAGTAATTTACTGTTACACGCATGCGCTATCCATGGTTATTTGCATGGTTAAGTGACAAAATTCTGACAATTATACACCTCCCCTATTAGCATTTCTAAACATAATACTTGAGGGGTTTTGATTTGAATAATATTTGTTTTACTACAGTTTCCCTTTATAGCTTTTAGTGTTAACATTTCATTTTCGCGTAGTCCCTCTGCATCTACCGTTCTCTTTCCCTCGTACCTGTAGATACCATCACCAGTCAACGAAAACGGTTACGATGCTCAGAACTACCAATCAGAGCCTCAACCGGCAACCCTTAGCCAATCAGCTGCAAGCTCTTGGAGATTTGACCTGTCGAACAGCAGTAACAGTTTCAACCAAACCCACGAAGATCTCGAGGACTCCCTTGATGCTAACCATGACAAACTGGCGAGAAGTGGAGACTCGAGTGGTATGCTGGGTAATGACATGGATGATGATGTACTTTCTGATGGTAGTGATGACACAACGTACAGTACATGGAGAGCACCACCACAGGACTTACGAGGAAATAAATATCAAAATGAAATGAAGGTAATATCATAAATATTGTTTTCCAAATCCAACGGAAAGCTTAAACTCCCTATTAAACGGATAGTAGATAACCCCCCCCCCCCCCCCCATCCAGGGACCAAAGGATGCCGCCTAATTAAAAAAGTCATTAAGACGGATCACTTTCGTGTGATAATTGCTTCAAGCTCATTGGTGAATTTTCAGGCGGACCTCTGCGAAGACATCTCCTTCGGTCTACATGCGGATCACTTTTGGGTGATTAACGGATAGAATAGTACACTAACTTGAACCTCATTGGTGAATTTTCAGTCGGACCTCTGCGAAGACATCTCCCTCTTCTTCGCGCGTTTTTTTTATCCGTGTCTGCGTGCCTACATAAACGCCGGCCAAACATACAACATTACTTTACACTATTCCTCGTCAGTGTAAGATCGTTGTCATGGAATGTCTTCACGGTAAACCTGAATCCTCCTCAATAACCACAAATGGACTCTTCTGGTTCTGCGGACAAAAGCCTAGCTGTCAGTTCTTTTGCCCCGAGGAAGACTGTTATATGTTCGGGAAAGCCGTAGACTCCTTCCGAGCGAGTGGCTGTATACATCCAGTGTGTGCCACCCATCAAAGATTGACAAAGATGCGAATGGTTAAAGATAAGATGAAAAAAAGTTATGGAAGACCGTACTTCGTTTGTTCAGAGAGAGAAAATCCTTGTTCGTTTTGGCAATGGGGAGATATCTTTGAGAACCCCAAACCGTTATGTAAACATGGAATGGTTTTGTCGTATCCGTAAAGTCAAGAAAGATGGTATCAACCAAGATCGTCTCTTTTACTGCTGTCCTAACGAAATAGAACATTCGTGCGGATTCTTTGAATGGAAACCTACAGAGAACTGTACAAAATAGACAATACGCCCCTAAAAGTGCAGGATGCTTAGGCTGAAGACATTGATGAGCTGAATATATATAATTTTGTATTCTAATTTCTTGTGTAATAAATGTTTTCTCCTACTATACATTTGTATACGTGTCTTTTTTCTTCTTATTGGGTCGTGTTTTATGTATCCCATAATTTGTAAAGGATACATTCTCACATATAAAACAGAAACTTTTGCGATTATCCCTACGAATCGATATGGACATAATTTTTGATGAGTTAAAACGACACAACGTTGCTATCAATAAAGATACACTATCCTATAATATTCAAACATGTCTTAGCAAACATCGACACCTTTTTGATAGACTAAGCATTCAAATAAAGAGCTTAAGCCTTCATCACATCTATGAAGAAATGGATGTAAATAATTTCGGGAGAATCAGGGGCGGATCCAGCCCAAAATCTGACTGTTGCAAATTTGTGAAGTGTATTATTTTAGGGGGGTACGGGGGCATTCCCCCCCGGAAAATTTTGAAATCTAGAACCTCTCTAACGCGATTTCCCGCAATCTGAGCGCACATTTACAGCTAATTTTGCATCAAGAACGGTTCGAATTTTCCGCAAAAACAAAGAACCAAATATAATTTAGAGTAACATTTCATGTTATCTTATATTTATGAAAAAAACACACTAAACACTGTCAACAATATCAAACTATTTGTGCAAAGCATTACAATAGCACTGTATCGATTGACCAACTTACCTGCCCTTACTGTACTTTTATACCTGCTCTTCCACGTCACACAAAAAATTTATGCAAGGTAGATGCTTAATAATTTTTTTTCTGTACAAAACAGTTATACTAATTTACTAGGCAGCAACCCCACTAAGACATATGTTTTTAAAGAAATGATGGTTGTACAGAAGCACAAAATTTAGGAGCTTTCACTGCACAGGTACAGAATAATCAGTTTCAAATCATCAGCTTGGTGCTGCAACAGCAGCATAGTAGCAAGGGAAGATATTTAATTTAAAATCATCATGATACAGCAGCATGAGGATGCAGTATTTAGGAAAGTTATTTACATGTAGTTCAAAATCATCTTGATACAGCAGCAGAATGACAGTTAGGAAAGTTATTTAATTGAAAATCATCTTGATACAGCAGCAGAATAACAGTTATATACAACAGCCAAATAGTGGTCAGTAAGCAAAAGCAGTTCAAAATCTTCTTAAGACAGTGGTTAGGAGAAAAAACCAGTTCAAAGTCATTAATATAGTACAGCAGTCAAATACACTGTAGTGATCAGGAGGGAAAGCAATTCAAAATCATCTTGAGACAGCTGCTCAGTCAAAAAGTGGTTGGGCAGAAAAATCAGCTCAAAATCATCTTAGTACAGCAGCCAAATAGTGGTAAGGAACATGTTCATTTGAATAAAAATTAACAATATATACTGTAGCTTAATAGAAACATAGCATAGCCAACAACATTCTTTCTCAAGACTACAACAACCTGGACAATCAACTTCACACATCTAAGGAAGTTTAATGGAACTTGATAGTGACATGAGACATAGAAATGAGGAAAATTGGCAGAAGCATTATTGTGAGCTTCTGCAACAATAGCCTTTATTGGATCTTCTTTTGTCAAATGTTTGAGTGCATTATTTGACAAATACATAGACAAATACACAGCAAATGCATTTCCTTTGTGATGAAATAATTATAATAATAATAATAATAACATGCAGCATAATAATTTGACTGGTTAATACTTGGTCATTGAGCTAGTTAATAAAAACATTGCTGCTATCAATCAAGGACCTGCCTATAAATGCACCTTTATTGTGCTGCTGCTCAACCAAATGGATGTAAGGAATATATAATAGAGAGCATTCAGGTAAATATGACATAGACCTCTTTCATAATGGCACCCAAATTAAATATTCTTTTATATTCATTTAAATTAGCCTTTAAGACCTTGTTCGTGTGTCTGTAACATACAGTATAAAAGAATATTTAGACTGACCGACATTATGAAAGAGGTCTACAGTGCAATAGAACAGGCATTAGACAGACAATTGCCATCTCCTGCAGTTCTAGAGGTGGTTTAAAGAGATTGATATACCTGTAAGCACATTAGGCCCAATTCTGGTCAACTTGTATTCATTTATAGCAATGGAATAGTGAACTCTGAGGTCTGGCTGGCCTCGTGTAAACAATACACCCAACATTAATAATTATTGCTAGAACTATCAGTTTATACAAACTGAAAAGGTAATTTTAACGAACTGTAGTAAGGTCTATTACTAAACAAAACTTGCTTTTGGACTATTAAACAAAGACCATTCATTTCTGACATTAATAATATTATTATATTAAAGACATATGTTCTCCAATCTGGCAAGCCACAAATTACGAACAGATGAAAACATATTCAATATAAACTAATTAGCGTAATATGTATTATTCATGAGCCGGCAGGCTTACATTGTCTGTACCTTTTTGTCCTTTATACTCATACTGGGTCGTGATTTGAAGACCGGCGGACAATTTCCTGGCTGTGTCGAAACTGCAACTTCGAAAAGTAATAAGTACGATAATCGACGTCCTTCTTGTTAAATTTACTTGTGAGAAGTTGTTCGCAATGGTGTACAATAACATCCATCTTCAACAGTTGTTGTAAAAGTGATTGAACAAAGGCTGAAGCCTGAAAATGGACGAACGTTGGTAGCAAACCATATCACATCATCGGAAAGTTAATAGCGAGTGCTTGCTATTGCGACATCTGTTGCAAACTGTTGCAAAATCCGGTGTTGTGATTGGTTTGCAACACAAAACGCGTCGTGCAACATGCTATATTTAGCGCAACTGTTGCAGTCGGCAATCGTCGACGCGCCTTTAGCGCGATGCTAGAATGGCTAGAGTAAAAACCTAGCCTGCGTGCCCGGAAGCTGGAGGGCGGCCGGAAGCTGGAGGTCCAAGGGCGCGGGCGGTTGGGGCGAACAAGCATTTCAGGCTATGGAATCGCGGGTTTGGGCGCGCCACCAATGATCCGGTAAGGGTCTGGTAACTAAAGTATGATACATCATGATTCGCGCCGCAAATGAGGCCACGCAGTTTTGAAAAACGTGAGTCCGTGACTGTGAATTGGTATTGCATTTAAATTTCTAATTTAATTACAATTTCCTCTGCAAATTCTGACTGTTGCAAGTGCAACAGTTGCAACACCCTAGATCCGCCCCTGAGAATAATCGCGTATCTTTCTCTCGTATATAGAATGAGGGATTGTTACGACAGTGAAACGATTCGAAAGGCTGTTCAACGAACAGTAAACGATTTTCTAGCATAGCAACGCTGTAACGCAATGCCGTTCAAATTTATATTTTTTCCAAGTCAATATGTGTGAGATCTTGAACAGTTCTTCGCACTGTTTACCGAAGTGTTTCTTCATCATAGGAATTGTGTACACTAAAGCGAGATAAGCCATAATACGGCCAAAATTATTAGGGTTCATCTCTTTGTATGTATATGCGGTGAAAACGCAGGTTCAGTCGAACGCTAAGATATATAGGCTCATCCGAACGCTTAGGCAACAATCGCACAACTCCCGATGAGAGTCAAGGAGTTGGAATTGGAATCGGTGATATTCCAAATATAATTAAATTTAGGGTTATGAACGTGGAATAGGGTTAGGAGTCTACAAGGGATGTGAGGCGTTCTTAACACTAATTAAGTATACGAAGTCATGGATGATAAATATCCTTCATTATCCCATATTGACTAATGCCGGTTTACCCATAAATATCCTAGTGTGTACCCTCAAAGCAATTAAATATTCCCAAGACATGCAAATATTTGTGAGTTGCACCACCAATGCCTCTTAACGACCCACGGGCTATTGTCCAAGTGAGCACTCAACCTTCGCTTCGTTTGACAAGTCAATACGATTCAAAATTCGTTCTTCGTACGGCTTCTCTTCGTCCAGAGAATCCCTTAGGTTATACATTAAAGTCGCTAGGTTTCATTTTATCATAAACGCGTTAAAGATTTAATCCAGCTATTCGGACACTTACCGTTGAACAATTAACAGTTATTCCACGAACTCGAGTCGTATATGAGCTGATAGCCGACGAGGCGCTAGCCGAGTCGGCTATCAGCCATATACGACGAGAGTGAGTGGAATAACTGTTTTATTATATACACAAGCTCTGGATATGAACAACATAAAATTGCAAGTTTATATTATACAAGTAATTGAATAGATTTTTAAATTTTCTCTCAACATCCGTCATGCGTAATGAAGACAAAATATGAATAATTAAATTATGTCACGTGAAAGTGAAACGCCGATCAATCACTCATGGAAGGCATTCATATTATAAACAGTTTGAACGAAGAAAGTTTCGCTCTGCAAAACCACTTTACCGATCAAAAAACAGTTCAGCAAAGTCAGTTGTAAATGTTCACATTGCAATGGTGAAAGTTGAACACTGTACTTTTTGTCGTGGAGCTTCGCCGACTGCCATGCCCGTTCATGTTGACATCAAACTTATTGCATTTTGAATCATTTGGACGCTGAAAGAGACTTTCACTAGACTTTCACAGGCATGATTTAGATGCTTCAAGTATTTTTGGATCGTTTCGACAGGGCGGATGCTTGAGTCTCGAATACGGAAGATTTTGCCGTAATAACCGTCATCTTCGGTGTTGCCGAGGCCGCCTTTTGCTCTTTTGAAATGGGTTTTTTGTAGACTACTCCAGCTATCTTGCCAGACTTTCTCAAGTCTTTGACGAAAGCTTCTAGAATATGGTTAGCTTCAGCAAAGGTAGGGTCACCAATTATGCTAAAACCTTTGTTTGACGTTTTTTGAGAAATCTAAATGGCAGCTCTAATGAACTTCATTGTTGTTTTTATTTACAAGCCATCTTTCTGCCTTAGCAGAAATGTGAAATTGCTTTATTAAGCAAGAATTTAACTTTGTTTTGGACATTTCTGTTATGTACTTGTCAAATTTATTTGAACTCGTGAACCATTGATTCGTAAACCAAGTAGAAACGCTAAAATTTAATTTTTTGAAGGCCAAAAATATTTCTAGCAACGCCACTTTAAACGTCGCTGTTTTTCTAAAAATATGAAATTTGGAGAGCTTTTCGTAAAATCTAGTTGTTCTATCTACCGTCAAATACTTTCATTCCGAATTTGGTTGCTTTCTGTGTGCATTTTGGTGTACTATTTTCCAGTAAAACTTGAATTTCTTCTTCGTTTAATTCTGCAAATCTGGCAGCCATTTTGCTAGATTTCTCTACTAGTAGGATATGAGCTGATAGCCTACTAGTAGAGGAACCAATCAGATTGCAGAATAGCTCATATCCAGAGCTTGTGTATATAATAATCTTTGATGTTCCTCTATACAGGTTTTTAGGCACACAATAACTTTGAAAATGAACTCAGCCAAATTTAAAGCTCGATCATATAAACCCTCCATAAATTTTAGTTCTCTCCATATAGAGGACGCAAAAATAGCTGATAAGTTCTTTTACGGTTTTCGATTTTGTCGCGAATGGACTGTCCATTCGTGTCCGAGATATCTGTCTTTAAACATTGCCAAAAAGCCCTATTTTGAATTCCCCGCTAGAAATTTCCTCAAATGCTATACGCAAATAGGCGAATATCGCAAATAGTCAAAATGGGGCTCTTACTTCGTGTATTACATAATTGAAATCTTTAGTTTAAAAGTAGGGTTATAGTATTCTTTTATTTCAGGGCTAGGACTAGAGTTTTTATTTGGGTTATGGGTATGGTTAGGGTTTTTGTTCTTGTACAGGGACTTTATTAGTTTCGAACGTTATTTGTTCAAATCAATCATTTATCATCACGATTCTTACGGACTTACAAATCTTCATGCCTACATTTCGAAGAAAACTTTCGAACCTTTCACGAGGACAAGAGATACTCGAATGAAAGGACTGCTGAATAGCGTGAAGGGAGCGTGATGACCGTATAAACTCCCTCCTACGAACGGGCCAAAAGGCCTTATCGGGCCAAAGAAGGCCAGATAGGGCCTAAACGGGCCTAATATAATACCATGGGGGGTCCCAAAGGTACACGAGACTAGGGTTAGGGATCGTAAAGGTGAAAGTCAGGCGAGTGATGAAAATACACTTTAATTTCATTTTATTCCCTAATACACATCACGTGTTGTTACAGCAGTCACTAAAATTAATATAACGCGTGGTAAGAATGCATGTTTAGTCCATAATTCCATATAGCAAGTCCCTCGACTGTTTCGAATAATAACACTACAAAATCATCGGCTTCTCTGACTAACATTAATCCGCTTTTCCTTCTTTTTTTTCTCTCGCTGCATATTGGCGTAGCTGGTTAACCAATATGATATTTTGTCGTTGCGATAGGAACTGCGTTTCTCATTAGGATTCCAAGGCTGTGACGTTTCCTCTTTAGCTTTTGTGACCATTTTCTGCAGTGTTTTTCTTTCCTTTAGTTTTAGGATTGTGTGTGCCCGAAGTAATTGGGTGTTTAAATCTTCGTCTTTTCGGTTCTCCACAAGTTGATGATCTCGTATATAAAGTCGAAGGTTCATTGCTCGTCTCCATTCTTTATTTTCTCCGTCACAGAACCCAAATGTGCCATTCTTCGTTGTTGATGTAGAAGCGGGTTTTCCACGAAGACACTTCATTGCGGTGATGTTACGTTGAAGAGAATCAGTACTCGAATGGAACGACGCTGTATTTACTCTATGGTTACAGAACTGTTAATCGTTTGTACATAAAGTAGAAGGTTCATCGCTCGTTTCCATTCTTTATCTTCTCCGTCACAGAACCGAATGTTTCCATTCTTCGTTGTTGAGGTAGAAGCGGGTTTTCCAACGAAGACACTTCATGTCGGTGATGTTACGTTGAAGAGAATCATCCCACCAAAACACCCCAAATGGCCCGGAGGGCCTTTTTCGTGGCCCTGTGGCCCGTTTGAGAAATATACCGACTATCCCCGCTCACCTCCATGAATACCTCTCCCTCACAATTCACCCATCCAGCCCTCAAATCGCCATATATAGCCGAAATTGTGACCCGCTGCATGCGAAGTTAAAGTAAACTTAAAAGTTAAAATTAAAAGTTAAAGCAAAGTTAAAATAAAGTTAAAGAAAAGTTAAAGTAAAGTTAGAAGTTAAAGTTAAAAGTTAAAGTAAATTTAAAGTTAACGTTAAAAGTTTAAACTGCTACGACTGCTACCTCTAGAGGACTGCTACCTCTGTCCTACTGGCACGAGTACATGGACTTAGTATACATTTTTTAAAGCTTTATATAGTTGGTTCATATGACTCTTACATTTCTATTAATTCCTCCAGCCGTGTTACAAGACGTACAAACCGATCAAATGAATTTGTTTTAAATATCCCTAAAGTGAATAGCGTAACTTTTCAGAACAGTTTCTACTGTAGATCCCCTAGGATATTCAACTCTCTACCGTCACATCTGCGAGCCGTAAGCCTGTTGGAAAAATTTGGCATTGCTTGGGTATATAACTGTTTGGATATTGATGTCAACTGAATAGTTTAATTTACTACATAACATTTATACGATAAGTTTACAAAATGGCCCTGAGGGCCTTTTTCGTGGCCCTTTGGCCCTTTGTCTGGCGATACATCCTTCAAAATGGCCCTGGGGGCCTTTTTCGTGGCCCTGTGGCCCGTTTGAGAAATATACCTACTATCCCCGCTCACCTCCATGAATACCTCTCCCTCAGAATTCACCCATCCACCCCTCAAAAGTTAAAAGTTAAAGCAAAGTTAAAAGTTAAAGTAAAGTTACAGCAAAGTTAAAAGTTAAAGTAAACATAAAGTTAAAGTAAAGTTAAAAGTTAAAGTTAAAAGTTAAAGTAAAGTTAAAAGTTAAAGTTAAAAGTTAAAGCAAAGTTAAAGTAAAGTTAAAAGTTAAAGTAAAGTTAAAAGTTAAAGTAAACATAAAGTTAAAGTAAAGTTAAAAGTTAAAGTAAAAAGTTAAAGTAAAGTTAAAAGTTAAAGTTAAAAGTCAACGCAAAGTTAAAGTTAAAAGTTAAAGCAAAGTTAAAGTAAAGTTAAAAGTTAAAGTAAAGTTAAAAGTTAAAGTAAACATAAAGTTAAAGTAAAGTTAAAAGTTAAAAGTTAAAGTAAAGTTAAAAGTTAAAGTTAAAAGTTAAAGCAAAGTTAAAGTAAGTTAAAAGTTAAAAGTTAAAGTTAAAAGTCAACGCAAAGTTAAAGTTAAAGTTAAAAGTCAACGCAAAGTTAAAGTTAAAAGTTAAAGAAAAGTTAAAGTAAACATAAAGTTAAAGTAAAGTTAAAAGTTTAAAGTTAAAGTAAACATAAAGTTAAAGTAAAGTTAAAAGTTAAATTTAAAAGTTAAAATTAAAAGTTAAAGCAAAGTTAAAGTAAAGTTAAAGAAAAGTTAAAGTAAAGTTAGAAGTTAAAGTTAAAGTAAAGTTAAAGTAAAGTTAAAGTTAAAAGTTTAAACTGCTATGACTGCTACCTCTAGAGGACTGCTACCTTTTGTCCTACTGGCACGAGTACCTGGACTTAGTATACATTTTTAAAGCATTAGTTGGTTCATATGACTCTTACATTTCTATTGATTCCTCCAGCCGTGTTACAAGACGTACAAACCGATCAAATGAATTTGTTTTAAATATCCCTAAAGTGAATAGCGTAACTTTTCAGAACAGTTTCTACTGTAGATCCCCTAGGATATTCAACTCTCTACCGTCACATCTGCGAGCCGTAAGCCTGTTGGAAAAATTTGGCATTGCTTGGGTATATAACTGTTTGGCTATTGATGTCAACTGAATAGTTTAATTTACTACATAACATTTATACGATAAGTTTACAAAATGGCCCTGAGGGCCTTTTTCGTGGCCCTTTGGCCCTTTGTCTGGCGATACATCCTTCAAAATGGCCCTGGGGGCCTTTTTCGTGGCCCTGTGGCCCGTTTGAGAAATATACCTACTATCCTCGCTCACCTCCATGAATACCTCTCCCTCACAATTCACCCATCCACCCCTCAAAAGTTAAAAGTTAAAGCAAAGTTAAAAGTTAAAGTAAAGTTACAGCAAAGTTAAAAGTTAAAGTAAACATAAAGTTAAAGTAAAGTTAAAAGTTAAAGTAAAGTTAAAAGTTAAAGTTAAAAGTCAACGCAAAGTTAAAGTAAGTTAAAAGTTAAAAGTTAAAGTTAAAAGTCAACGCAAAGTTAAAGTTAAAAGTCAACGCAAAGTTAAAGTTAAAAGTTAAAGAAAAGTTAAAGTTAAAGTAAACATAAAGTTAAAGTAAAGTTAAAAGTTTAAAGTTAAAGTAAACATAAAGTTAAAGTAAAGTTAAAAGTTAAATTTAAAAGTTAAAATTAAAAGTTAAAGCAAAGTTAAAGTAAAGTTAAAGAAAAGTTAAAGTAAAGTTAGAAGTTAAAGTTAAAGTAAAGTTAAAGTAAAGTTAAAGTTTAAAGTTTAAACTGCTATGACTGCTACCTCTAGAGGACTGCTACCTTTTGTCCTACTGGCACGAGTACCTGGACTTAGTATACATTTTTAAAGCATTAGTTGGTTCATATGACTCTTACATTTCTATTGATTCCTCCAGCCGTGTTACAAGACGTACAAACCGATCAAATGAATTTGTTTTAAATATCCCTAAAGTGAATAGCATAACTTTTCAGAACAGTTTCTACTGTAGATCCCCTATAGGATATTCAACTCTCTACCATCACATCTGCGAGACGTAAGCCTGCTGGAAAAATTCGGCATTGCTTGGGTATAACTGTTTGGCTATTGATGTCAACTGAATAGTTTAATTTACTACATATAACATTTATATCGATAAGTTTACAAAATGGCCCTGAGGGCCTTTCTCGTGGCCCTTTGGCCCGTTCTCTTGGGATACATCCTTCAAAATGGCCTCGGGGGCCTTTTTCGTGGCCCTGTGGCCCGTTTGAGAAATACACCTTCTATCCCCTTCACAATAGCTGTGCACAAATAATTACATCACAGAGCTAGGTGAGCGGGAAATTACTTTTCATTCATTTGGCTCTTTCTTAATGACTCGATTTAAATACCAATAGTCATGCACACACATACAATTTAATTTTAATCACAAAACAAAATTGTTTCCCCTCACCACTTCTTTAAGTTTTGGATTCATTTCGAAAATAAACAGCCAAAAGTGTAGATTCCTGAATGACCAAGTGGTTTAGGGCGCTGGGCGTTAAATCCCGAGATAACGTTTAATTATATCCCCAGAAAACGTGGGTTCGCATCCAACACAATGAATAAATTAGACGATTTCAAAGTTCATAAACATATATTATTAAGTTTTCCTATTTACAATCACACGAATTTAAATTATTTACAAACACACTAAAAACCGTAAGGAACTGTATTTAAATTATCTACAACAACGCGTTTATTGTAAACTACTCTATAGTCTTTACTCTGTTGCCTTGTGATAACTTGCTTCGTGCTGGTATCCCTAGTAATTTTAAATGGGATGTCCACTGACACCTTCGCTGCAGGACCTATCCCTACAACCATATCTTTCATAACACTAAAATTAACTGTTTGTAATGTTTGATAATTTAAAGTGATTCCTCGAATTTTACAACATGTCTTTCCACTACTTAGTTCGTACGCATAATTTTTCGGTCCTCCCGAAACAAAAGTGGTGATATAATCACCGTCAAGTTCATCCGTTAATTCTCCAAGGTAAACTCCAGTCTCAGGCTCCAGCTCTCCTGGCTTACTCACGTATATGACTGAGTCCGTGTCGTAATACAACACTCTTTCCCCCAACTGCTCCAACACACTGTAAAGCTTGAGCCTCGCATGGGCTGTCGTAAAGGCGGCGATGACTACGTTGGTCCTGGCGTTGGGTTCAACGAAGTTCTCCTGGTTCTCGTATCGTAGCTCAATAACATCGTCACTCACAAAGGATGCATCGGTCACATTGATCTCGTCGGAAGTTAGCATGTCGAAGTATTCTTCGGGTTCGGACACGAGTTTGACTTTGGTCATATTGGGCTTTTGCGCGAACTTCCCTTCAAAAACAAAAGCAAATATATTACGATCTATTACATATATATATACTCACTCTCTCCCTCCCTCTCTCCTGATGCCACGTATGCATGTCTATACGCTATTTCTACTTACCCCAAAATGAGTTCAGCATCAGCTTTGATAAGGCACGTAGACCATGGTTCTTCTCTATTTTGTTGAGATCCATAAGAACACCCTCTCGTTGATAATACTCGTCGATGTACTCTTGCTTCTTCTCTTCGGTGTCACAACCTTCGGGAAAGCCACTGGACTCCTGCTTAATTTTTAAGAAAGTGTCAATATAATCTTTAAAAAGCACATTGCTTTGTTGGGGGAAATGCCACACTTCGTGAATTGCGAGCAGACGATACCCTTTCTGCAATGCTTTTTGCAACTCTAAGGTCACCCATGAACCTTGAATGGCACGCTCCTGATCTGTGTGGTTGCACGGTTCTTGACTCAGACCGTCTGTACATAGTTTGCATAGCGGAAACATCAGTTTCCCATGAGCGCGATACGGAAGGACTGGGTGGTAAAGTCGACGCGGAGGTAGAACAGTGCATTTCACAAGACCAAAATACTGTGAAATATCTCCAAAGTTCTCAGTGATAATTTCTGGATGACCAAGGGGATATTCTCCGTATTTATTACACCAAGGATAAAGACTTGTAAAATCTACGTAGTAGCTTTTATAATTTCCGCCTTCTTGCGTGCATTCGAAGTCGAAAAATAATAGCTGGGAGTACTCGCTTTCTCCTCCTTCGTTCGGTTCTCCGCCCACAGCGGTCTCATCGTCAATTAAATTCGTGTCCGATTGTGTTTGATCAGTGGTTTTTCTCTTCTTTGCCGGTTGCATGAAACATTGATGGTTCTCAGGATTTACATACTGTTGACACACAGTGCATCGAACAAGACCGCAATAATGTTTTTGAGGGAGTTCGTTGGCCCTTTTCACTACTTGATTGCAGTGTTGACATTTCACGACGGATGCACAAATCGGTCGTTTCTCGCCCACGGTTGCTTTATGTCGATCGAAACATTCTTGGCTTTTAAAGAATCGGTTGCACTCGTTACAGTGTACCCAGTTCGTTATCGGACAGTTTTGTGTATAGCATAACTTGCAGGTATCGCCGCATAGATGGTCTTCGATCTTATCGTAGCCTTTCTTACAAACATGGCAGTATTTCTTCCGAGCCAAGAACGCAGGCATGCTTGAAATCACGTCGTAATGGTTATCGTGGGCGTAAAGATAAATATGTTTTGATGCTTCAGGACCAGAATAAATTAATGTATTCAAATGTTCCTTTGAAACAATGTTAATTTGGTAGTCGGTTAAATAGGCTTGAAATTGCTTGACTTCTTCAATACCACATTGTCCTAGCGGAACGTTGGATTTCTCGTGAAGGTCATGAGCGAGTCTCCCCTGTAACGGCTTTTGAGATTTCCTAATATTGTCGTATCTTTCATCATTGTCAACTTTGGCTTTGGCCACGACAATAGCCCGAGCGAGACATAGGTCATCTTTGTTCTGAATTCGTACGACACAGTGTTTTCTTTCAAGGTATTTGTCTAAATTAGCAATTTTTCGCTTCCTTCCTGTCCCTCCATGTGGCATTTCGACATGAATTATGTTTACGGTAATGGAATCGTCAAGGGTAAACATATCGTTCGATTGAATTACTCTTTCGATTTCGGCTAAGATTCTCTCAACAGTCAGTCGTTCTCGAGGCATGAACGGCAGCGAAATAGGATATTCGAGTTGAGGCGAATGCATAATAAAACGGACTTGGTCGTGTGAAGCTACACCATCGGTGACTCGACCTAACACACTCTCGAACACTTCATGTAGATGCCTTAGGACATCAGGCAAGCCTTGAACTTGCAAATTATTAAACTGGATCTTATAATCAATGCCCGTGGTCTTAAATTTCTTAACTTTGACTTGCTTAACCGACTTAACAGTGAATAACGGAACAGTTTTAAGTTTCTTACTTGTTGATACTCCATCGTTTACCTCGGCTGGCCGCTTGCGGTTGCCTTCTCCGGTCTGGACATCCAACAGCTCTTCCATTTCGCGCATGGCTTCGGGCACATGGCAGGCATCCTCTAACTCGGCCACAAACGAATCATCGTTCCAGTCGTTTTCGAAAAAGAGTCTCTCTTGCTCTGACCAACCAACCATCAAATCAGTGCATATCCCACATCTCTCGATTTCTAAATCTCGCTCCAAGTTATTTGACCAGATGATAACCCTTTGCCAAAAGGCAGCCTCCCTATGTCTTTCGTCCAATTCGAAAAGCCATTCCAGCACTTCGATTTCTTCGATGAGGGTACAACCCTTGATCACATTGATAATGTCCATTACTGTAAAAAAGATATACGACAACATATTAAACTCTTATAATAATGAAACAACTATTCAAATATATACAATTCAATTCACTATATAATCACATCAATATCTTACCTTCTCAATATCAATATACGTCCAAAAAATCCAAACAAACTATATCCAACAAGGTAAACTTCAGAAATCACAGGTAAAACACTATCCAGCACGGTGAAACACTTTAGGTAAAGTAATGTTGTATGTTTGGCCGGCGTTTATGTAGGCACGCAGACACGGATAAAAAAAAAACGCGCGAAGAAGAGGGAGATGTCTTCGCAGAGGTCCGACTGAAAATTCACCAATGAGGTTCAAGTTAGTGTACTATTCTATCCGTTAATCACCCAAAAGTGATCCGCATGTAGACCGAAGGAGATGTCTTCGCAGAGGTCCGCCTGAAAATTCACCAATGAGCTTGAAGCAATTATCACACGAAAGTGATCCGTCTTAATGACTTTTTAATGAGGCGGCATCCTTTGGTCCCTGGATGGGGGGGGGGGGGGGTTACCTACTACGGATTACTCTATTTAACGGATAAATTATCTGTCAATATTATATAGCGTAGATAGATTATATAGCATTTAGAACATACTGAATAGAAAAATTCTTAAAACCGTCCACTCCCCAACCCAGTTGTCTAAAATTATAGACTATTGTAGTACATAACCTTGTAGGATGCGCAGAACATGAAAGGTTATAGGGCAATGTATTTGCTCATCAGAACAATGTATATTTGCTCGTTAGGGCATAGTTAAGCCTGGTTTCCATATGGTCGCTACGCTGTCTTGACATAACAAAAGAAACACGCTTCACTGCTTCACTTCTGCGACCGTAAAGACAGCGCAGCGACCATATGGAAACCAGGCTTTAGTAGAGTGGGTGGTTTGGAAGCTCTATTGTCTTTCAAGATTACGCAATGTTCGTGTTATTATATTGGCGAAAATGTTTGTTATTGGTTGGAGAAAGGAAATTATATGGCCACGTGACGGCGAAGGACTCAACACGTGACGATGCAGGACTACACTAATTAAATCCGAACGATGTTATTGGATGACTGCTTCATTAAACAGAAAATACAATACGTTCAGTGACCGTGAAAGTGAACAACAACATAGAACAATGACTTTTGCGTACCTTCCAAACCATCCCTTCTATACTAACTATTATGGTTAGGGCAATGTTTTTGCTCGTTAGGGCAATGTATTTGTTCGTTAAGGCAATGTATTTGCTCTTCATATATGAGCTTATATGGAATACGTACTGTAAGTATACAGATGCGAAATTATCGAATTTTCGTTCGGGTTTTCAGGTATAAAATGAACAAAATGTGAATCGAACATGATTCCAATGATATAACAGTTCAACTCTAGATTTTCTTGCTGTCAGATGAGATAGTTTATTATTATTATAACAAGACTCTTTTATTTCCCATCAGCCACCTGGAAATGAACCTGATCTAAGTGCAACGATTTCAATGGATGCCCGTGACTACTGTGATGTTTTCAGTCCACCGATAATTTTAACAAGCTCAAAGCCAGACAAAAGTGTCGGTGAGTACTTTGCTAACTTCACTATATATATATATATATATATATATATATATATATATATATATATATATATATATATATATATATATATATATATATATATATATATATATATATATATAGATTTTCGCTTACCTCAAAACTGGTCTGCTACAACTTGTTTCATCTGTAAAAGAATCTTCAGGCAGTGACAGTATATATATATATATATATATATATATATATATATATATATATATATATATATATATATATATATATATATATATATCAATGGTTAGAGCGTCTCATCGGGAATCATAATTTATCTCAATTACTGTTCTTTTTATGTACTTTTCAGGTGTTTCACCAGTGTCCCTATGCGTCCCTCCAAGTCACCGCATATCCTATCCCCTGGTACAGGTCGTGGCACAAAGCAGCTAAATGAAGAAGTCGAGGAAGAATTAGATCTGTTGTATGATCCTTTCCTTAACTGTTACTTTGATCCCAAAACGCACAAATACTATGAACTAGCGTAGCATAACTGAAAACTCCTCAAAACCTGTTGCTGTGCAAGTTCCTTTTCCCTGACATAGCAAATAATAAAGAGTAGTAAAAAAGTAGTAAAAAAGTAGAGTGCTGCGTAGGCAGTGTTTTCAGGATATATAGCAAAGTGAAAAGGTGGTGAACTGCCGAGATTTTTAGTAATGAAATACTGACGTTTCGAGCGGAGCCCTTCATCAGAGTAAGTTAATATCGTTTGCTTGGTCTTCAAAGTATTTGCATGAAGTTTTCGTACAGACGGAACGATGAAGATGCGAGGTGGAAGGTGTGTGATGAAACCGAAGACAAATACCTTCCCGTATACAGACCGAGCAAACGAGGTTAATAAGGTATTTATTATATGGCTTTTGGTTAATTTTCTTCTCTGTTTTTAACGCTCTTTTCGTCTTCAGACATTGCCGTCCAGGGGGTGTGTGTCATCAAGTTTAAAAACGAGACGTTTCTCTTTCCGTTTGCGGTTATCGTTTCTACAGAATTGAAATGGCGGGCTACAGGTTGTCAACATCATTGTTCCTCACGGAACGAAGATGTTCAGCAAACCTGTCGGAAAGGCGTGGTCCAATTTCACCAATGTAGATTTTAGGGCATTTATCGCAAGAAATGCAATAAATTATGTTGGTGGACGTGCATGAAAAAGTATGACGGATAGTGTGGTCGAATTTGTTGACAGTAATAGGACATTGGTTTCTTTGTGGTTGATTTTATTGTTTTATTGTTTTAATCAACCAATCACAAAACTTGATAGTATATATATACTACGCAGAAGCGAGCTCTTCTGTTTTATCAAGCCTGTCCACAAGTGGAGGAAATATTTGAAACTCAGATATTGGAGATGACGACGATTTTAAAACAGCTGTTGAAAAATTGACTCTCATTAATTGTCAGTTTGACGTCATATTATCAACAAATTTCATGACCGAACCAAAAAAATAATTGCTGCCGTAGGCAGCACAGACTTCTTCGCGGAACTATGTATAGTCAACGAACGAAATCTCGATTTGTGTAAATTATCCCGAGATATTTGTTTAGTTTTATGACGTTTTGTGACGTAGAAGTTTTACACGTATGTCCAGCTAATGTTTTGCGCGCTAACAAGCTTGCTCGGGGCCATTTTTGGGGCACGAATTGCACAAGTAAACCAATCCCTTTTATTGTCATATTTTTGATAGTATTTGATTACACTCGGTGGGCCGTGGAATTGTGTTTTGAGACAGGTATCTCAGAAGCCGTCGGAACATCATCGGAAGTTGTCGGGAATGGTCGGAAGGCTCTCGGAGGTCGTCGGGAGGTCTTCGTAAGGCCATCTCAAAGCGGTAGGGATCTGTCGGAGGGTGGTCGGTATCCATCGACGATCGGTAGGAGGTACGTGGTTTCGCTGCTGGGGGTGGGATATCAATGGTTGTCCGCCAAAGAGGAAGCCGCCGCTGACTATACCCACCATATTGATATCCCCACCCCCAGCAGCGAAACCACGTACCCGCCGCAAGACCTTGGTACTACCCACGACCACCTCCAACAGATCCCTACCGCTTCGAGATGTCCTTACGACCTCATCCGACCACCTTCCGACGACCCACGAGAGTTTTCCGATCACTTCCGAAGTTTTTACGACCACTGACGAAGTTGCGACGTTCTGTTACGACGGCTTCCGAAGATGGGCCGAGCACTTCCGAAGTTGGCCGTCCCCTCCACGAAGACGTCCTGAGTAGAGGAACAGATATTACGCTAGAAACGAAAGCTCACTGACACTGCTGTAAATTATTGCTATTGTATTCGACGGGGCCCAAGGTAGAAGGCCATATAGAACACGCTGATAGACGACGGCACGAAGAGTGCTGTTCACAATATTCGACAATTACTCTGAGTTAGACATCACTACAAACTGATTTAAGGTGGCTCCCCTGCCCTTTAAATCATAGGGGTCTGGTATCTAATCTCGCAACGTGCGTGATTCGTGTATAAAATTACGAACGCGAGAAATTTGCGTGTAACGTCCACGCAAAAAGTAAACAGACTATAAAGCATTAAAAAATGGCTACATTTCCAAGTTTATTCGCTTTATAAAAACAAATGTTCGCGGTTTCATTTATTTTAAACAAAATTACTAAAATAAACAATGGGTTAAAATTCAATTATGACACGAGTTCGTTTCATGTGAGACAACTCTCAAACTGCGAATCCTACCGGCGGAAAGAACCATTGGTCAGCGACGGCGAAAACTCGGCATTAAAAAAACCACATTTTCTGGGATTTGTGGCTTGTTTATTCGGAGTTATTTTGGGAAATAAGCTTAACACGGCTGGAGACGGTGAAGTGGTACACAGGCATCCAGGTACACTCGATACAAAAAGCTAAAGCTGATATGAACTATCTCGACAAGCGCAATAATTTAACTTCAAACATTTGTTGGTAATCTTTATCGTCCAAAGGATAGCAATAGTCCTCTAACTCAGGGTATGGATCAAAAACTTGCTGCTAGTGGTCTTTCGTACGACGATCTGTTGACTTTGTACAAGAAATTTGGAGAACCAGGAGTTATCGCTGTCTTGCCATTGTGCCAACAACAAGCCAATATGAAAGAATAAAAGATACTAGGAAATATCGTTCAATATCTTAAATCAAACTACATAATTCATGAAGAAAAGATAGATAAGCCTCTTCTTTTGTCTTTACCACGTAAAGTAATTTCTAGATGGGTAACGACTAACGTCCAAACAAAAATATATGCATTGCTGATTTCCAAACAACTTCAATTGCGTGGAAACGCGTGTTTTCCAAAATGCGCCTGTAATTTTATGCACGCGCATGACAAACCATTGATCTTGTGGGGTCTCCAAAGTATTCTGGCCGCGTAGCTTTCCCATATGTTAATTGCAACGGCATTCGCCAAAACGCCTGGTAACATATCCTAAAATTTGGCCCAGCAATAGATTAATGCACGGAGGTTTTGTTGAAGAAATTTAAGAAAATTCTGTAGAACCAAAATAAAGAAAACAGCGATTTTTTATACAGCGAGAACCTCTACAGATTTTTTTTATTTTTCACATGGGATTTCCAAACCATAAATAATCTAACATTAGGACAAAAAATGTGGGGGTCACCAGGCTTATTACCGAAATATAAGTCAAAATGGTATTTTGAAAATTATAAAGCCCAACGGTTGCCATGGCACATTATGCTTTTGTTACTCTTTTGTGCCATGTTTGGTTATACTCATATTAGTATAAAATAATGTCAATGGGTGCTTCCATCAAACCTGCTTGCATATATAAGGCATAAGGCGCAGCTTAAAAGCCCTCGAACTGTAGGGAGCCACCTTAAACGACTTTTAACATTATTTCGTCAGAAGATAACCTAACAACAAGAAAACGTAATAAAAGCCAGAATCAAAACAACACAAGCGCGCAAAGCATTAGCTGGACGTTCCTTAACTTCCTTGCCTTCATATAATTGAACTTCATTTTATGCAAGAAACAAATTCTGATTAACTTAGTTTATCAACTGTTATAAATGTCAACTTTTTGTGTTCATATTGAACTGCATTTTTATGCAAGCCTTGTACAGGGAACTATGTTATACAACTATTTTATCTTTATGTTCAACTGCATTTTTGATGCAACTATTCAACTTTAATACATATCTGTTTAATTACACAAAAATAGATATTGAGAACGGTCACAACACAAGGGGCGTCAACAAGGTTGGGGCAGATGAAAGACAAGCTCATTGTGAGCTCCATATATTATATGTAGAACTCACTTCTCTGGTATTACCTAAACCATAACCGCGCAATGGCGAATGGGTATGCAATGGCGAATCAGGCGTCTACACGCAGGCTACCCCCCCCCCCCCAATGCAGAGACGAAATTTTGTAGTAGGATTCGGGCGCGAGGCCGCGATGGCTGCTGGGTCCACGAGACAGAAAAGGAGACTTGAAGTTATATTTATGGTTTGCTGTTTGTATATAGTATGTATATTGTATATTAAATAATAAAAGCTAATCCCAATGGAATGACTATTACAATTGGTGGAGGATGCAAACCCGAACATTTTAACTCGAAGTTAACGAGGATTTCGCCACAATTCTGATCGCAATATGCTCGCTTGAAAAGGATATTTTTTAAGCATGTCTACGGTGGAGGAACTAACCGGTCTTCTTCAAGGCCTTGCTACGTTGTGAAAGTTCAATTGTCTAACCAGAATCAAGCACATGAAGCCAATCGGCAGCACATCCAAGCGTTGACGAAAACAGTCGCAGACCTAGCCGCACACTCGGAACATTCAAGCACTAGTAGTGTCGACACACTCAAGTTACCTCAGGTCGTTCTACCTCGGTACACAGGTAAGCCTGACGAACAACTTGATCGTTTCCTCGACCAGCTTACTACTTTGTTAAAGTTTTCTGGAGTCCCTGCCAAACACTGGACAACCTATCTTAAACAACAAGTTCAACAAGATGTTCGTGCCTATGACTCTGTTGTGTTTGCGGAAGAAGAATGTAAACTTGCCCTAGTGGCAGAGGATAATGCCAATGTTACTACTAAACAGTATCAAACGTATTTCGACCTCGTAAAAACGTCCTTGATTAAGAAGCGTGGAAAGCCCAAAGATGAACGCATACGTGAACTGCTGCAAGACTACTACAGCCTTGAACAAGGTAAAACAGAACCTGTTTTGACTTTTGCTCATCGATTTCGTGAGGTGCAACATGAACTCGAGAAATGTATATCCACTACACCGCAACTAACGACGATATCGAACTGAGACATGCCTTTTTGATCAAGTTACGTTCTGACATTGGAAAAGCCATGATAAGCCGAGATGCTAAATACTCAACTTTAGCTGAAATAATAGAAGCTGCTAACCGATATGAACATAGTTTCCCATCATTACCTGTCCTTTCTGCAAGTGAAACATTGAATTATGTTGATCCATTTCGAGAAGATAAAGCCATGCTATTCGACAAGACACGCTGTTACAAATGTAATCAACTTGGGCATATCAAAAAGAACTGTCCTAGCCTGCATAATACTCATATACACAACCGACAGAATTGGCCACCAGCAAAAAACATTTCTACTGAAGTGTGCTTTCAATGGAACCAGCAAAACACTCCAAGGTGCTTGCTTGAAAATAATGAATGCAAGTTCAACCGCCAACATGTTTGCCTTGTGTGCAAAAAGAAAGGATGTAAGCAGTTGTTACATGAAAAGGACTCAGCGATTATACCGAGTAAGCTTGAGGAAACACTATCAAGTAAGTTACAAGCTCAATTTGATAGTCTTTGTTCTAAATTAGAGAATGCCATTCCCAATCCACCTCCCTCGACCCAAACCCCACCAGATACTAAGCCACCATCAAATGATTTTCCACTGTTTGGTATGCCAGCACTTGTCACTGGTTCACTTGAAGTTCCTGATTTAAGCAAGAAGTACATAATGTGGGCAAAAGTTAAATCTGCTGGGATTGAACTTTCTTTGCCTCTTGACAGCTGTTGTTCTGTGTCACTATGCAGTTTAAACCATGCCAGACATTTTCAAGAATCCCACCCAGAACTTAAAATGACAAAACTAGTTAAACCCATTCCAATTAATGTGGCTAATGAAGATGCTGTTTTACAAGGGGTAGCCCTCCAAGACATTCCCATTTCTTGGGGTCCTGGAAAATCCTCAGTCCACACCATGTTAGTTGTCCCTAAGCTTGCATGGCACATCCTGTTTGGTAATAATCATCTTGAAGCCACAGATGCAATTGTCAAACACAAGGAAAGAATTGTTAGTTTTACACATCCACAAATGCAATTTGCTGTCAAGTGTCCACAAGCACCACCAGTCCGCCCAGGTGGCAGAGTTGAAACTAATGCTGTATCCCTTTCTACCATCGTGGAAAGTCCTCAAAAACTATTGCCGGGTATTAACATTATCAAAGTTTGCCTGATTTTTGCCACCATTGGCAGTGTTCTCATTTCACCTGCCCTTCCTAACGTGATTGCAGATACAATCCAGTCCTTTCGTAACCAGTGTTGGATTGAAGCTAGTCCACTCTTCACAACTGCACACACTCATGTCATTCCTGGACCAATCAACCTGGATCAAATACAGCAGGAGACCAACATAGTGACCCCTAGCTCTTTCAATGTGAAATGCCATAGCAGCACACTCTCTGATGAATCTAACCTCAGTGACATTGAATCTGACCAGACGTTTTACATCAACCTTGCTGTGTTTAACCAAAGCAAATTATCACAAGAACTACCGTCTGGTGTCATTGCAGACATCACTCCTATGACTGACCAGAATCATGATAGCTTCGCCGCAGCAGCATCAAATACAGCTTTTGATATGGCCACAGAAGCCTGTGAACAATTAGAAAATGTACAATTGCAACAAAACCTTTACCGAAACCTTGCTAAGAAACTGCCAAAAGATCATCGCCATGGTCTTCCAAGGAACTTTCGAAGCTTTGATCCATCACATGCTAGTAAAGAGATGGACCATGCCTTTCACAATAGCAAACAAGCAGCTTCCCACCAATTCCTAGATTTCTATTATGCTAATCATTCAATCTTAAGTGATGAGGATCGTGATCTTCCTCCTTTGAGCAACTGTACCCTAGATCCATATTCTGAAAAATACCAAGATATGGTCATAGATGCCATCCACTTGAATGACAATACTCATCTATCATCCATACAGAGAGCAGAACTTGAAACCCTTATCCGTCAGTATGCACACGTATTTATGTTACCTTGGAGCACCATTTCGTGGAGTAGATCATGTTGAACACCGTATTGATACTGGTGATGCTACGCCACAGTATTCAACTCCATACTCTCAATCGCCAGCTCAGTTACAGCTTATCAAACAAGAGATTCAGAAGATGATTGAACAAAACATATTGGAACCTTCTACCTCTCCTTGGGGAGCACCTTGTCTTCTTGTGAAAAAGAAAACAGAACATGGCCTGCAAGTTACCCCTCGTCTTGTTTGGGACTATCGTAAATTGAACAAAGTTACGAAGCCAGATGTTTATCCATTGCCTCACGTAGCTATGATTTTGGACCAACTTGATGGGAAAAAGTGGTTTAGCAAGCTCGACCTATTTAGTGGGTTTTGGCACCTTCCAGTGGCACCGAAAGACAGAGAAAAAACCGCAGTCATTACTCACGTTGGACTCTACCAATTCAGAAAGCTACCATTTGGCCTCCGAAATGCACCTGCCAGCTTCCAGCGTTTAATGAATTCTACATTTGCAGACATGCTGTTTCCTCCTGACGAAGCACCGTACTGTCAACATACGCAGATGTTCATCTTATGCATTTGGAACATGTTTTGAAAAGATGCGATAAAGTTGGTCTTTCCCTTAAGCCAAGCAAATGTACTCTCGCCAGTCACACACAAGAATTTCTTGGCTATGTAATTTCTGAAAAAGGACGCACACCAGATCCTGGCAAGATAACAGCCGTTGCCTCCTTTCCTCAACTGACTTGTATCACTGATGTTCAAAAGTTTCTTGGACTAACAGGATACTACCGTGAGCACATACCACACTTCGCAGCATCTACTTATAACCTCCGTAGGTTACTCAAGAAAAACAGTGTTTTTGTTTGGGGAAACCATGAAGAAAAGGAATTCGATGCTCTGAAAACCTCTTTGTGCTCAGATACTGTACTTCTTCATCATCCCAACTGGCAGAGCGATTTTATCGTCCAAACCGACGCATCAGCTAAAGGCCTTGGTGCTGTTCTTTCGCAAATTGGACCCGACAATAAAGAACACCCTGTACGTTATACCAGTCGTGCACTTCAAGCCCCAGAATCCAAATGGACAACGCGAGAACAGGAATTGTTAGCTGTGATATGGGCTTGTGAAACATTCCACCGATATCTTTGGGGACGAAAATTCGTAATTCAAACTGACCATGCAAATCTTCAGTGGCTACAAGCCGTTAGTCCAAAGAAGAGTCGCCTAGCTCGTTGGGAAATGCGCCTGGCTGAATACGAATTCGACCTACAACACCGTCCTGGCAAGGAGAATTCCAATGCTGACGCCCTGTCTAGATGCCCACAGACGTCAAGTACCCCTCATGAAGAATCAGTCAGCTTAAATGATCTGGAATCTCTCATGGACATCAAGACCCTAATCGTACTCGAATCTACATGCACCATCAGTCTAGATGTTGAATCACCTTCCCTCAACACGACTCAAAACCTTGAAAATTCTAAAGAACATGAGTTCGACGTGGATCACCTCATTGCTCTAAAACCATCACTATTAGAATTTCGTGCTGAACAACGTACTTGTCCGGAGTTACGACCTATCATTGAATACTTTTCTAGTACAACATTGGAACAGATTAAGGATGAACATTCCAAATTCAAAGTATATGAACTAAACCCCAATGATGGTTGTCTCTATTATCATGACTATACTGACATCAATGACAGTCCATTACTGGTTGTACCTACGACATTGCGACGTCAGTTTCTGTATGCACATCATAATGCCCCTCTATCTGGTGGACAAGTACTATTGGCCTGGAATGGTTCGTGACGTCCGTAAATGGATCAAGAAGTGCATCGCTTGTGTTAAACGAAAATCATGTCAAGTCAAACAAGGACTTATGCAAATCCGATCGTATCAAGAGCCCTGGCACACCGTTGGAATCGACTTAATTGGTCCTTTTCCCGAAACCAAAACAGGTTACAAGTACGTACTGACTGTAACAGATTTTTTCAGTCATTATACTGTTGTCGTTCCGATCACAGACAAATCAGCAAGAACTGTTGCACACAATCTCTTCAACCATGTTATTTGTGTGCATGCCTGTCCAAAAAAATTCATGAGCGACAGAGGATCTGAATTCCTTAATCCCATCCTCAACGAACTCTGCCAACTCCTTTCCATAAAGAAAGTATACACGAGTGCCTATCGACCACAAACAAATGGCGGTACTGAACGAGTCCACCGCTTCATTAATGACAGTGTTTCTATGTATATCACCAAGTTTGCAAGAGAATGGGACATTTGGATACATGCCAGTGCATTCGTGCACAATATATCTGTCATTACTGGTACAGACGGACTGACTCCCTTCTATCTGATCTTTGGTAGAGATCCCGTCATGCCTATTGATGCAATGCTCTCTCCCGTCATCTCCGTTCCTCAAGACCAAAAAACATATGCTCAAGATCTACTCACACGCCTCTCCAAAGCTCGCAAATACATGTCCGTCATAACTCAAGAACTTCGCCAAAAACAGAAAGAATACTATGACCTTGGCAGAAAAACTGTTCAATTTCAAGTTGGAGATCTTGTTGTGGTTCGTCGCCCACAGCGTAGCGGTAAAACTGGAATTGCAACCAAATGGTTACCTCGCTGGCGCGGCCCTTATCGCATCACAGAAAGAATGCCAAACTGCGATAATTACCGACTGGAACATGTTGAAACTGGAAAGTTACTTGACCCAACTAATGTTGACAAACTGATCAAAGTTGAACCTTGGTCTTTCAACAAATCGAATTCAGAAGCTGAAGAAACCAACCATGAACAGCCAAATCCAAACAAAGAGGAGGATACTCCATATGATACCACGACATCTGACATCACCACAAGATTCGAAAATGGAACATTTATCGTTTACGAAAAGCTTGGTGACGTTCTCGATGATGACATCAGATCCATGATTGAAGAATTGTATAACTGGATGAAGTCGCAGAAGAACCACAAAGCATCAACAGGAGAAGGATGTAAATATCTCTATGGCAAAAACGCTGAGTATAGAAAGATTCTCAAGAGCATTGGTGGAATTCGACAATTATTACACCAGACACCATCAATACAGTTTGAGATGCAAGACGTAGCTGGTGGAAATAACACCTTGCAGTTAATAGATGCAAGCCAACCAGTGAAATTCCATTTAGACCGTTTAGGAGGACGCTATGCTATTGGAAAAACAGGATGTTATCACGAAGATGAAGATGTTTACGAAGTAGAACTTTGGGATAGAAAATCAAAGAAAACGAAGTGGAACACAAACCCGTTATCGAACTTGTTCAGTCGAAGCGAATTCTTTGTCCTATTGAGCTAGACGATAAGTATAAAATAGGACAGATTGCCCAAAGTCAATTAGAAGATTTACAGTTACTTTATGTTTGTTATGAAGCAAATGTTTACCTCGTTAATTAAGTCTTTACTGTTTTGTTATCAGTCGAACATATTACATACTGAGTATATGTTCTCTTTTTTGAAAAGAATGGAATGTAGTAGGATTCGGGCGCGAGGCCGCGATGACTGCTGGGTCCACGAGACAGAAAAGGAGACTTGAAGTTATATTTATGGTTTGCTGTTTGTATATAGTATGTATATTGTATATTAAATAATAAAAGCTAATCCCAATGGAATGACTATTACAATTTAATGTAAACACTAAACACGGGCAATGTTATTTTTTCTAATATCTGTTCGATTGAAGGTCTTCGTGTGTCAAAATTTATATAAAAACAACGGAAAGGTATACGAAACATATCTGTTACGAAATTACATCGGTTTAACGAACATAAAAGCATTAAATCATCGGGTAAACAACGAATAGATCTTGAAGCCATGTCCTTTGATTTTAGAGGCGAGTCTCGCTTTAATCGCTAATACGCATTTTCTTATATAACATCTGATCTTCACATTTTAAGTAGACGAAACCTACAGCGTTCGATTCGCCAGATTCAAGTGATCATTTCGATATAGAATTGATGTAAATCGGATAAAAACACAACATTTCATGATTAATATTACGGAGTTTCACGGGATAAATGTCAACACAGTATAATATTTCCCTGTCCTTCGGCTGTCCTTTCCGTCTTCATGATTGATCTCTCATCTGTGTTTCTTTCATCTTCACATTTTAAGTAGACGAAACCTACAGCGTTCGATTAGCCAAATTCAAGTGATCATTTCGATATAGAATTGATTTACTGATCAGACAAAAACACAACATTTCATAATGATAAATATTACGGAGTTTCGCGGGATAAATGTTAACACAGCATAATAATATTTCCCTGTCCTTCGGCTGTCCATTCTGTCATCATGATTGATCTCTCATCTGTGTTTCTTTCATCTTGGAGAGAATCTTTGCAATGGTTTGCAGGTTTACACGTCTCGGTAAACTTTTCCAACTGCTATTCATTGTCAATAAAATTATCAAAGTCCGAAATCTACGGTGGCCCATAACTGTCACGCCAAAAAACTTTAAGTCACGCCGAAAAACTTTAAGTCACGCCAAAAACTTTAATCCACGCCAAAAAACTTTAAATCACGCCAAAAAAACTTTAATCCACGCCAAAAAACTTTAATCCGCGCCAAAAAACTTTATTCTGCGCCAAAAAACTTTAATCCACGCCAAAAAACTTTAATTTAGAGTACACCAAGTAACACCAATATTAGGATACACCGCTGGACATACGGCTCAACCGTGATTGGCGAGATAAACGTTTTACTGTTGTATATAGACGCTGTCTCATCCCTATGGCGCAGCAAGCTGGACAAATCGATGTTGTGTCTACTTGATGAGGACAGTAATCTTTGAAGTGATGATCAACCTTTGAACTGATGATCGACCTTTGAAGTGATGACCCACCTTTGAAACGATGATCGACCTTTGAAGTGATAATAGGCCCTGGACCGTCATATAGTGGATCCGGCACTATATAGTCAATCCACCTACATTAGGTCCCTTACCTTACTTATCCGTTTACACGATCCATTGGTCTCCCTTGTCATCCCTCGCTCCAGCCCACTTTAAGCCTCCCTTAGATCTAGCATCCCTTAGACACATTTCAGGGGTGCAACTAGGAATTTTCGAGAACAGGGGTCCATGATTGCTATTAGGGCAAAGTTATACTTTAGCGTTCGCATTTTCGGCTTTTTTACAGGTTGAATGCTTTAAATTAATATAAAACATATTCGTAAAAATGAGGGCAAAGAGATTGTCTTTAGGAAAAGGGCAGGGGTCGCGACCACCCCAACCCCCCCCCCCCCCCCCCTCTAGTTGCGCCCCTGCATTTAACCCACCTTACACCAACTTAGACTTCATTAGACCCTTGTAGCCTCTATTGGACCCTCTTAGCCTCCCTTAGACACTCTTAGACCCACTTAGCATTACACCCACTAATTAGCATCCCTTACACTCACTTAGCCTCCCTTAGACCTACTTAGCATCCCTTAGACTTACACCCACTTAGACTCCCTTAGACCCTCTTAGCCTCCATTGGACCCTCTTAGCCTCTCTTACACCCACTTAGCCTTCCTTAGACGTAGGGTCCCTTACACCCATTTAGCATCCCTTACACCCACTTAGCCTCCCTTAGACCCACTTAGCATCCCTTACACCCAGTTAGCATCCCTTACACCTACTTAGCCTCCCTTAGACACTCTTAGACCCACTTCACCCACTTCACCCACTCAGCCTACCATAGACCCACTTAGTATCCCTAGCTTACACCCACTTAGCATCCATTACACCCACTTAGCATCCCTTACACCCATAGACCCACTTAGCATCCCTTACACCCACTTAGCATCCCTTACACCCACCATCCCCTACGCCCACTTAGCCTACCATAGACCCACTTAGCATCCCTTACACCCACTTAGCATCGATTACACCCACTTAGCATCCCTTACACCCACTTTGCATCCCTTACACCTACTTAGCCTCCCTTAGACCACTTAGCATCCCTTACACCCACTTAGCATCCCTTACACCCACTTAGCATCCCTTACGCCTACTTAGCCTCCCTTAGACACTCTTAAACCCACTTCACCCACTCACCCACTTAGCCTACCATAGACCCACTTAGTATCCCTTACACCCACTTAGCATCCATTACACCCACCATCCCCTATGCCCACTTAGCCTACCATAGACCCACTTAGCATCCCTTACACCCACTTAGCATCCCTTACACCCACTTAGCATCCCTTACACCCACTTAGCATCCCTTACACCTACTTAGCATCCCTTACACCTACTTATCCTCCCTTAGACCCACTTAGCCTCCCTTACACCAACTTAGCATCCCTTACACCCACTTAGCATCCCTTACACCCACTTAGCATCCCTTACACCCACTTAGCATCCCTTACACCCACTTAGCATCCCTTACACCTACTTAGCATCCTTTACACCTACTTATCCTCCCTTACACCCACTTAGCCTCCCTTACACCCACTTAGCATCCCTTACACCTACTTAGCATCCCTTACACCCACTTAGCATCCCTTACACCCACTTAGCATCCCTTACACCTACTTAGCATCCCTTACACCTACTTATCCTCCCTTAGACCCACTTAGCCTCCCTTAGACCCACTTAGCATCCCTTACACCCACTTAGCATCCCTTACACCCACTTAGCATCCCTTACACCTACTTAGCATCCCTTACACCTACTTATCCTCCCTTACACCCACTTAGCCTCCCTTACACCCACTTAGCATCCCTTACACCCACTTAGCATCCCTTACACCCACTTAGCATCCCTTACACCTACTTAGCATCCCTTACACCTACTTATCCTCCCTTACACCCACTTAGCATCCCTTAGACCCACTTAGCCCCCCTTGGATCCTTTTAAGAGTATCCAATGGAGGCTACGGGGGTCTAAGGGAGTCTACATGGGTGTAAAGTAGGTTAAATGGGTTCTAAGGGAGGCTAAATGTAAGAGTGGGTCTAAGGGAGTCAAGTGGGTGTAAGGTGGGTTAAATGTGTCTAAGGGAGGCTAAGTGGATGTAAGGGATGGTTAGATCACCACTGTGAAGTACACCGTCGATTCAGCCTTCGATTCAGCCGTCGATTCAGCCTTCGATTCAGCCGTCGATTCAGCGGGTAGCCATCCGTGTGAACCTGACTGCTGTTTGGGCAGACGATACGCTTCGACTTTATAAAAGTACTATTTTCTATGGCGCTATTCTATATGATTTCTTTAAATTTAAATATGTTGTAGAGAATTTAATTATCTTCCTAACGGTAGTAGTCGCTTAACGGAAGATTCACGCGAACGTTAAACATGAACGGCGCTTCAAGTATCGAGCAACGGCGCTATAATTGGTATAGTGTATAATTTGTTATTTCCGACAACTCAGATAAAATTACTATTTTCTCGGGCGCTATTCTATACGATTTTTTGTAATTAACATATGTTGCACAGAATTTAATGGTCTTTCTAACGGTAGTAGTTGCGTGACTGGACCAGGCCTAAGAAAGATTCACGCGAACGTTAAACATGACCGGCTTTTGGTCTCGGGCAAGAGAGCTAATTGGTATAGTGTATAATTTGTTATTTCCGACTTACTCAGATAAAATTACTATTTTCTCGGGCGCTATTCTATACGATTTTTTGTAATTTATATATGTTGCACAGAATTTAATGGTCTTTCTAACGGTGGTAGTTGCGTGACTGGACCAGGCCTAAGAAAGATTCACGCGAACGTTAAACATGACCGGCTTTTGGTCTCGGGCAAGAGAGCTAATTGGTATAGTGGAATTTGTTATTTCCGACTTACTCAGATAAAATTACTATTTTCTCGGGCGCTATTCTATACGATTTTTTTTAATTTACATATGTTGCACAGAATTGAATGGTCTTTCTAACGGTAGTAGTTACGTGACTGGAACAGGCCTAAGAAAGATTCACGCGAACGTTAAACATGACCGGCTTTTGGTCTGGGCAAGAGAGCTAATTGGTATAGTGTAATTTGTCATTTCCGAATTACTCAGATAAAATTACTATTTTCTCGGGCGCTATTCTATACGATTTTTTTTAATTTACATATGTTGCACAGAATTTAATGGTCTTTCTAACGGTAGTAGTTGCGTGACTGGACCAGGCCTAAGAAAGATTCACGCGAACGTTAAACATGACCGGCTTTTGGTCTCGGGCAAGAGAGCTAATTGGTATAGTGGAATTTGTTATTTCCGACTTACTCAGATAAAATTACTATTTTCTCGGGCGCTATTCTATACGATTTTTTTTAAATTTACATATGTTGCACAGAATTTAATGGTCTTTCTAACGGTTGTAGTTGCGTGAGTGGACCAGGCCTAAGAAAGATTCACGCGAACGTTAAACATGACCGGCTTTTGGTCTCGGGCAAGAGAGCTAATTGGTATAGTGTAATTTGTTATTTCCGAATTACTCAGATAAAATTACTATTTTCTCGGGCGCTATTCTATACGATTTTTTTTAATTTACATATGTTGCACAGAATTTAATGGTCTTTCTAACGGTAGTAGTTGCGTGACTGGACCAGGCCTAAGAAAGATTCACGCGAACGTTAAACATGACCGGCTTTTGGTCTCGGGCAAGAGAGCTAATTGGTATAGTGGAATTTGTTATTTCCGACTTACTCAGATAAAATTACTATTTTCTCGGGCGCTATTCTATACGATTTTTTTAAATTTACATATGTTGCACAGAATTTAATGGTCTTTCTAACGGTTGTAGTTGCGTGAGTGGACCAGGCCTAAGAAAGATTCACGCGAACGTTAAACATGACCGGCTTTTGGTCTCGGGCAAGAGAGCTAATTGGTATAGTGTAATTTGTTATTTCCGAATTACTCAGATAAAATTACTATTTTCTCGGGCGCTATTCTATACGATTTTTTTTAATTTACATATGTTGCACAGAATTTAATGGTCTTTCTAACGGTAGTAGTTGCGTGACTGGACCAGGCCTAAGAAAGATTCACGCGAACGTTAAACATGACCGGCTTTTGGTCTCGGGCAAGAGAGCTAATTGGTATAGTGTAATTTGTTATTTCCGACTATCTCAGATAAAATTACTATTTTCTCGGGCGCTATTCTATACGATTTTTTTTAATTTACATATGTTGCACAGAATTTAATGGTCTTTCTAACGGTGGTAGTTACGTGACTGGACCAGGCCTAGAAAGATTCACGCGAACGTTAAACATGACCGGCTTTTGGTCTCGGGCAAGAGAGCTAATTGGTATAGTGTAATTTGTTATTTCCGACTATCTCAGATAAAATTACTATTTTCTCGGGCGCTATTCTATACGATTTTTTTTAATTTACATATGTTGCACAGAATTTAATGGTCTTTCTAACGGTGGTAGTTACGTGACTGGACCAGGCCTAGAAAGATTCACGCGAACGTTAAACATGACCGGCTTTTGGTCTCGGGCAAGAGAGCTAATTGGTATAGTGTAATTTGTTATTTCCGACTATCTCAGATAAAATTACTATTTTCTCGGGCGCTATTCTATACGATTTTTTTAAATTTACATATGTTGCACAGAATTTAATGGTCTTTCTAACGGTGGTAGTTACGTGACTGGACCAGGCCTAGAAAGATTCACGCGAACGTTAAACATGACCGGCTTTTGGTCTCGGGCAAGAGAGCTAATTGGTATAGTGTAATTTGTTATTTCCGACTATCTCAGATAAAATTACTATTTTCTCGGGCGCTATTCTATACGATTTTTTTAAATTTACATATGTTGCACAGAATTTAATGGTCTTTCTAACGGTGGTAGTTACGTGACTGGACCAGGCCTAGAAAGATTCACGCGAACGTTAAACATGACCGGCTTTTGGTCTCGGGCAAGAGAGCTAATTGGTATAGTGGAATTTGTTATTTCCGACTTACTCAGATAAAATTACTATTTTCTCGGGCGCTATTCTATACGATTTTTTTTAATTTACATATGTTGCACAGAATTGAATGGTCTTTCTAACGGTGGTAGTTACGTGACTGGATCAGGCCTAAGAAAGATTCACGCGAACGTTAAACATGACCGGCTTTTGGTATCGGGCAAGAGAGCTAATTGGTATAGTGGAATTTGTTATTTCCGACTTACTCAGATAAAATTACTATTTTCTCGGGCGCTATTCTATACGATTTTTTCAAATTTACATATGTTGCACAGAATTTAATGGTCTTTCTAACGGTTGTAGTTGCGTGACTGGACCAGGCCTAAGAAAGATTCACGCGAACGTTAAACATGACCGGCTTTTGGTCTCGGGCAAGACAGCTAATTGGTATAGTGGAATTTGTTATTTCCGACTTACTCAGATAAAATTACTATTTTCTCGGGCGCTATTCTATACGATTTTTTTTAATTTACATATGTTGCACAGAATTGAATGGTCTTTCTAACGGTGGTAGTTACGTGACTGGACCAGGCCTAAGAAAGATTCACGCGAACGTTAAACATGACCGGCTTTTGGTATCGGGCAAGAGAGCTAATTGGTATAGTGGAATTTGTTATTTCCGACTTACTCAGATAAAATTACTATTTTCTCGGGCGCTATTCTATACGATTTTTTCAAATTTACATATGTTGCACAGAATTTAATGGTCTTTCTAACGGTTGTAGTTGCGTGACTGGACCAGGCCTAAGAAAGATTCACGCGAACGTTAAACATGACCGGCTTTTGGTCTCGGGCAAGAGAGCTAATTGGTATAGTGTAATTTGTCATTTCCGAATTACTCAGATAAAATTACTATTTTCTCGCGCGCTATTCTATACGATTTTTTTTAATTTACATATGTTGCACAGAATTTAATGGTCTTTCTAACAGTAGTAGTTGCGTGACTGGACTAGGCCTACGAAAGATTCACGCGAACGTTAAACATGACCGGCTTTTGGTCTCGGGCAAGAGAGCTAATTGGTATAGTGTAATTTGTTATTTCCGACTATCTCAGATAAAATTACTATTTTCTCGGGCGCTATTCTATACGATTTTTTTAAATTTACATATGTTGCACAGAATTTAATGGTCTTTCTAACGGTGGTAGTTACGTGACTGGACCAGGCCTAGAAAGATTCACGCGAACGTTAAACATGACCGGCTTTTGGTCTCGGGCAAGAGAGCTAATTGGTATAGTGGAATTTGTTATTTCCGACTTACTCAGATAAAATTACTATTTTCTCGGGCGCTATTCTATACGATTTTTTTTAATTTACATATGTTGCACAGAATTGAATGGTCTTTCTAACGGTGGTAGTTACGTGACTGGACCAGGCCTAAGAAAGATTCACGCGAACGTTAAACATGACCGGCTTTTGGTATCGGGCAAGAGAGCTAATTGGTATAGTGGAATTTGTTATTTCCGACTTACTCAGATAAAATTACTATTTTCTCGGGCGCTATTCTATACGATTTTTTCAAATTTACATATGTTGCACAGAATTTAATGGTCTTTCTAACGGTTGTAGTTGCGTGACTGGACCAGGCCTAAGAAAGATTCACGCGAACGTTAAACATGACCGGCTTTTGGTCTCGGGCAAGAGAGCTAATTGGTATAGTGTAATTTGTCATTTCCGAATTACTCAGATAAAATTACTATTTTCTCGCGCGCTATTCTATACGATTTTTTTTAATTTACATATGTTGCACAGAATTTAATGGTCTTTCTAACAGTAGTAGTTGCGTGACTGGACTAGGCCTACGAAAGATTCACGCGAACGTTAAACATGACCGGCTTTTGGTCTCGGGCAAGAGCGCTAATTGATATAATGGGATTTGTTATTTTCGACTAACTCAGATAAAATTACTATTTTTTCGGGCGCTATTCTATACGATTTTTTTTAATTTACATATGTTGCACAGAATTTAATGGTCTTTCTAACAGTAGTAGTTGCGTGACTGGACCAGGCCTAAGAAAGATTCACGCGAACGTTAAACATGACCGGCTTTTGGTCTGGGCAAGAGAGCTAATTGGTATAGTGTAATTTGTCATTTCCGAATTACTCAGATAAAATTACTATTTTCTCGGGCGCTATTCTATACGATTTTTTTTAATTTACATATGTTGCACAGAATTTAATGGTCTTTCTAACGGTAGTAGTTGCGTGACTGGACCAGGCCTAAGAAAGATTCACGCGAACGTTAAACATGACCGGCTTTTGGTCTCGGGCAAGAGAGCTAATTGGTATAGTGGAATTTGTTATTTCCGACTTACTCAGATAAAATTACTATTTTCTCGGGCGCTATTCTATACGATTTTTTTAAATTTACATATGTTGCACAGAATTTAATGGTCTTTCTAACGGTTGTAGTTGCGTGAGTGGACCAGGCCTAAGAAAGATTCACGCGAACGTTAAACATGACCGGCTTTTGGTCTCGGGCAAGAGAGCTAATTGGTATAGTGTAATTTGTTATTTCCGACTATCTCAGATAAAATTACTATTTTCTCGGGCGCTATTCTATACGATTTTTTTTAATTTACATATGTTGCACAGAATTTAATGGTCTTTCTAACGGTGGTAGTTACGTGACTGGACCAGGCCTAGAAAGATTCACGCGGACGTTAAACATGACCGGCTTTTGGTCTCGGGCAAGAGAGCTAATTGGTATAGTGTAATTTGTTATTTCCGACTATCTCAGATAAAATTACTATTTTCTCGGGCGCTATTCTATACGATTTTTTTAAATTTACATATGTTGCACAGAATTTAATGTCTTTCTAACGGTGGTAGTTATGTGACTGGACCAGGCCTAGAAAGATTCACGCGAACGTTAAACATGACCGGCTTTTGGTCTCGGGCAAGAGAGCTAATTGGTATAGTGGAATTTGTTATTTCCGACTTACTCAGATAAAATTACTATTTTCTCGGGCGCTATTCTATACGATTTTTTAAATTTACATATGTTACACAGAATTTAATGGTCTTTCTAACGGTAGTAGTTGCGTGACTGGACCATGCCTAAGAAAGATTCACGCGAACGTTAAACATGACCGGCTTTTGGTCTCGGGCAAGAGAACTAATTGGTATAGTGTAATTTGTTATTTCCGAATTACTCAGATAAAATTACTATTTTCTCGAGCGCTATTCTATACGATTTTTTTTAATTTACATATGTTGCACAGAATTTAATGGTCTTTCTAACGGTAGTAGTTACGTGACTGGAGCAGGCCTAGAAAGATTCACGCGAACGTTAAAAATCATGACCGGCTTTTGGTCTCGGGCAAGAGAGTTAATTGGTATAGTGTAATTTGTTATTTTCGACTATCTCAGATAAAATTACTATTCTCTCGGGCGCTATTCTATACGATTTTTTTTAATTTACATATGTTGTACAGAATTTAATGGTCTTTCTAACGGTAGTAGTTGCGTGACTGGACCAGTCCTAAGAAAGATTCACGCGAACGTTAAACATGACCGGCTTTTGGTCTCGGGCAAGAGAGCTAATTGGTATAGTTGAATTTGTTATTTTCGACTAACTGAGATAAAATTACTATTTTTTCGGGCGCTATTCTATACGATTTTTTTAAATTTACATATGTTGCACAGAATTTAATGGTCTTTCTAACAGTGGTAGTTACGTAACTGGACCAGGCCTAATAAGAAAGATTCACGCGAACGTTAAAAAACATGACCGGCGGCTTTTGGTCTCGGGCAAGAGAGTTAATTGGTATAGTGTAATTTGTTATTTTCGACTATCTCAGATAAAATTACTATTTTCTCGGGCGCTATTCTATACGATTTTTTTTAATTTACATATGTTGCACAGAATTTAATGGTCTTTCTAACGGTAGTAGTTGCGTGACTGGACCATTCCTAAGAAAGATTCACGCGAACGTTAAACATGACCGGCTTTTGGTCTCAGGCAAGAGCGTGGAATTTGTTATTTTCGACTAACTCAGATAAAATTACTATTTTTTCGGGCGCTATTCTATACGATTTTTTTTAATTTACATATGTTGCACAGAATTTAATGGTCTTTCTAACAGTGGTAGTTACGTGACTGGACCAGGCCTAAGAAAGATTCACGCGAACGTTAAAAAACATGACCGGCTTTTGGTCTCGGGCAAGAGCGCTAATTTGGCATAGTGGAATTTGTTATTTTCGACTAACTCAGATAAAATTACTATTTTATATATATATATATACTTTATTACACGTCACTAAATTCTTGGCAGTTTACCACCTTTTCACTTTGCTATATATTCAAAACACTGTCTACGCAGCACTTTACTTTTTTATATACTGTATATATATATATTTATATAATACAGGTACTGTTGAAGTGGCTCGATAGAAAAATTGAACATTTTTTATCACTTTTTTAAGGACACGTATAAACAATATTTTTTCCAAAGTTTCTTTTATGGCAAAGTGACATTCACTAAACAAAGTTGGTGTACCGGCATGAATTTCACAAGAACTATAGACTTATATATATATAAATATATATCTATAAAATTTATACCATACCTGTATATATAAATAATATAAATAAAATTATATATAATATTTATTGTTTTCGAAAAAGATTGGGTTCTTTATCGAGCCACCCCAATAAAAAGATTATTAACATTATAAAACGATTTTACACTGCATAAACGCTTATTATAGTTCAAATTATATCCCTGTTAGCGGTGGGATAAAACTATTCACAGATCGATTAGTCATATATATCTTGATAGTTTGTATACCGTAGGCAAAGCGCTGGGCTATGTGTTGCTTCGATTGGGTGGTTATAGAGTTTATGGGATGACTCAATTCACATTTGAGGAAAAGGCGTTCACACGTATAGCAACTCAACCGTCTGAGAATATTTTTATCCCATCGCAACTACAAATCTCACATGATTTAACACCTTCGCATTAATTATCAGTTTCTTTATATCTTGTATATTTGATTGGTTAATCACGATTTACGTCATCCTTTCACGTAAAGGAGGGTTTACACACTGCGATTAATCGCGCCTACTTTATGATTGGCTATCAGCAAAATATGGCTATGATCAGCAGAATGATTTGTGTGCTCACAATCGCTACTTCTCCCTATTTTTACAGATTATACTTACCATGCATCTAAACCAGATATCGGCCCGATTATTCGCAGTGTGTAAACGTACATTTATACTCTGAGTGAAGGCTCAGCTCGAAACATCCGTATTTAGTTGTTAAAAATCTCAGCAGTTCACTGCCTTTTTACATTACTATGGACACTTCATGCGGATTTCGCTTCAGTAATTTTTTGCCACATGATCAACTTTTTGCGTAAAACATTACTCATTTGACTATCTTCATCTTTATACTGCGTAACCGAAATAGCGATCGCAAAAGGTCGATCGCGCGACAAAACAAAACACTGAGTGAAAATCTTCCATAAATAAGTAAAACGCTGAAGTGTTCTATGGATTCCGGCATTCATCTGTTCAAAATGTTAGTTGAGCATGAGACCTGAGTCTGTTCCTTTGGCGTCTGCATGTGAGGAAGTTGGCAAATTAGTTGCTAGTTTGTTCTCATGAGGTTGAGATGGTTTAATTTAAAGCAGTTAATCAATGCAGTTGAATCGGCTTCGGAAGGTCCAGCATTCCAATTCGCACAGGATGTGTACTGGATGACCTAAGAGAAATTTGTCGAAAGTCAAAATGCACTTCCAGGGCAGGTTACGACTTCTGGATGGGATTGACGTTTGTGGACTTCGAAAGAGACGGCGGTAAATGAAGCCTTCGCGGACTGACTTGGCGTTAAAGATAGAACGAAGAGATTGACAAAGCGATGAGGCATTCTTACAGAATAACCACGCTGATATCTCATCAGGATCTGCAGCTGAATGAAGCTTTATCGAGAGCATCGCTTTTTCTTCGACTGAAAGGTAAAGGTGTTAGGAACCTCGTCAGTAGGCATATAGGAGATACAGACACTGTAACTGTTGTTGTTGGACTGCAATTAACTTCTAAAAGTAAAGTTCCAACTAATTCTGTGCCGAGCTGCAATAAAGAAATTGAAAAGCAAGTAAATTATAAAAACTATAGAAAATCTTGTAATATTTCTTAAGATCAATAATTATATTTTCCTAATTCTGATAGCTATGACACATTGTTAACACTATGCATATTACTAATCGTGCAGCATGTTTTGTATTCGCGTAGCATGCAAGCCGGCTATATACCGTGACATAGTAGGTCATGGCATAACCATAACCATTAATCAGGCCCTGATAAACCGTCTATATTGGTACAAATGTACATCTTTGTCTTCATTTAATGTCGACAAATTGTGCACTATAACTACCTTTGATGACATGTCTCACTGACTCATGTCCATGCAATGATTAAAGAGAAAACAACGTCTTTGTTAACCATCCTCGCAACTACAAAGAAGAATATGGTGTAATGACAATATAGGAAAAGTACAATAATTATGAAATAAAAAATGTTGCAGCAATGTTAAGCTTAAAATACCATGGGAAGATTGTTCGTATAATGCGAGGGCGTTCATTTTTGCTACAATTCGGCAACCATGGGCGTAAATTATTTACAATGTATATTATTTCTTAGGTCTTCTGTAAATTGTCGTTCTATTGCAATTATCACCACTGAAACAAACAAGGAATTGGATACTGGTTTAGTAAATTATATATAGGACTCAGATTATTGACATATACATCCTATGACACATGAAGATGAAAATTTTTATACACGAGCGAAATTTGATGATAATTAAATTAAAATATAATGTCATATATGGTTTACCCTGAAATAGTGATGTTTACTTACATGATTTCGTCAGCTTTAGCTTACCTGGTTTTCATCTCCAAGACTGAATTGATAACAGACACTCGTCCAACTGAATAACTTAAATGCTCGTCCAACTAAATAACTTAAATAACTACAATGTTTTTTAGAATAATTAAGTTTATATATTATACTATTAATGCAGATTTAGAAATTAAGTATTCAGCCTCGTATCTATACGTCGGATCTCTGCTGCAACGGCGCTGATATTTTAAGATTACATAAATTCGTCAATAATTTGTTCGTTTCTTTTACGCATGAATCGTTGGCATATTGATTTGTATTTCGTCAAAAGTAATCAGTTTCAATTATTGCTTATTCGGTGAATCGATTTTAATAAAATACTATCTATTGTATTACAAATTTGGTAGTTTACAGTTTTCAGAATATTTCACGTGCCGAATATACTGTATAAATTTGGTAAATAGTGGTTTACTTCTAATCGTTTTAGTTCGAAGAAATGTAATCTCAAAAATATTACAAACATCTTATTTTTGGTTATGCCATGTTTGTAAGATGATTGTAATAATGGTAATCCAGACAATCGCGCCAGGTCATACCTTTCCGCTGCAACGGCGCCTCAACTCTTATAAAGCCAGATTTCCAGTTGCGATTTTTTTCGCGCAAAGCAACGTTTATATTATAAAAAATTGAATAGATTCGAATGGTTTTCTAATTATTTACACCTGATAGCTCATTAAAACCAACAGAAAAACGTCTCTTCACACGACAAAAGTCGCCAGTGGAAACCGGTTTAACAGTAGACTGTTCACGAGTACGTGTCGACCTGTTGCGCAAGTCCTTTTCCTTTCAGGCTGCGTTGTGTCATTCCCGCTGCCAGTTGCGCAATCCGACTAAAACTCTTTAGAGTTTTTTACTTCAGTTTATACACAACTGTGTTAAATGGTAGCCCACCGTATATCACACTAAAAATTACTTTTTATTTTATCTTTCATGATCTTAAGAATTTCATTTTTGTTTTTACCAAGATCTGTAGATATTACACATTCAACTTCACAATTTGATGATGTCACGCTATCACCATCGTTAAATGTGACTCGGCATACATACGTTCCTATTGTGTCGCGGGTTAACTTAAAGTTGTACGTCTGCTCTGAGGATACAGTTTTACTGTTAAATACCCACCTAAACGTTTTTAGACGAGCTCCACGAACTTTGCATCGCAATACCACTCTTTCACCTAGCTGCTGTTTGTAGCGAGTAGGTATGCTACATTCTCGCACGCCCTTCTCGATTTGGGAAATTTCATTCGAAGGTTTATATTTTTCATTTTTGAACAACTCCATTGCCATCGTCCTCCTTAGTTCTAATATGCTGTCTCTCTCTGGGTTGATATTTAGTAACGCTAGTTTTCGAACTCACGTACATTAGTACATATACACCACAGCTTGAGTAATCTTTCTGTGATGAAAATGTACTTTCCCAAGATACGTCGAATGCGCTAACGAGACGCCTTGATGCAACATCTACCTCGTATGATCTGAATTCATAAAGCTGATTAAAATAAAATTTGATTAGTTTAATCGCTGTTGCATTTTGTATACCCCGATTCATTGGATCATAATAATAAATGGTTCGTTTCCAAACATCAATGTACACAATGCACCAATGTTGGCCGTTCGCGGAATTAATGGGGATCACAAGACAATCGTACGATTCAAAAATCTTGTCACGGTGGAATCTTGATATTATTGTGTAGAAACTCTTTTCGTTTCGTTGTGATAAAACAATTCTGCGTAAATAGGAGAAAAAATGACAATTGAATGCATACATCTGTATGCCCTTCTCTGAGGACGTTTTAGATAGTAATAACAAGTATGCATCGACTACATTATCATTAAGCCATCCGGGATGTTCTAATCTGTAACTGTCATTACTCACTGGAAACTCTAGCGTTTTGAAATCTCTACCATGTAAATCATAGCCAGCATCGCTGAACTTACAAATTATCAAATCTTTGCAAGAAATATCCCATAGACGTTCTATTTCATCGTTATAACTCTGGCGTGTATTATTGCCTTCAGATTTTCGCTGATTAACATTTCCTAATTTTTTAGTTCGTAATTTTTTTGTCTTATTGGCAGGTCCCGTTTTTATGTCTTGACCATTTTGTACAGATGTTTGTTGAGGGTCAATTTTTTTTTCTTTTCTGTTATCGGGAGCAACATCATCACCCGAGTAAACTTTCTTGGAATAAAAGGCAAGGTAAACCGTCTTCGAAGAATGTTTCTGCCAATTTTGCGAAATATCTCTAACAACTGTATCATCGATCTCTATAACATTATTATCTTCACATACTAGTGCTGTGTAATGACCACTGTGAAGCTGTACTCCATGGTGTAATGCACACGCACTTAAACTATATTGAAACGGTCTATTTGCAATCACTTCAATCTCAGATGCTAGTCGAACCTTTGAGTGTTTCTTATCGGCATATCCATCAGAGTGGACGAACCGCTTGAAAACTAATAATAATGTTTGCGGTAGGAACACGAAATTTCCTTTTCTGTGATGTATCGTTTCCTTTTTACACTTATCACAAACTGCAGAAATATTGTTGTCGTTTAGGTTGTCTTCTATACTTTTCCCTATATGGTTAATATCCTTGGATAATGGTAAGAATATGGTTGTGAATGTCTCCGGAGTAGCATCCTCAACCTTCTTACATTCTGAACAGGTCTTTCTATACTGAACTGCTCCTTGAAAATGACTCGCCACTACGTTGTCGTACTTAATACTTTCGGTACATAAACTTGTGAAACTTTCATGAATATCGTTTTGTGCTCCTGCAATATAATGGAATTGGCGCTGAAAAGCTTTATGTAATATGCCAGGATATAAAGGTACAGGTAGGTGTGAGTTTTCATCAAGTTTTCGCAATGTATTTATTAAAACTGAAGTAATCGGAGAAACACATGATAGTACTTTGTCTAAATTCAGTACTCGCTTGAGACACTGTATCAGACTATTAAGCCAACAGTCGTTACCTTTGTTTGTCAACCCTCTGTAAATATAACCATATTCAGTACTTTGACGCTTGGCTGATGTTTTTGCTGTGCCGGTGGAATTGGTTTTAGAACGGCTGTTTGCATATGATTCTTTACATTTCGTATTTAGCTTAATGTTGTTTTGTTGCTCAGCAATTTTTACGTACATTTTTTTCTTTTCTTCCGGTAATTCGCACCACATGGTCGATGCTACTTTTGTTACAGTTGACATCTCCCGATACCTCCTGTATAAACTCTTCCTTTTCTTTTGAAGGAAAACCAAAAACCCAGATGATTGAGGGAATAATTTCTTATTTCGATATTTTCTCTTTGTTTTTACGTCTGGTGTTTTAGTAAGTGGTGTCGAAGGCGATTGCTGAAACTGGCCAATTTTTGGATTTGTTTTGGGTGTTTCTGGATCTCTCTTTCCCCATGTTTCCTGGGCCGTATGATAGCTCTCCTTTTGTGGTTGTTTCTTGCTTTTTGCATTACTTGACACATTCGATGGATGATTTTTTTTCTCTTTTTTCCTGTACGATCTCTTTTGTTTAGGTCGCAGATTGCTGTGCATTCTATCAGCGAAATCGTTTACCCTTCGTCTGATTCGCTTGTAATTTTGGGAAACAAAAGCATCCGGCCTAAGGCGTTTTTTCCCTGGAAAATCTTCTTGCTTCAGTTGTCTCATAGCACCTTCAATATAACCTTCGGGTTTCGCATTGGCAGATATAAATGATAGGTAAGGGTAGTCATCTGATACGTCACGATCTTTTACTTCGGTTGTTTTTTTGTAGCGATCAAGTGATCCTAACAACACCCCTGACCACAATGGCATTTCTGGTAGGTAAGATCGGATGAAGCGAAAAAATTGAGGACAACAACTCCTGTTTGGCTTACTACTTTTGCGCTTATTAATAATAGAAATTTTATTTTCTAAAATTTGTACTATGCTAATGAAATGGTTATTGAACGGATTGTTTTTTATCGGTGCCTGTACATCGCCCGTCAGGTCTTTTTCAACTTTAATTGCTGTTTCGAATGACGATATATCGAGTTCTTGTTTTTCCATGTTATGAATCCTACCCCAAAGGTTGTGGTAGGCCGTTGTTACCATATTATTTTGATTTTCACTCAGCAAGCAGATCGCCACATTCTCTAATATGGTGTCAAATTCACCCAGAGTCCTCGCGTTGACCAACAGAGACATGCAATACATGTTAAAACGATACCAAACATCTCCAGTTTTGTCTTTTGAGTTTCTTTTGTTACTTTGCAGGTTGCGTTGGGCACGCGATATTGCACTCAAATTCTTATGAACAATGTGCATGAAATGACTGCATCCAACATGTGGGATCATGAGAGTCAATTCTTCGTTCTTCGCCTCCTTATGTAATATGTTGAAGGCTCGAGCGAGAAACATTTCCAGTGACTCATTGTTAAATTCTCTAAGTCCTGCTAGAATTATTGCTTTGGAATAGTCCGTGTTTAATTGTCTTGGAATGGTGACACGTCCGTTGAAAACCTTCGATTCGTCTCGCTTGAATCTTTCCAGAAAAGTACGTATGTTTGGTGTACTGTGGTCACTTGTGATCATTTCCGCAATTGGTAAAGGCGGATTTCCCTCACTGGGATGACGAAGCACCAGAGCATAATACAGTACTCTTTTCCCATTATGGTTTCCTATTATGGTTCCTGTTGCGTCTAAATACGAGACGTCCTTCCCTGAAAGCTCATGCCACAGACGAACCTGGTCTTCCGTCCACATGTAAATAATCAAAGGAATGAAGGAAATCATGTGAATAAATCCTTGCAAAACATTTGGGGGAACTTCTCGTGAACTTTCTTGTTCTATCAAAAGCTTTCGAACTTCGTCAAGGGATTGTACCATATCTTTGTGCATGTGGGATTGTTGACGACCTTCACTAGCCACCTTTCGTATTGTAGTGGCTTGAACTCCACAGCCAGATCTGTTTCCAGATGCTTTGGCATTACTTGACAATTGTTCCTTAACTTCTTGATAAACTTTAGAAGGTTTATCAGGGCCTGTATGGAATTTATCAATCATTTTTTTTCTTTCATCGTTCTGGATAAAACGAGAATGCCTCTCACCAGTGGCGTGTTTTACTGACCCCTGGTATGCAACCGTTATCCATTTATTCATGAATTGGTCTCTTCTCATAGTTAGCTTAAAGGAGCATGAACAATCTTCGAAAATACAAAAACCGGATGCTGTAAATGCGTATAAATTTGTTCTCTTACGTGACCTATCATTTTGGACAAAATGCCTTTTGAAGCGAAATGTACAAAAATCATTAGACTTTGCCACGTGCCGAGCCATTATATCCGTCCACGATGGTTTGAGTTTATATGGTTCCAAAATGCTTGGCTTGATTCTGTTCCAATCATCGTCGCTTAATTTAAAATGAGCTTCGCGCGGTATGTCTCCGAGAAAGAATGCCTTCCTTGGTAAGTTTGGACAGTCCATCATTCGACTAATTGTCTCGTATGACACCGGTGGTTTTGCGGAGTTTTGTGAGTTATCTTTTCTTTTGGTTTCGGTGTATGAGGCTTCGAGATTATCGATATGTTCACAGTCTGCTGATGTAAATTCTACATCATCAATATATTCTGAACCGCATTCCACATCTTCGTTTTCGCAAGATGATAAACTGTTGTGCATATCGTCCATTACGTTATCGTCCTCTGTGACCGTAGTCCCGTCTGCAAATATGAATCCTTCGCTCCTATTTGGAATTGTTGTTACATGACTATCCGTAGAGGACCGTGCATCCATTAAGTCTTCCACACGTTCATCTAAATCAAGTAAAGTTACATCGGGGATTTCTTCGCAGTTATTCAGCAGGTCATATAAAATGTGAGGTTTCCGTTTGAAACCAACAACTTTCGGTGTTTCTTCAACTTCGGCAAATGGAACTTGTTGTTCTGTCAATTCAGTCCCATCTTCCTCGTGTCTTCTGTATTCCTCGAGTGCTTCGTCCTCCTCGATATCCTCAACATCATAGTGCTCTTCCGCTTTCTCTTCACTATCCCACCGTCTTTCAACGTGTTCTTTCGGCTCTTGTTTAATTGAACATATTGGGCATTCGTAAGATTGTCCATCTGTGCAGTTGCTGTAATTACCTGCATCTTCAGGTGACTCTATCCTTTCTAAACCAACGCATTTAGTGTGATAATATACGAAGCAACCTTTCTTCTGACGATTGCATATGATGTACCACCCGCAATCTTCTTTTTGACAGATACAATAAACTTTGTTGTCGTTGCTGTTGGGAGTATACACATTGGGTACGCGTCTTTTCCTTTTGGACACTCTATACTGCTTAATTGTCTTATGTTTTTCTCTATCTTCGCCATGTTCCTTATCCTCTCTATTTTCACTGTTTTCGTGTGTGTATTCATCGTGATGTTTAACTTTTTTGCGCTTATCAACTCCATCATCCACTTTTTCTTTATCTTCCACGCATTCATTGTATTCCTCGAGTTCTTCATCTTCTTCCGACTCTCCGATTCCCTCGAGTTCGTTATATTCCACTTCTTCGTGTTTTTTATCTTGACAGATTTCTTCGGTTACTTGCACTTCTTCCTCGTATCCTCTGTATTCCTCGAGTTCTTCATCTTCTTCCGACTCTCCGATTCCCTCGAGTTCGTTATATTCCACTTCTTCGTGTTTTTTATCTTGACAGAGTTCTTCGGATACTTGTACTTCTTCCTCGTATCCTCTGTATTCCTCGAGTTCTTCATCTTCTTCCGACTCTCCGATTCCCTCGAGTTCCTTATATTCCACTTCTTCGTGTTCTTTATCTTGACAGGGTTCTTCAGTTACTTGTACTTCTTCCTCGTGTCCTCTGTATTCCTCGAGTTCTTCATCCTCCTCGAGATCCACAACGTCATCGATCTCTTCCGCTTTCTCTTCACTTTCCCACCGTCTTTCATCGTGTTCTTTTGGTTCTTGGTTAATGAAACATATTGGGCATTCGTAAGATTCTCCATCTGTGCAGTTGTTGTAATTAGTTGCGTCTTCAGGTGACCCGCAATCTTCTTTTTGACAGATACAATAAACTTTGTTTTCGTTGCTGTTGGGAGTATACACATTGGGTGCGCGTATTTTTCTTTTGGTTATTTTTATTTTGCGATGCTTAGTTATTACAGAGGAATTTGCTATACCTGTTTCTAAAGGAGGGAAATCTTCATAATGCATTTGAAATCTATCTACATTTTTGGCTTCAGTATTGCATTGCATATCTATGTGCACATCAGTAACTTTCTTACCCATCTGATTTTCATGTGCCGAGCCACTACGATCGTCATCAACGGGGATTGTTGCACCGATTCCCTATAACAAATATTCCAAAGTAACCATTATACATTGTCGTCGTAAAGTGCTGAAGACTGCATAGGTGGGAATCTTAAATTACTCCCGGTAAAAAACACGATACTTCAATATCATTTAAAAATATTAAGCATGGACTAATGGGCAAGTGCGTTCAAAAAACTGCACTCTAGCTTAACAATCTATAATGGTTATTACATAATAAATGGGAAATGGTCGCCAGCACTTATTATTATATTATTATTATTATTATTATTATTATTATTGCACTCAATTACAAAATTTGTGAACATACTAAAACGAAGATTAATTATGTATAACTATATTTACATGTGTGAGTTAACACAGTATCAAAACCAGCTAGAGTAAAACTACTAATGTTAAATTCAACTAATAATATACTTATGCAGTAGCCTAATGCAAACACTCGAGGGAGTTTTGAAGAATTAGAAAGTAGATACTTATCATTAACTTCACAATACATTAACAGTTCATTTTGTAACCAAACGATAGAGACCATACTCGGAAAACATTGGATAGGCACGCTTCCGTATTTTCACTTTTCGATAGGTTAAAAACTATTCTCCATCTTTAATTCACTGTTCCATTGGCTCCGATATATCATTACTGCATTCCTTAGTATTGTTACTTACTAACATTTTTGGTGAGTATGATAGCAAGTATCTATTTCGTACAGGCGTAGTATATACAATAACAGGAAAAATACAATTTGAGTCATCTCTAGCAAAAGCTATATCAACCAAATAGACCTTCTATTTCACTGGATAAGGTTTCACAGCTTCTTCCACAAAAACCAGAGCCTGCAGAAATCTAGTACGCTGTATCTATATATATATATTATATATATATTATATATATATATATATATATATATATATATATATATATATATATATATATATATATATATATATATATATATATATATATATATATATATATATATATATATATATATATATATATATATATATATATATATATATATTCGCATTGTAGTATTGTTTTTATTTGTAGGGTATAAATGACGAAATTGAAATTTCCAACTCTTTTGAAAGTCTAGAGGACGAATTGGTATGTCATTGTACCTAATTGTTTTGAACGACTAAATTATGAAGCTTAACATTGTTTGTCATAATGTCATTAGGATTTTCAAAGTGCAAACGCCCATCAATTCCAAGAACGATTGGATAATGTTATATGGGAGAATAGCGTAAGTTAATAGATATAGATATAGATAAATAGATATAGATAGATATATATATATATATATATATATATATATATATAAATATATATATATATATATATATATATATATATATATATATATATATATATATATATATAATGTTTACTATTTATATAGCGCAAATTAGCATGTGTATATGATCAAATGCGCGTTACAACATCGGCGATTTATTCTATTATATTCAGTACCTAGTATCCAGTACTCCAATCAATTAACCTTAGCTATTTATTTTTACAGTTTTTATCATCATTAGTTTTCCTAACTATTTATCCTAACCCGCCCTGTCAACTTCCCTGTGGGAGGAAACCGGAGAAAACCCACGCATTGTAGTATTGTTTTTATTTGTAGGGTATAAATGACGAAATTGAAATTTCCAACTCTTTTGAAAGTCTAGAGGACGAATTGGTATGTCATTGTACCTAATTGTTTTGAACGACTAAATTATGAAGCTTAACATTGTTTGTCATAATGTCATTAGGATTTTCAAAGTGCAAACGCCCATCAATTCCAAGAACGATTGGATAATGTTATATGGGAGAATAGCGTAAGTTAATAGATATAGATATAGATAAATAGATATAGATAGATATATATATATATATATATATATATATATATATATATATAAATATATATATATATATATATATATATATATATATATATATATATATATATATATATATATATATATAATGTTTACTATTTATATAGCGCAAATTAGCATGTGTATATGATCAAATGCGCGTTACAACATCGGCGATTTATTCTATTATATTCAGTACCTAGTATCCAGTACTCCAATCAATTAACCTTAGCTATTTATTTTTACAGTTTTTATCATCATTAGTTTTCCTAACTATTTATCCTAACCCGCCCTGTCAACTTCCCTGTGGGAGGAAACCGGAGAAAACCCACGCTTGAGCTTTTCCGCCTAAAAAGCGTGTTATAAGAAGCTGTTCTGTTCCTAAATGTGGATAATATATCAAACTACCACTTAGTCGTGCCTTCGCCACATTTAACGAATACTCGCTTTCGAACTGTCGCAAATCTATTCCGTTAAAGTTTGTTGACATGTGGGGTCCCCAACGTTTGAAATATCACACATGCGCAGAACGGACTGGACTCACCTTTAATCATTTAGGGGATAAAACGCAGAATATTATCTTTTGTAGTTTTACTATTTTTTTGCGTAAATTGTTCACAACGCCGTCGGTCTGTCGGGATAATTCCCCTTCCTAATTTTGTTTTACGTGAAATATATTAGTAATGGCTTGCAAATAGACTTGTACAGTAGTTATAAAACAGTATAATTGTTATTGACACTACAATTATAACCAGGATTCCAAAGTGAACCCCAGTGCATCGGAGTATGAAAAAGGTTGTTATAGTGTCTTTCCGGTAAAGGGGGGTGTCAGGGCGTGTCCCCCAGGGAAATTTCAAATTTTGAAAATCCCATATGTGGTTTTGCGGCAATTCCTGGACGAATTTTTGTAGAATTATGCCATTAGATAATTGTTAGTATTGTCCTTTTTGGCGTTTATATCGTGCTTATAATTATTGTCATTCAATGTTTAACTATTTTGAAAATACACACAGTTACAGCATCACAGGTTTACCGAACGTACTAAATGGAAACTAAAGACAGAAAAACACCTATTTCAAGATTTGTATATGAGGTTTTCCGTACGTTTTTATGAGTTATATATGTTGTTTTGTCATCTGTAGGCCATATAGGCGTTGTTAAAACGATATGATGTATCAACGTAATCACCTTTTACTGCTGAATATTAAATTAGAAATGAGTTAATCTTTCTAAAACGATTGTAGTACATGTAAAATAGTCCGTATTAAGCCGCAGTTCGATCCAGAAGTTGATGCCGTCCTGAACACGTCAATATGCTCTTAGATATAGTTTATAGAACAAGAACGGCATTTAGATATATTTTCTTGTAAATCATTCAATTTCTTTTAAAATAAATCTCTAAATTCCTTTTCTCCGAAAGCATTTTCTCAAAAAAACATGGCGACGGGCAACGTATCCCAGCTTCGCCGGGCCCCTTACCAGGTCCAGGGCCCTGTGTATTTTGGCCCCTCTGCCACCCGCTCTCGCCGGTCCTGCATGGAAACAAGTTTAGAAGGAATGTACGTAGCTAATGAATGTAAAATAAACGAAAAATAAAGGAATTTATGGCAAACGCTCTCGAATTACTGCAAAATTGTAATGTTTGGGGTTCATTGTTGAATGTGCATGCGTGTGTGTGGTGTGTGGTGTGTGTGTGTGTGTGTGTGTGTGTGTGTGGGGGGGGGGGGTAGTGATACCTGTCGCAGAGCGTCACATGGGGGAGGGGGGTGTTAAAAATCAGCAAAAAAAGCATCACGTTTTTTGTGTACGGCTCCTTAGTCTGTTCTCACAAGACTGAGTAGTTTGACGATTGACACGCGCCCGCGATACTGTACGGCACCAGCACTGAAAAACCTTTCGGGCGGGATTTTGAAAATTTTACTTAAGGGGCGGAAGTGTGTACTACTAGGCGCGCCCGCCTGGCGCCGCCCGGTATGAGCACATCCCTGTATACACACACATGCACACATACATACATACATACATACGACATAGCGATTTTATTGTCACATTTTCAGTATATATATATTTTATATATATTTATGTGTTACGTGTATACGCAGCATACCAAGCACGCGTAGTTCACATGAATGACATTCGTTGCACAAATTTGAAATTACAAATAGTAAGTTATACTTATTTTAGTTATAAACTATTATTAATTCTATTAGAGTATTTGTAGTGTTTCTCAAAGTGATCCTGAAGAAAATCGAAAATATTGTTTTCTTCCGTGTTAAACATCGCCATTTTTGTTCTGCGATACTCAGGTCATTCGCATCGCGTACTGTAACTTAATGGCCTGATTTTTAAAGTGCTTCTGTCATTGATAGCATTGGTAAGAATGAGAAAGTTGCATCTGAGTGAGGTGGAGTGCAGAGTGACGAGAGCCAGGAATGTGAAATTTATATGTGAGTTACGAGTGTGAACAGTAAAAAATTAAGGGTTAAATTTAGGTTAAGGCATTAGATTAAATAGGGACGATTGACGATTAACATTTGGTACAAACTCAAGTGTAAAGAATTTGTAATCCATTTAGTATAGGACATTAGCCAATCAGATCATGTGAGAAGAGAGCGTTGGTATGATAAATGTGCGTGTGTGCGTGATGTGGTGAGAGTCCAAAATACAACTGAGATAGTGAGTGTGTGAGCGCGAGGACAACCTTGGCATTGTGAATATTTACTTATAAATAAAAACTAAATGAACCAAACCGTGATTGTGTGGTAAATTCCAAACTGATATCAATTTCCCACAAGATATTATCGCATTACTTTTATGTTGTTATCTACCTTTCAAGATCGTTGCTATGACCAAAATAAGTCTATAGAAGATAACATTTTTTGCTATATTTCATATTTGCTCTGCCATTTCTCGCGTTTCCTTCGGGCTTTTTAACAATTTCAATTTATTTTTTCCATTTTATCCGATTATCAGTAAATTTCCCGCCAAATTAGCAACCAGCATGATGGCGATCATAAAACCTTGGAGAGCCATACCTTACGTGAATTGGGACAGCCGCTGCAACCATCCATAAGGCTAAATATAGTGACAGCAACTCTTTTCTCTTTCAAAACCGACTGGATTAGTGATATACTCGATAAACCTCGCAATCTGTAGATTGTAGGAGCTGGATACGTTTTGTACCCATTTTCTCTATGCACACGGCTTATTGAGATTTTTCTGATTAAAGTAAAGGGCCTGTTCATGTGAAACCGTGATTAACACCTGCGCAGACCAACGTATCTATAATTTTACACAACACATATATATTATATTCTTATAATAACTTCGATTGTTACCTTTCGTCTTACGGCTTCAGCGGCACGACGCGCTTGTTGGTCAAAGTATATATCCCATATGTTATTATTATTTCTGCGCCACATATTGTACATGGCATGTCGTATTAAAACAGTATTTTCCAGGCCATATTTTCGAACCACCATTCCCCAGTAGCCATGAGCCTTTCTCCAACCTTCGTTATTGTCACCAGAACATTCGAGCATAGCTTTTACGATTTTGTTCACATCAAATGAGTGGTGTTTTACTTTAGAGAACACCTAGCGATACAGAAACAACAAGTTATTTTGTAAATACAGTTTGAAACGAAATACTTTAAAGTTTGAATTCATATTAAACACTTACCATATCTGCAATTAATTTAGATTCCTAACCAATGAGTATAAACTGGTTTTTTATGCGCTAGAACGTTCGGGCTGCAGAGGTTAAGTAAAAAATGTAATCTGATATATCGATAACAATGAAGAATTCGAACATTTATAGATGGGATGACGACTGACGAGTGATTGTTCCAGGGTGTGGAAAAAGTAAAACCGCATTCATTGGGTAACTTGAATCACTTGACGTTGGATCACAGTAGGAGTGTACATAACAGGGATAGTGACACCGGAGGGTCAACGTCGAACATGGAGGTGGAACGGCGGGGGGAGGATCGCAAAGGTTAAATATAAGGTCTTTTTCTTGTTCGTCTCTATTTGTAACTCTAACATGCTAAAAATTTTGGTTAATTTTCTACAAATTATTTGACATTCCCAGCGAAATATTGCTGGACTTTGTCCTTCTGCTCTGATTCCAATCTATCGCACCGTCAATGTCACGCCCTGCAGCTGACATATTATCAGAGTAATCCCTTCGCGAATGATGTCAGGAAGCGACACAGCAACTGAACTCTGACGGCTGTGATGATATTCTGCATGTTCTCCTAGAGAATTTTTTTTTAAACGGAGCTTCTGATAAATACCAAGCAGTATCCAACCATTTTATTTGAACGCCATTCTCTTAAAGCAAAAAGGTGGCGAACCCAACAGCAGAAATTTTAGAAACGAAATACATAATTTCAGAGATTTTAATTTAGCAACGAAATTTCTATTTAACTGCGCCGTAAATTAAAACTCAGAGCTTTTTTAGGACACGTGAATGCCCCAGACCCTAACGCAAAGCAGAGAGACAAGCAATTGACATTTGGCGGAACATTGAGCGTCAGCTAGATTTGTACCACGTGACCGTGGCAGGTATAATATGGAATTTCCCTCTGTGGAGGGGTATACGCCTTCAGTACTAGAGGGAAATTCACTCACATCCGACTCGAGTATCACGCGCGAAACCAAATAACAAAACGAGCCTGTAAACAATGGAGGAACAACAAGACGTTTCAAGACGCGTCTAGACGTTTCAAGACAGCATTCAAGATTGTTTCGGTATAATATGTAATTTATAGACCCTCCGCTCTGGGAATTCGTCGAAATATTACCCCTTGGGATGATATATCCCTCGTAATATTTCGTTGAACCACCCCCCCCCCCCCCCCCCCTCGCTCTGTGTCTTAATCCAACTTGAAAAAACTTGTTTCCTTCGATTTCTTCGTTTTGTAATACCAATTAGCTCTCTTGCCCGAGACCAAAAGCCGGTCATGTTTAACGTTCGCGTAAATCTTTCTTAGGCCTGATCCAGTCACGCAACTACTACCGTTAGAAAGACCATTAAATTCTGTGCAACATATGTAAATTAAAAAAAATCGTATAAAATAGCGCCCGAGAAAATAGTAATTTTATCTGAGATGGTCGGAAATAACAAATTACACTATACCAATTAGCTCTCTTACCCGAGACCAAAAGCCGGTCATGTTTAACGTTCGCGTAAATCTTTCATAGACCTGGTCCAGTCACGCAACTACTACTGTTAGAAAGACCATTAAATTCTGTGCAACATATGTAAATTAAAAAAAATCGTATAGAATAGCGCCCGAGAAAATAGTAATTTTATCTGAGTAAGTCGGAAATAACAAATTACACTATACCAATTAGCTCTCTTGCCAGAGACCAAAAGCCGTTCATGTTTAACGTTCGCGTGAATCTTTCTTAGGGTTGGTCCAGTCACGCAACTACTACCGTTAGAAAGACCATTAAATTCTGTGCAACATATGTAAATTAAAAAAAATCGTATAGAATAGCGCCCGAGAAAATAGTAATTTTATGAGAGATAGTCGGAAATAACAAATTCCATTATACCAATTAGCGCTCTTGCCCGAGTCCAAAAGCCGGTCATGTTTTTTAACGTTCGCGTGAATCTTTCTTAGGCCTGGTCCAGTCACGTAACTACTACCGTTAGAAAGACCATTAAATTCTGTGCAACATATGTAAATTCAAAAAAATCGTATAGAATAGCGCCCGAAAAAATAGTAATTTTATCTGAGTTAGTCGAAAATAACAAATTACACTATACCAATTAGCGCTCTTGCCGAGACCAAAAGCCGGTCATGTTTAACGTTCGCGTGAATCTTTCTTAGGCCTAGTCCAGTCACGCTACTACTACTGTTAGAAAGACCATTAAATTCTGTGCAACATATGTAAATTAAAAAAAATCGTATAGAATAGCGCTCGAGAAAATAGTAATTTTATCTGAGATAGTCGGAAATAACAAATTACACTATACCAATTAGCGCTCTTGCCCGAGTCCAAAAGCCGGTCATGTTTTTTAACGTTCGCGTGAATCTTTGTTAGGCCTGGTCCAGTCACGTAACTACAACTGTTAGAAAGACCATTAAATTCTGTGCAACATATGTAAATTTAAAAAAATCGTATAGAATAGCGCCCGAAAAAATAGTAATTTTATCTGAGTTAGTCGAAAATAACAAATTCCATTATACCAATTAGCGCTCTTGCCCGAGACCAAAAGCCGGTCATGTTTAACGTTCGCGTGAATCTTTCTTAGGCCTGGTCCAATAACGTAACTACCACTGTTAGAAAGACCATTAAATTCTGTGCAACATATGTAAATTTAAAAAAATCGTATAGAATAGCGCCCGAAAAAATAGTAATTTTATCTGAGATGGTCGGAAATAACAAATTACACTATACCAATTAGCTCTCTTACCCGAGACCAAAAGCCGGTCATGTTTAACGTTCGCGTAAATCTTTCGTAGGCCTGGTCCAGTCACGCAACTACTACCGTTAGAAAGACCATTAAATTCTGTGCAACATATGTAAATTTAAAAAAATCGTATAGAATAGCGCCCGAGAAAATAGTAATTTTATCTGAGATGGTCGGAAATAACAAATTACACTATACCAATTAGCTCTCTTACCCGAGACCAAAAGCCGGTCATGTTTAACGTTCGCGTAAATCTTTCGTAGGCCTGGTCCAGTCACGCAACTACTACCGTTAGAAAGACCATTAAATTCTGTGCAACATATGTAAATTAAAAAAAATCGTATAGAATAGCGCCCGAGAAAATAGTAATTTTATCTGAGATGGTCGGAAATAACAAATTACACTATACCAATTAGCTCTCTTACCCGAGACCAAAAGCCGGTCATGTTTAACGTTCGCGTAAATCTTTCTTAGGCCTGGTCCAGTCACGCAACTACTACTGTTAGAAAGACCATTAAATTCTGTGCAACATATGTAAATTAAAAAAAATCGTATAGAATAGCGCCCGAAAAAATAGTAATTTTATCTGAGTTAGTCGAAAATAACAAATTCCATTATACCAATTAGCGCTCTTGCCCAAGACCAAAAGCCGGTCATGTTTAACGTTCGCGTAAATCTTTCGTAGGCCTGGTCCAGTCACGCAACTACTACCGTTAGAATGACCATTAAATTCTGTGCAACATATGTAAATTAAAAAAAATCGTATAGAATAGCGCCCGAGAAAATAGTAATTTTATCTGAGATGGTCGGAAATAACAAATTACACTATACCAATTAGCTCTCTTACCCGAGACCAAAAGCCGGTCATGTTTAACGTTCGCGTAAATCTTTCTTAGGCCTGGTCCAGTCACGCAACTACTACTGTTAGAAAGACCATTAAATTCTGTGCAACATATGTAAATTAAAAAAAATCGTATAGAATAGCGCCCGAGAAAATAGTAATTTTATCTGAGTAAGTCGGAAATAACAAATTACACTATACCAATTAGCTCTCTTACCCGAGACCAAAAGCCGGTCATGTTTAACGTTCGCGTAAATCTTTCGTAGGCCTGGTCCAGTCACGCAACTACTACTGTTAGAAAGACCATTAAATTCTGTGCAACATATGTAAATTAAAAAAAATCGTATAGAATAGCGCCCGAAAAAATAGTAATTTTATCTGAGTTAGTCGAAAATAACAAATTCCATTATACCAATTAGCGCTCTTGCCCAAGACCAAAAGCCGGTCATGTTTAACGTTCGCGTAAATCTTTCGTAGGCCTGGTCCAGTCACGCAACTACTACCGTTAGAATGACCATTAAATTCTGTGCAACATATGTAAATTAAAAAAAATCGTATAGAATAGCGCCCGAGAAAATAGTAATTTTATCTGAGATGGTCGGAAATAACAAATTACACTATACCAATTAGCTCTCTTACCCGAGACCAAAAGCCGGTCATGTTTAACGTTCGCGTAAATCTTTCTTAGGCCTGGTCCAGTCACGCAACTACTACTGTTAGAAAGACCATTAAATTCTGTGCAACATATGTAAATTAAAAAAAATCGTATAGAATAGCGCCCGAGAAAATAGTAATTTTATCTGAGTAAGTCGGAAATAACAAATTACACTATACCAATTAGCTCTCTTACCCGAGACCAAAAGCCGGTCATGTTTAACGTTCGCGTAAATCTTTCGTAGGCCTGGTCCAGTCACGCAACTACTACCGTTAGAAATACCATTAAATTCTGTGCAACATATGTAAATTAAAAAAAATCGTATAGAATAGCGCCCGAGAAAATAGTAATTTTATCTGAGTAAGTCGGAAATAACAAATTCCACTATACCAATTAGCTCTCTTGCCCGAGACCAAAAGCCGGTCATGTTTAACGTTCGCGTGAATCTTTCTTAGGCCTGGTCCAGTCACGCAGCTACTACCGTTAGAAAGACCATTAAATTCTGTGCAACATATGTAAATTTAAAATAATCGTATAGAATAGCGCCCGAGAAAATAGTAATTTTATCTGAGTAAGTCGGAAATAACAAATTATACACTATACCAATTAGCTCTCTTGCCCGAGACCAAAAGCCGGTCATGTTTAACGTTCGCGTGAATCTTTCTTAGGCCTGATCCAGTCACGCAACTACTACCGTTAGAAAGACCATTAAATTCTGTGCAACATATGTTAATTACAAAAAATCGTATAGAATAGCGCCCGAGAAAATAGTAATTTTATCTGAGTTGTCGGAAATAACAAATTATACACTATACCAATTATAGCGCCGTTGCTCGATACTTGAAGCGCCGTTCATGTTTAACGTTCGCGTGAATCTTCCTTAGGCACGATCGAGTTAAGCGACTACTACCGTTAGGAAGATAATTAAATTCTCTACAACGTATTTAAATTTAAAGAAATCATATAGAATAGCGCCTTTTATAAAGTCGAAGCGTATCGTCTGCCCAAACAGCAGTCAGGTTCACACGGATGGCTACCCTCTGAATCGACGGCTGAATCGAAGGCTGAATCGACGGCTGAATCGAAGGCTGAATCGACGGCGTACTTCACAGTGGTTGCTAGATCTAAGGGAGGCTTAAAGGAGTACTCCAGTCAAAATGCAAGTGGGGTTTATATGACAGATATTACTGGCCTTAGACTAGTCCAGAAGTTTCTTTTGTTAATTCGACTTCGTTAAGGAAATATCGCTCCACAAAATCTGAGAATTGGCGATTTGAACGCGGCCATGTTGTCATTTTAGAGTAGGCTCGGATAGTCAGCGGAATCTCGCATATGACGTCACTGCGTGATAAAGCAACAAGCGCCGCTGTTCTCAAAGTACTATCAACATGAGTGATGCCGGATGAGAGTTATTCTGAGGGAGATTTTTCTAGTTCAAGCCACTCAAACCCGTCAGAGGATGATCTAGATGGCTTGTTGGAGGAAAACGTTCAGTTATGTCAAATCCACGGATATCAATTTCAACCCAGACGGGATTCCGAAGTCCGAAGATGGCAGTCAGGATGATCATGATCATGATGACAATGTCAATGGTGAACCAAGTGTTCCTGCTCGACTGAACAACTTGGATTGGTAAGTTCGAGTCTCTTTGTTGTTAATTTATTGTGTGCTTGTCTATCAAAATAACGAATTATCGGGTTTTCGATCGTTTATTGACGTCGCTCGGGTGTTCACAACTTCACGTCATGAATTCAATGAATTTCAAGGACAAGTCGAAGAAACATCAGACAGACAAGCTGTTCTCTCATAATTTCAGGTGTATTTGTGAATACTTGGAGACGAGTAAACTAGTAAAGAATTAACTAAATAGTATTTATCTAACCAGTCATGTCCATGTATCTTCAGTTTTATTAGCGAAATCTTCACAAATGTTTGTTAATTATAGCTTGTTTTGGTTGTTTTGGAATTGGGGCTATGCATTTATTTTGTTGTGGCGGATTATATTCGATATTCAATTTCCCTTTGTGAATATGCATAACATGAGTTAAGTCGGCAAATGTTTTAATGCCTTGATATGTACTGCCACTAAACAGAATAGTAGCTGGAATTAACAAATTACCAGCAGCTACTCCATTTACTATATACAGGTTGTGTTGGCCATTTAAGGCAGGTAGTCTTCATTAACTAGAGTAAAAGTAAGCGGATTCATATTGTTTTGCATCCTCATGGGAATACAAAACAATACGAATCCGATTACTTTTGCTCTAGTGTAAACGCAGCCTAAAATGTTTTGTTTTGCTCTGAAAAGCTTTGCAAGTTGGCTTTCAAAAACAATAACCTTTTTTCTTCAGTTACAGTGACCTGGTTCTCTTCATTATCAGTATCATTGTTCTCACCACTACTGTATGGAGCAATAGCATGTGTTGGGATATCAAAATTAGCATCGGATTCATCTTCGCTGCTTTCATCGTCAACAACCAATACCTCAGATGTTTGGCCTGCTGTTTGTGATGGAATGGCTGAACAATAAGTGTGATCTTCCAGAGCACTTTTTTTGTTGTTAGATCCTTTTTTGCTGATGGAGTGCTACACATGATTGCCTCCCTTATTCAAAGTAGTATTATCAGTCTGAGTTACCACTGACCTAAAGCATTTTTTGTTTTTTAAATGAGGTTGAATAGCAATCTCTTCACAGTTCACGAGAATTGGTATTGGTAAAACTGAGGTGCTTTCTTGAATTGTCATTTGTCACTTCACTTATGTCATTCTCAATAGCTAATGCCTCTTCTTCTGGCTTCTGTAAATCACAAGTTGCAACTTTTTACATGCAGTCATAGTACGAATTAAATATTATATAGAGTTTCTACTTCTCACATTTTTGGTGTTGTACTAATTTTGTTAGTTTCTGTTTATATTTATTTACCTCACTCTCACAAGCTTCAATTTGCCTTATGAAATAAAATATTTGTAACCTCAGAGAAACAATTAAATTTGCTGTTATTATTCTTGTATATATTTGTACTAATAGTTTATTAGAATTATATTTACCTCACTCTCACAAGCTTCAATCTGCCTTAATAATAATAATAATAATAATAATAATAATGCTTCAATCTGCCTTAATAATAATAATGATGCTTCAATCTGCCTTAATAATAATAATAATGCTTCAATCTGCCTTAATAATAATAATAATGCTTCAATCTGCCTTAATAATAATAATAATGCTTCAATCTGCCTTAATAATAATAATAATGCTTCAATCTGCCTTAATAATAATAATAATGCTTCAATCTGCCTTAATAATAATAATAATGCTTCAATCTGCCTTAATAATAATAATAATGCTTCAATCTGCCTTAATAATAATAATGCTTCAATCTGCCTTAATAATAATAATCATAATAATAATGCTTCAATCTGCCTTAATAATAATAATAATAATAATGCCTTCGACTGGATGCGCGTATTGCATTCTTCTTGGGGTTTTCAAAGGTAAATACTGTTGGCACTGCAGAAGGTTTCAAAGTTTTGGGCTTTTTTCGGCCACATATTTCGCTAGTCTTCGAACATTTCGCAACCAAACGCTCTTGATCGGTCCGCGAGACAGCCTGTGTAACTAACACCCATCACTTTAGTCTTTCTCGAATTGTTCGAACACATTGGCACCATAGAGTGCGGAATTTTATCAATATTTATCACGTCTAATTTGCATGCAAAGCGAATACAAAGAGAAGATAGCTTTTTTAATTTCACTGGTTCTGTCACGCAGTGACGTCATATTTGGGACTCCGCTGACAATCCGCGCCTGCTTGTAAACATGTAATGGCGACCTTCAATTTCCAATTTTGAGCAGCGATATTTCCTTAACGATGTCGAATTAACAAAAGAAACTTCGGGACTAGTTTAAGGCCAGTAATATCTTTCATATAAACCCCACTTGCATTTTGACTGGAGTACTCCTTTAAAGTGGGCTGGAGCGAGGGATGCCAAGGGAGACTAATGGATCGTGTAAACGGATAAGTAAGGTAAGGGACCTAATGTAGGTGGATTGATTATATAGTGCCGGATCCACTATATGACGGTACTAAACCACTATATGGCCCTGGGCCTATTATCACTTCAAAGGTCGATCATCGTTTCAAAGGTGGGTCATCAGTTCAAAGGTTGATCATCACTTCAAAGGTATACTGTCCTCATCAAGTAGACACAACATCGATTTGTCCAGCTTGCTGCGCCATAGGGATGAGACAGCGTCTATATCAACAGTAAAACGTTTATCTCGCCAATCACGGTTGAGCCGTATATCCAGCGGTGTATCCTAATATTGGTGTTACTTGGTGTACTCTGAATTAAAGTTTTTTGGCGTGACTTAAAGTTTTTTGGCGTGGATTAAAGTTTTTTGGCGTGTATGGGCCACCGTAGAAATCTCAGTCATCCAGTTATCTTGGAGAGAATCTTTGCATTAATTTGCGGGTTTACAGGTCTCGTAAATGCTTTTCAGACTGCGATTCATTGACAATAAAACGCGCCGAAATCGCTTTAATTCGCTATTTATACGCCATAAAATTAGTAAAAAAAGTGATTAAAACGGCATTTAAAAGTCTTAACAGACGACAGGCCAAACTGTAAACAATGCGATGGATATTGCGAAAACACTTCGTGTGAACGGAGTGCCAAAACGACAAAATTGAAAACGACACATAATGACCCTGAAGAGCCCGCGATCAGTCATCGGTTTCATTGTGGCGTGAGTATTGAATTTTTGTTGGTGTGAATTGGGATTTTGTGTGTGAAAATTAGACCAAATGCAATTAAACTCAGCCAATCGAAAACTCAGCCAAAGGAGAGTTTAGTTTCGCTCCTGTGGCTGTATTGACGTCAATGATTTCAATAGTGATGTTACTGAAGTGTCAACTTCCTTCGTCCTTTCCAAGTCGGCGCGCAGAAGAATCCAAAGGGAAATATACATAAAGGTTAGCTGTCTCGTCTTTCTTTTGTCTTATTGAATAAAGCTTGGAATCCATCTTGCAAAAGTCGAGAATACAAGGAGTCAAACAAGGTCTGTACAGTAAACTATTTTTCGATTTTTCTGCTATTTTCGCCTGGCGTTCGCTTGAAACATTCAAAATGTTTAGAAGAAATTGCTTGAGAAATCCCAAGAGCAATACATGACATGTAGTATGTCAGGGGTAGAAATGTTAAAAATTGTTTACCTGTCCCTATGACAGGTAGTATATATTTTTACCTGTCTCTTTCATTTTTAACCTGAACAAAAGTGAGTCGCTATTTTCACCTTGATTTTTAATATCAACAAAAAATGTAATTACAATCACTGTCAGTGTATGACTGTATGTGATATCTGACATGTGGTAGACTATTAATTTGCTGGCACCATATCTTAATTGTTGAACCTTTTTTGGTCTTGGTCCATAAGCATCAACAAGTCTTCTTGGATTTTTGGCTTCAACCCTCCACAGTTTAATGGCAGGTTCTGGATCAAAGTTCTGGACAATGGAATTGCACAGTGCAAGATGTATCAGATCGTTCAATGACCCTTCAGTCATTCTTGATCTCCTGATTTGACTCGATTCATGAGGCTGAAACCACGTTCAACACAAGCTGTTCAATAAATTAAAACCAACAAGATCTTCACCAAGCTTAATATGTTGTGTAATTCAGCTGAGTCTCCTTTCTTCCTCGATATTTTAGGCCAGAACTTTTTTATTGAATGTAAATTGTAAATTTTCGTAAATATTGTAAATTGTAAATTGTAAATTTTATAACTCTCTGCCTGAAGAGATTATCAATTTGGTTTCTTTTTCTTTATTTACATCTAAATTAAAAAAGTATTTAAGTTCTGAATATGGAAACGTGCTTGCATCTTAACTAATATCTTATTCTTCTTTACTTCATTATACTTACTGATATACAGTATCAATTGCTAGCTTCATATTATTTTATTAATATTATTCAATCTGAGCCTCAGAGGTAGTCTAAATTTCAATAAGCCTTTTGGTTTCTTTTTAGACTTCCTCGCCACTAACACCATGTATATTATTTATTTAAGTATGGCAAATTCAATGGCAAATTCAATAAAATTCAATTCAAATTCAAAAAATTCAAAAATTCCCTCCTTGTTTGTGGTTTGTAGCACATTTACTACATATTCCCAGAGGGGAACCCTTTCTTCTTCTATCTGTTCTGGATCATAGCACTTAGATAACAAAAGGTCAGAGAAATGACAGACCAGTTGCTCGATTTCAACTTTTCCATACTGTGAAATGTCGTCCCCGTCACTATCTGGCAATCTGCTTACATCAAATATAGAAACAAGGGACATTTCTTGTTATTCTGGTGAACAACCACGGGCGGCCATTTTCCCATCGTTCTCCAAACTTGAAAGTGCGTTTACATTTTGCCAACGGAGACACTTCTTGAATTGACGTGGAATCTGCAGAAGTAGTGGTCGCATCTGTTATATCTGCTTCCTCAGGTGCATGATTACGTTAAATGAGAAAACGATCCATAGAATTTAAGCCATTTTGTCTCGCGTCACGCAACGTTGATCGTGTAAACTTTTGTCATGCGCTCAGTCTCTGCCTGTCGCAAGCGACAGGTAGATGTTTTTTTTGCCTGTCACTTGTAAAATCTACCTGAAAATGACAGGTAGACAGGCGTTATTTCGATGCCTGGTATGTACATGTGTATTTATTATCATGCTACACTCATTCGTTTCTAAAGATAGAACATATAAATATTGTTTTGATTTATATTGTAGGGTAATGTATCAAGCACAACCAGGCTACCCAGCACAACCAGGTAATTGTTGGTAGTTTTGATGAATATATATATATATATATATAAAAGTAGAGTGCTGCGTAGACAGTGTTTTGAATATATAGCAAAGTGAAAAGGTGGTAAACTGCCAAGAATTTAGTGACGAGATACTGACGTTTCGAGCGGAGCCCTTCATCAGAGTAAGACGTCTTACTATATATGTATATATATATATATATATATATATATATATATATATATATATATATATATATATATATATATATATATATATATATATATATATATACCTGTATATATATATATATATATATTAATGTGTGTGTGATATTTACAAACTGCGCAGGAGGTCTATATCATTTAAAACCTGAGGCGATAGCCGAGTGTTTTAGAGCTGATATAGACCATACTGCAAGCTTTGTAAATGTCTTCTAAACAGAATAATTTCATGTGTTCATTGGCGTAGTAATTTTGAAAATTAACGTTATCTCCGCCGTTAAAAATGAGGGAGAAATTTTGAGCAGGTCTATATCAAATATATAGAGCCAACACGGATAGTGATTTTCCTTTGTGTTTTGCTTATGAATTATTAATTCGGATATATATATATATATATATATATAAAATGAAGCGAATAGTTTGCAATCGTCTAAGAGTGCACAATAGTACCTTGAGTGCAGTAGAGCGAATTGTATAACTTATGAACTTAAAATATTGTATATATATATATATATATATATATATATATATCATTTCAAATGAGTGATTTAAAAATGTTGTTCTACATACTACTGTAATAATGTAGAAATACAAATTGAATACTCTAAAAGGTTGGTGTACTGCCAAAATAGTGTGGACGAGGTCTAACGTTTTAAGCAAAGGCCATCTTTGTCAGAGAGTGAAATGTAAATACTGCATTTTCTATTTTAGGATCTGCACCTTCTGCTCTCCCAACAGCTAGCTTGTTTGATTCTGTGGCAGGCTATGAACAGACCACTTATGATCAAGGTAATGTAAACAGATGATACCTGCACAATTATCAAGCTCAACTCCTCAGAAAACGTTTCCGTGTCCCAGGCAGTGATAGCTAGAACCTGTAATCTCTTGTGATTCACCAGCATGAGAAGGTTACTGGTTTGATCCTTGTACAGTATGAAACTTACTCAGAAACATTTTCTGTGGATTTGAGCTTGACCATTTCGTCTATGCATTGTCTATCTAATCCAAGCTAACTCCCACATTCCCCATGTGATAATCTTAGATACAGTATAGTAAGATCTTATACTGTAAGGATCTTGCAAGATTTTCGTGAAGATCACTATAGTAATTTATATAATGTACTGTAGTCTGATAAACTGAAGCTATTGGACTATATTGCTTATTTGCTTATCTCATCTATTGTACAGTACAGTGCTGTTCTATACAATAATGTACTGTATATTAATATATACTAGCACTGTTTGTATTTTAATCTACTGTATAATATAATATTATACTGTATTGCATTACACAGTGACAGTGTTGTGCTGTACTGTACTGTACTGTACTGTACTGTACTGTACTGTACTGTACTGTACTGTACTGTACCCCGTAGAAATCCTAATTATGGTTCCTACTTAAGATCTTAACAGGATCCTATAAGATCTTAAGTAGGATCTTAAGTAGGATCTTAAGTAGGATCTTAAGTAGGATCTTAAGTAAGATCTTATTAAGATCTTACAGGATCTTATAGGATCCTATAGGATCTTGCTTAAGATCTTATAGGATCCTATAAGATCCTAATATGATCCTAACAAGATCCTATAAGATCTTAAATAGGATCTTAATTAAGATCTTACTTAAGATCTTATCGGATCTTATTAGGATCCTATCAGAATCCTATTATAATCCTATTAGGATCCTATAGGATCTTATTCAGATCCTATAAAATCTTATTTAAGATTTTAGCATAAAATATAGGATCTTAATTAGGATCCTGTATTAATTTAGGATCCTGAAGGATCCTGTTTTTAATTTAGGATCCTGTAAGATACTATTTAAGATCCTATCATAATTTAGGATCTTGTAAGATCTTAAATAGGATCCTATCATAATTTAGGATCTTGTAAGATCCTAGATAGGATCCTATCATAATTTAGGATCTTGTAAGATCTTAAATAGGATCCTATCATAATTTAGGATCTTGTAAGATCTTAAATAGGATCCTATCATAATTTAGGATCTTGTAAGATCCTAGATAGGATCCTATCATAATTTAGGATCTTGTAAGATCTTAAATAGGATCCTATCATAATTTAGGATCTTGTAAGATCCTAGATAGGATCCTATCATAATTTAGGATCTTGTAAGATCTTAAATAGGATCCTATCATAATTTAGGATCTTGTAAGATCTTAAATAGGATCCTATCATAATTTAGGATCTTGTAAGATCCTAGATTGGATCCTGTTTTTATTTAGGATCCTATAGGATCCTATAGGATCTTATAAGATCCTATAGGATCCTACTTAAGATTTCTACCAGGGACTGTACTGTACTGTACTGTACTGTACTGTACTGTACTGTACTGTGTCTGTACTGTATGTCCTACACTGCATGTAGTGTCAAGGTTTAGCAAGTTAACCATAAAATTATGATGTATATACTACGATATGGTATGTTGTATCAGGTTATCCAAACCTTAAAACAGCCATAATATTATGAGACAGTATTTGGAATCCTTGCAGCCAAAATGTCACGCTAAAAGGAATTTATTAATCCACAATGATGCTGGACTAAGTGTGACAGCATCCCTTTTCTTTGTAAGATTACTTCCCTCATCCTCCTGCTGCACCATCAATGCCTGAGCAAGAGAGACCAAATGAACAATTTGCTGGGTAAGTAATGCCATCACATTTCAAGGAAAATTAAATGGCATCATCAAATTATAATTCTATATAACAATTAAGAAGTGTACTGATACCTGTATAGTTAACAAGGACAAAGACCAAGTTAAATATCCCCTCATAGAGTGTGAATAATCTAATTGTTTTAGTAAAAATTAACTTAATACAGTGTTCGAATTAGCAGGTCGCAATTTTGCGCGCCGATTTTTGGCACTTGCGAATCGAAAATTTTATTTTTTGCAAATCGAAATTTTTTAATAACATGTATTCGTTTTCAATTTTTGCGTTCAATGTTTTGTTATTCTAAAACAATATATTTGAAACGAAGAAATATAGAAGAAATATTTACGAAAAATTGGGGACGAAATTCAATGGCCGCTATTTTGTCGTCTCATGCCCGTCAATCTTATTTACATCGCGGTTTTCACGCATGTTCTCACAAGTTTCCCTGCTGTTCACGCCACTTGAAACTTGATATCGCCACAATGGCACAGTATTCTGCCGCTCTGAACATGGTAATTAAATGGGAAAAGGACTTAAACTTTAAATTAGAAAAGGTCATCACAAATGGTAAAAGTCAGAAATTCGAAGACGGCGCGATTCAACTTTTTTTTGCGAGTCGACTTTTTCTCTAATTCGAACCATGTAATATGTTGTTATTTCTTCAATATTATTTTGATAAATAAGACATAAGCAAAACAAAAATAATAATAATAATAATAATAATAATCTTTATTGAGGAAACTTTTTCATTTACATGATTTTCAAAAGGACCTCTTATGAAAGAATAATAAAGATATGAATATATTTATTAATATTATATAAACTACTAATTGTGAATAGATAATGTTAAAAACATAAAACTATGAAGTATAAAACTATATTAAAAATCTAAAATACTACGTTTAAAACTGTGCATGTTTTGCGAATTTCTAATGTCCTTACTAAGTGTGTTGTAGTCTTTAACTGCGTGGTAACCTGTCCTCTGTTTTCCCCAGTTCCTTCTTGTTATTTTTTCCTTGATATCTTTTGACAATAAGGGTGAGTTTTTCACCATTTGAATTATTTTAATAGCACTCCGTCGAGATGACGTCAGTAGTCATGTTTGTCCGCATTTACCCATAATTATTGTGGCCATAATTTAATTGTTCGGGGCATGGATCCGACCGACCCTGTTTTTGTGAAACCAAAATAAAATAAAATTTGTAGCTATTATTGTCATTATTTACTTTGATCAAAAATTGTTTATTTTTGTGCTTTTTCAACCTCGTACCCAGGTACGCGAGCTTGTACTTTTTTTATTTCCATTTTTTCGCGACCGACCAACTCTAAAAATTTTGGAAAAAATCTGTGCCCTGAAGTATCAAATTGGTGTGGCCAGTAACAAAAGAAAATAGCTCATTTGCGATCATTTCTGAGTCAAATTTGGTTTGTTTGGTTTGTTTGTCCGCATTTTGAGCTATTAATAGCAGCCAGACGCTACGCTATTTTGCCGCAAAGGAATTATGCTGCAAAGGCAATGTACTTGTATTACATAATCAAGTCATGTATATAACTGTAACCTGAGTCTTGAAATATTTGAAATTTAATGTCTCTGAAATTGACGACATTTCCTGCAGTTTTAGAACACTTAGAAGATTCATGTGGGTTGTGGCATAAGATGGTACACATGTCACTCGCAGTTGAGGTGACCGTGAGGTATTAGGTCTGAGTCGTCTTCTGGACGATCCTTTTATTAGTATTAAGGTTAGTATTAGAAAACCATTAGGCGGGGGTTTAGAAAACCTAGGCGGGGGGGGGGGGGGGGGGGGGGGGGGGTTATAGGGTTAGGATCTAAGTTGTTTTGCGGTTAGCAGTTCCATGATGTATTTCATCATACAGGCATGTCCGATCGTAACAATCTCTCATTTCGGTCCAACCTCTCGCGGATACTAAAAAAAAAGTTGGCCAAAAGACGACTCAGACCTAGTACCTCACGGTCACCTCAACTGCGAGTGTACCATCTAGCCACTACCATTTCATGTTTAATTACATCTTTGAAAAGGGGCGTTGTAATCACACCTGATCACTGAAAACATTTTAGAATTAGAAAAAATTTTCCGTGTTTCCATCGAGTTATGGAAACACGAGTGGAAGTTTGGGAGAACGAGAAATTGCATTTATGGGAACATGAGCCCGAGTGTTTCTATAATGTATGGGAACACGGAAAGATGTTTTCTATTTCTTTTATAAAATAACACTGAGGAAATAAGTAATAAGACTCTTTTATTCAAATGATGAAAATATACATTCTCCTTACTCATGCTAGACAGCGTCGTCGGCTGCTCAAATGAACATAAACACTCTTAACTATGAAGAAAAGCATCCAATTTTCTCGTTTTTCTTCTTGCTGGCTGTCACAGAACATAGTACGTTATCGACATTTTAGCCGTTTGTGAGCAAAGGTTCGTCTTATAGTCCATTTTATAAAAATGGCGGGAAAAATCCATGTTTTCCATCGAGTTATAGAAACACGGCTTTCAGCCAATCAGCACGTGCGTTTTTAATTTATTATTGTATAAATCCATCTAGCATATTATATTATACTACATGGAAAGTATACTCGTGTATGATGTTGCAGTTTCATTTTGGGTTTGTATTATATATCCCTAGTGCTGCTGTAATTATTGCAAAAGAAGCAAGAAATACCATGTTGGACATTATGTCCTCTCAGTGTTCCTATGTGCCAAGCAAGGCCGCCAAGCAAATGGTCATCCATAACATCAAACCATCAAGTGCTTATCATGTAAGAGTTAGACAATACATTAGCCTGCATACAGACGCTCCGCTCGTGGGCGCAAAAAGGCGGCGCTAAGTAGCGTCTGTGCATCAGAGCCAAATTGTGTGTTCTGTAATTTATGCGGATTATTCGCAATGCTTATAGTAGAGTTGCTCCAAGTCTGCCTCTTGATTGTTTCTTGCGTCCGCGAGAAGACGGGTTTATTTCGAGAGTGGGTTGGTTTCGAAGACGGGTTTGTTTCAAGGTTTTGAAAAGAACCTGTCTCGAAACAAACCCGTATTCTCGAAACAAACCCGTCTTTAAACAAACCCGAAACAATCAAGAGGCAGACTTGGAGCAAGTCTATGCTTATAGCAACTAACGAGTATTCACTAAAAAGTTTAAGAAATCATATGAAGAGCAAACTTAGTTCTAATAGACAAATAGAACAAGCTGAAAAGCTAAAACGAAACAGCATAACGAGAATCAGCACTCGACGGCTACCTGGAAATATCGTATGATTAACAATTCGATTCCCGCATCTCTTCGACTGTTTGATCTCGTTTACAAAGAATACGTTAAGGCGGCTGACAAACTGTCTTCGTGGTTAAAAAAACGGAAGTAGTTCTTAACCAATTGAATATCACGTATTAACTAAATTTTCTAAGCGACCAATCATGGTCTACTATTAAATTCCTTATAGTAGCTACGTCACAGAACACGATTAACGGCGCTGGTTCATAGTCTGTTATTCAAATTTCACAGACTATGACGTAGGCTAACAATACTTGGACAATCAACAAGCTCAAATTCAGTATAAGGTTACAAGTTTGAACCCAATAGAACCACTACATCATTCTAACCATCGCTCTCCATCTGAGTCATGGGAGCTGAATGGTTAGAGCATCTCACTGGCAATCAGAAGTTATAGATTCGATTCCTGTCCAGAAATCAGGAACATTTTCTGGGAATTTGAGCTTGACGATCGTCCATGTATCGTCTGTCTACTTCAAGCTCCCACATTCACTACAGCAATGTATATACAACACATGTAAGAGTTTTATCATCTACTATACTGCTCAGAAATAACCTAACAAAAAACGCGTTCTGAACGCGTCTGAGAACGCTTTCCAAACGCGTTCCAAATTGTGTACGGAACGCGTTCCGGTTTTCAGGCTATCGATGTCGTGATCGGTTCGGCCTTATCCGGAAATTCTCGCCATTTTCCGATTCGTAGCGTCATCTTGTTTCATATCGTCGAGATATTTTACGATGGTAAAGCTTTCGTTATATACACCTCTTTCATAATGGCACCCAAATTAAATATTATTTTATATTCATTTAAATTAGCCTTTCTGACCTCGTTTGTGTGTCTGTAATTCCAAAGAATCTTTGCTTCGTAACGAGGCCAGAAAGGCTAATTTGGATGCATATTTAGACTGGCCGCCATTATGAAAGAGGTCTATGCAAGAAATGGAGTGATTTCTTTGAATCTGCTGGAGTAAAGATTCAAAAAATAAAAGATATTCCAGACGAGGAAGGAATTAAAACCTCAAAATTAAAACCACTCAAAATCTTTTTAACTTTGTTTGTTTCGATAATCGCTGTTGTTTCGTCAATGTTAAAAAACAACAACATTCTCCTTGCTGCTTGACGTAGAAGGCCACGGAAAACCATCGTAGAATAATCGAGAGAAAATCTTACTCTATGATATAAATCACCGAATTGATATGTTGCGTTCAACTTCCGATCACGGTATAGGATCGCTGATTGTTCTTGGGTGCTTTTCAACTATGATTGTGCGATTTTCGACGATGACTTTCAGTACTTATGCGCTCGCCCCGTGTTTAAAGCATTTTTAATTAGTCTAAGTAGGTAGCGTGACTGCCAACTCTCATCCACTCTCATCCACTCTCATCCTTGTTTGATCCAAGCCATCAGGCTCAAGTTCGTACATTCTTCGTATAAACGTGATTTGTTACATTGGTTAATCACTCGGAGTTTTCCGAACTCGGTAACAGCTTCCGACGGAATTTCTATCGCAATCGAAACGTGTTCTGGAACGCGTCCGGAACGCGTTCTGGACGAGAACGCAGCGTTAGGTTATTTCTGAGAAGAAATATCCATTCCCAGAAGTTTTAATTCAAGATTTACATCCTCAATTTCAGAGAATCTGTAGTTTTTTCCAATAAGCACTATTTACTGTGATTACTGGTAATATATTGAAATCTCTCTATTTTTGACAGTACAAGTTATCAACATTCACTGAGTCTCGCTCAACATCCTGGCAAGTCGAACCATACTCTGGTTAGTACATGTATGTCTTAAATACTGCGAAGCACATAATTATATGGCTGGCTTCATTTTTTTGTCTATACAAGATTATTCATGCTATGCTGATCAAGCTGTATAATGAACTCATAAGAAAATTCAGAGCCCCATGTGGCCATTGAACCTGCAATCTAGCAGTGGGAAGGTAGCAGTTTTTATTAACAGCTTGTATAGCAACAACTTAACGAGTTAGCAGCAAATTGCTGTAGAGAGTAGTTCAGTTCCTGTCTTGATGCATGATTTTGAGCAAAAACTTTGGAGTAACTGGAATGATTATGAATATATGTTAATGTCATGGTTAAAAACAATTACTGGTAATCAAGAAAACTTAAATGGGAACTGCACCCAAAAAATAAATTATTTTTAAATAAAAGGCCTGTAAGCATAATGTTTAGAAATGCTAATTGTTTTACGGTATCTGCTCTTGTACTCGAGAAATAACGTTTTCATTCTCGTATTTTATGCTTCTGGACGCCGCCATTTTCGAATTTGTTCGACGGCTCAGACTCGATGTACAGCGGGAATTTCTTTTCAATTTTGACGTTATTCAGTGCTAGGAACAAAGGGTCGCCACCTACCTATACTATCAAGTTTTGTGATTGGTTGATTAAAACAAAACAATAGAATAGAATCAACCACAAAGAAACCAATGTCTTAACCCTAACCATTATTGTTCCATGTAGCCAATCACAAAACCTGTTCATTTTAGGTATGTATTTACCGGGAACAAAAGACAAGCAGTCAATGACATCAAAATTAAAAAGAAAACACCCGCTGAACATTGAGTTTGAGCCGTCGAGCAAACTCTAAATTGGCGGCGTCCAGAAGTATAAAATACGAGAATGAAAACGTTATTTCTAGAGTACATGAACAGACATATCGTAAAACTATTAAGGCTACAGCAGTTCCCCCTTAAACCAACATTTTTGACACAGGGCAAGTTATTGATGGACCACACAATGGACTAGCGCCAGGCCCATGGGATGTTAATGTTCAACCATCAAAACTGTTCTCACCAAGTAGTACTTGTGTTGAGGTTCCTCACACAGCATCTGTCAAGGTACAGTAACTAAGACGATTCTCGATGTTCTCAGTCAATCAGTATGCTGAAGATGTATACTGTGTTGGTGTTGGCATTGTTGTTGGTGTTGTTGTTGGCATTGTTGTTGGCATTGTTGTTGGCATTGTTGTTGATATTGTTGTTGGTGTTGTTGTGGGCATTGTTGTTGGCATTGTTGTTGGCATTATTGTTGGCATTGTTGTTGGCATTGTTGTTGGCATTGTTGTTGGCATTGTTGTTGGCATTGTTGTTGGCATTGTTGTTGGCATTGTTGTTGGCATTGTTGTTGATATTGTTGTTGGTGTTGTTGTGGGCATTGTTGTTGGTGTTGTTGTTGGCATTGCTGTTGGCATTGTTGTTGGCATTGTTGTTGGCATTGTTGTTGGCATTGTTGTTGGCATTGTTGTTGATATTGTTGTTGGTGTTGTTGTTGATATTGTTGTTGGCATTGTTGTTGGTGTTGTTTGGCATTGTTGTTGGCATTGTTGTTGGCATTGTTGTTGGCATTGTTGTTGGCATTGTTGTTGGCGTTGTTGTTGATATTGTTGTTGGTGTTGTTGTGGGCATTGTTGTGGGAATTGTTGGCACTTCCCTAAATTTGTTCTTATTTGTGTTAATGTTTTGTGCTACAGAGCACGCATTTCTATTGTTTTTATCTTAAATCATCGATACGAGACCTCAAGCGGTCCATTTACCCTAACATTGTCGGTTAAACAAAGCATCTAAGCTGCATATGCTCAAATGGGAGTCAAAATTCATTTGATCTTCGAACGCTGTTTGCCTTTGTTTTGATAATCGGGCGAACGATTTGTTCCGCCTGTATTTCGGAACAGACCCGTTTTCGTAAAAAGAACACATCAAAGAGGAACAACTCGTTCTCATTTTCAAAGTGAGAACGATTTGTTCCGCTCCACAGAATAGGGACAGCTCGATCGGTTCCTCTTTTAGGAACTATGACATCTGGCGCTTGGGGAACAAAACGTTCCGCATCAGCAAAGTGTGTTCCTAACTTATTCTGAATAGGACCTCTTTGTTCCCGTTGAAAAGGAAGTGTCCCAGTTTATCATTTTGACAAACACATGTATAGTTTTCATGACATAAGCAGTAAGATTTACAGCGAATACGCCGTGGTAATAAAAATGTATGTGGAATACAAGTATTTATTGTTCTTCAAAATATACGACCGCTTAATTTTCTAAATCAAAACAGAAATTCAAAATAGGGTTATAAAAAGAACGATGTAATACGTAATCCTCGTTCTTTAAAAACTCTACATTAAATATCTGTTTGCATGGATACAGAAAAGCGGGGTTTTTAAAGAACGAGGGATGTATCTGAGGATTTATGGATGTATCTGAGGATGTATCTGAGGATTTATGATGAAGGAAAATTTGTTGTGTTGGAATATATACATTTTAAGACCAAACCGAGACCAGTTGCGAAAAATGCAACTTCAAGAGTTCAAGGCCTTCCGGCTGGAATTGAACCCGCGACCCTGCGATGCTAGTGCTGTGCTCTGACCACTGAGCTACGGAGGCCGTTGCCGAGAGCCTAGTCACGAGTTCTGTATATATAGTGGTAATACCGGGATCAATCTCGTTCCCAGAGCCTGCGTCCCCCCTGACCTGCGGGGGGAAACTGAGACTCTGGGATAATCCATCGCCGGAAACAGAAAAACATGGTTCCGGTTACGAAGAACGCATGCGTGACAATAAACCGGGAGGCCTGCGAACAAGCATTTACTTTGCTTTTGGCATAATTTGTTGGACGAGGATATTGTATTTTCATGCTGCTTTTGGAAAGTCTTTACGAAAACTGAACAAAGGAGTATTTATGTTATCAGATATATAACATATATTTCGATCGCTCGTTCTTTTCAAAACTCAGCTTTAAATTTCTATTTGGATTTTGAAAAGCAGTGTTGTTGAAGAACGAGTCAATAAATTATACCATATTATTCGTAGCTTAGCCTGGAGTACAGGCGTTTTTTTGGGGAGGGGAATTGGGGAGACTGGGGAAGGGAACGCCTGCCAGCAAGCCTTATGTTTTTGAAAAATCCGTTCGTGAGCGAACACTGGTTTTATAAGGCTTCTCATTGGTGCGGGTCTGATCAATCAACCTAATTCCAATATGTCTAACTACAGTGAGGAAGACTTTGATAGCGCTCTAAAACAGACTTTAGGTTCAAGTACACAATTGTACCAAAGAGGACAAAATACTCTCGCCTCCTCCATTAATATTTTTGTTTGAAAACCCAGCGAGTTCATCTGGGTAGCTCAAAGCTAGAAGGCTTCCCGATTTTAAGTACTGCTCAAACTCGCAGGCAATCTTCTTTCAGAAAGAACTTGTTTACTTTCTTCATCTCGCGGTATTCGGACAACAACATTACCATTTGCATTTCGCACAAGAACTTTTACCTCAACACCTTCTTTAGGTAAATCGTCGATATTTAAATAGGACGATGATATATCGTCTGCATATATTTCTTGTGGCGCTGATGATACATTTGTGTTCTGGACGTCATATGTTTTTAAGCGGCCGAGCGATTTCTTCGCATTTGGAGATCTACCGGTCGTTACCTTCGGCATCTTGGATTTTCTCCATGAAGGACTCCATTTATCTGGTGTATCCAATAATCTTTAGCTCCTTTGTTTCACTGGAGTTACTGATTGGGTGTTTTTTCTCGTAAGAATTCATACAGTTGTCCCAAATTTCTTACTTTTCTAGCACAAGGGTTACAACATCGCTCGGAATATATTTGTATCTCGAACGAGTTTGATCCGAACTCCTACACAAATATCGGCAAATATCATCCTCTTCTTGCCTTTTCTATCTTCTATAGTCTTAGTCTCTTTTCTTTCATGTCCTTTCTCATCACATCCTTTCATCTTATCTACCATATTATAATTTATTAGCAATGCCATGAGTGTTACGGTGGAGGATATAAACAATGCAGTAAATGTTTAGGTCGAGCTTCGGTAAGTAAACATTATTTTTGGGTAGGAAAGCTTGCCGGGAATTAACAATTTTGTGTGTTTATAATGTTTATGATATAGGATAGATTTTTAAACAAAAATTGATAGTACATTAGTATTTTGCCAGCGAAAAATTACCCTAAGATTGGGCAGTTGAATTGAATTTCAGGGTGTTTTATTTGAAAATGTATGCGTTGTTAGTTCCTTCGTCTTTTTTTACTTTTGTTGTGGCTCTGCAGACCTTTAGACTTCCTCATAGGCATTCATTAAAGTAAGTAATATTTGGGTTATTTTAATATTAATTTTAACTAACATTTTCTAGGAGACGTGTTCAATGTGTCAAGGGAGTGGGTTTAAGAAAAACGAATTAGATGAAGAAAACCAGTGTACCACTTGTCGTGGTTCTGGGGAAAGCAGGTACAGTAGTGTAGAATAATAGAGAAATCTAATAGATATTTGAGCTGTAAATTCCTGGCATTACGTTAGTTGAGGTGACCAAACACTGAGGAGTATCCTATCTAGGTGAAAGACTGAGTGTTACTGTAGTGTAAGATGACTTAGGGAACAACACAAGTTGAGGTAACCAACCTCTGAGGAGTGTCCTATCTAGGTGAAAGACTGAGTGTTACTGTTGTGTAAGAAGACTTAGGGAACAACACAAGTTGAGGTAACCAACCTCTGAGGAGTGTCCTATCTAGGTGAAAGACTGAGTGTTACTGTAGTGTAAGAAGACTTAGGGGACAACACAAGTTGAGGTAACCAACCTCTGAGGAGTGTCCTATCTAGGTGAAAGACTGAGTGTTACTGTTGTGTAAGAAGACTTAGGGAACAACACAAGTTGAGGTAACCAACCTCTGAGGAGTGTCCTATCTAGGTGAAAGACTGAGTGTTACTGTAGTGTAAGAAGACTTAGGGAACAACAAAAGTTGAGGTACCTAGATAGGACACTCCTCAAAGGTTGGTTCAAAGACTGAGTGTTACTGTTGTGTAAGAAGACTTAGGGAACAACAGAAGTTGAGGTAACCAACCTCTGAGGAGTGTCCTATCTAGGTCAAAGACTGAGTGTTACTGTTGTGTAAGAAGACTTGGGGAACAACACAAGTTAAGGTAACCAACCTCCGAGGAGTGTCCTATCTAGGTGAAAGACTGAGTGTTACTGTAGTGTAAGAAGACTTGGGGAACAACACAAGTTGAGGTAACCAACCTCCGAGGAGTGTCCTATCTAGGTGAAAGACTGAGTGTTACTGTTGTGTAAGAAGACTTAGGGGACAACACAAGTTGAGGTAACCAACCTCTGAGGAGTGTCCTATCTGGGTCAAAGACTGAGTGTTACTGTTGTGTAAGAAGACTTAGGGAACAACACAAGTTGAGGTAACCAACCTCCGAGGAGTGTCCTATCTAGGTCAAAGACTGAGTGTTACTGTAGTGTAAGAAGACTTAGGGGACAACACAAGTTGAGGTAACCAACCTCTGAGGAGTGTCGTATCTAGGTCAAAGACTGAGTGTTACTGTAGTGTATGACGACTTAGGGAACAACACAAGTTGAGGTAACCAACCTCTGAGGAGTGTCCTATCTAGGTCAAAGACTGAGTGTTACTGTAGTGTAAGAAGACTTGGGGAACAACACAAGTTGAGGTAACCAACCTCTGAGGAGTGTCCTATCTAGGTGAAAGACTGAGTGTTACTGTTGTGTAAGAAGACTTAGGGTACAACACACGTTAAGGTAACCAACATCTTGTGCAGAAACATACAGTGTAAAATTTCATATTCATTTGATGTAACTTTATAAATACGTTTAATTTACTATTTCTCAAAGGTGCATCACGTGCAATGGTGATGGAAGAGTACAGTGTACCACTTGCAAAAGTCATGGCAAACTAAAGGCCTTCATACAACTTACTGTTACATGGTAACTCAAATTCGCTTTATATCACTTTATTGCCTTTGACGAGGTTTCAGACAGTGTTTCGAAAAAGAAGGATGTTTTACATATTTTTGACTTTCAGTTCTCTCATTTTCCCCTATTTGATAGATCGAAATGAAGTTGGATAATACGATACGATACAGTGTAACATAATACATTGAATTGTATTGCAATATAATACAATACAATACAATGTAATGTAATACAATACAATGAAATACAGTGTAACATAATACAATACAATACAATACAATACAATACAATACAATACAATACAATACAATACAATACAATACAATACAATACTGTGCAACATAGTGCAACATAGTGCAACGCAATGCAACGCAACGCAACACAACGCAACGCAATGCAACGGAACGCATTGCAGTGCAATGCAACGCAACGGATTGCAATGCAACGCAATGGAACGCAACGAATACAATGTAATAGTTACATGACGTGCAACCTGTAACTTCTGATGACCAAAATTTAATATCTTTAAATTCATGTTTTCAACTGAAAAAATACTTTAAATTTGAACTTGTTAATGTTCTCTATCTGAAAACTGATTGTACTTTGATTGAACGTTTTAGGAAAATGCATGATAAGGACTATGTTGTTGAACGATCTCTGCGAGGACCAAAGGAGAAGGTTGCTGCAGCGAATGGAATTCAAATATTTCACCAAGAGTTACCAAGAGTAAGATATTTTTATTACTGAATTACCTTGATAGCTTTATCCACATTCTTTATAGTTTTTAGATAGTATTTATATTTATTTGGTATCAAATTTTATATATAAGTTGAATTCAGATTTCCATTGTTTTCGTCTCGGACGGCTAAAAATGGTTCAAATCCTGGTCGGATGTAAAAATGGTCGGACCTCCACTCAGGGTGTTAAAATAATTGAAGAGAAAGTGCTGCCTTTGCAATAATATCAGCAAATGGTAAGACGTTCGAGTCATACGTTATCTCGGATAACGACCTTAAATCGTAGGCCCCCGGAACCCTTGTAATTGGGCTTCTAGCCTGTTTGGGTACTCCGTTCACCTAAGAGTGATAAATCTAATAAATTAGACTCCAATAATTACTGTCTACATTTTCTCCAGGTGTGGCCCATAACAACCTTCTTTGATAAAGATATCAATGTGGCATCTAAAAGGATTGTTAATGAACATGCAAACGCATGGCCTCAAGAGAGGATCTTGATGCAGGTATCCTAGACAAAACATTCGGTTGAGTTTCTATTGTTACGAATACACAGTCTCCTATCTATTGTTCTTAAAGTGCCTATGAAACGAAAATGCACAATACAATAAACTTTATTAGGTTCCCCGAAGGGATCTTCATACCTAATTTACAGGCATGTTGTAAAACATGGACTGATAAAACATGGACTGATAAAACATGGACTGATAAAACATGGACTGATAAAACATGGACTGATAAAACATGGACTGGACTGATAAAACATGGACTGATAAAACATCGACTGATAAAACATGGACTGATAAAACATGGACTGGTAAAACATGGACTGGTAAAACATGGACTGGTAAAACATGGACTGATAAAACATGGACTGGACTGATAAAACATGGACTGATAAAACATGGACTGATAAAACATGGACTGATAAAACATGGACTGATAAAACATGGACTGATAAAACATGGACTGGTAAAACATGGACTGATAATATATGGACTGATAAAACATGGACTGATAAAACATGGACTGATAAAACATGGACTGATAAAACATGGACTGGACTGATAAAACATGGACTGGTAAAACATGGACTGATAAAACATGGACTGATAAAACATGGACTGATAAAACATGGACTGATAAAACATGGACTGGACTGATAAAACGTGGACTGGTAAAACATGGACTGATAAAACATGGACTGATAAAACATGGATTGATAAAACATGGACTGGACTGATAAAACATGGACTGGTAAAACATGGACTGATAAAACATGGACTGATAAAACATGGACTGATAAAACATGGACTGATAAACCATGGACTGATAAAACATGGACTGATAAAACATGGACTGGTAAAACATGGACTGATAAAACATGGACTGATAAAACATGGACTGATAAAACATGGACTGATAAAACATGGATTGATAAAACATGGACTGATAAAACATGGACTGATAAAACATGGACTGATAAAACATGGACTGGTAAAACATGGACTGATAAAACATGGACTGATAAAACATGGACTGATAAAACATGGACTGATAAAACATGGACTGATAAAACATGGAGGGTTAGGATCTTTGTTGTTTTGGGGTTAGCAATTATTTGTTAATGTAGACATCTCATATATGATGTATATACATTGACAAATAATCGCTAACCCCAAAACAACAAAGATCCTAACCCTCCATGTTTTACCAGTCCATGTTTTATCAGTCCATGTTTTATCAGTCCAGTCCAGTCCATGTTTTACAACATACCTAATTTACATGGAGTATACTTAGTGTATGTTACTAATATTACATGAATGATTAAAATAAAAACATCTACTTGTAAATACAAATCATAGTAGAAAGCTGCAATCTTAAATAAAAAATCAAGTCTAATTTGTTAGCCATTGATGTAAAAGCATGGATTTCAGTTTGCTTTTAAACGAGGTTACTGAAGTACAGCTCCGCACCTCGTCAGACAGATTGAGATGATTTTTATTGATTTATTGAAATAATTCCTAAAACGATAAATAATTACATTTGTAGTTCTTTTTATATCTTATCTCGTTCTTGAGTTATTCAAGGTTGTGTAATATGACCCATGACGTCACATGTTGTATTCACTATGATGACCAATCTGATAATAAAGCATATCTTCACAACTATTGAACGAAATTGCTTGAAACCTTGCACAAGCATACAGTTCACTAAATTGAATATCCTTACCTCAACTATATTGTTGCCATAGTAACAAATTAGTTCCCAGACTTCTTTCATCCTGAAGCAAAATATTATATATTCTACCATACTCTGCAGAGATTTTGATTCGAAGTTGAACTGTTTTGTTGGATATACCACTGAAAATATACCAATTACTAGTTAACAGTCGAAAATTGTTTTAGAAAAGGCAGAACATAAATAAGTTTATCAAAGAAAGAAAAGAGTCTGGGAACTAATTTGTTACTATGACAACAATAAAGTTGACGTGAGATATTCTATTTAGTGAACTGTATATTTGTGCAAAGTTTCAAGCAATTTCGTTCAATAGTTGTGAAGATATGGATGCAGAGGAGACAAGTTGCGGAATAACAATCTTGTACATCGTAAAAATCATTCTAGATTGTTGCCACGCTAATTCCAGCTTCATGGTTTACTTTTATGGAGCCGTAGTTTGTATTCTAAATTACAAGAAAACCTTCGACAACGGATTAATTTTAGCATCTTAAAATGTCAATACAATGAAAAAATTCAGTTGTAAAATAACTCTTTTGTTTGAAAGAACTCTTGAAACTATAAAGACTAACCATTTACAACTTTTTCATATCTCTCTTCACTCTTGAGATATTAAGATTTGTGTAATAAGTAAATGATCATACTTATGACATCACACTGCATAATAACTTATTGAAAACGCTTATATAACCGTGAGATCATGTAATGAAATCATTTGAAATGCAGGTGCATGTGCGTGGATGTTTCCAATGACATCAAATATACAAATCAAACGATTCCATGTGATAATGGCAAAGTATGCAGAAATTTTCAATAAGACATTATGCATTGTGATGTCATAAGTATGAAAATTTACATATTAAACAAATCTTAATATTCCAAGAGTAAAGTGACATATGAAAAAGTTGTAAATGGTTAGTCTTTATAGTTTCAAGTTATTTTACAACTAAATTTTTCATTGTATTGACACTTTAAAGGATTAGAGACAGACAGTCAATAGTTGCTCGATCCAGTCTTTATTTCGAGATCACTGCCTCTAACATTCTGTCGTTTGTCTATATAGCGTCAGGTTCTGCGGGCTGTTCCTATAGCTAAAGTGGCGTACGGTTCGAAAGAGGAAAACCTTCGCTTTTGGGTCTACGGCAATGAACCCCGGCAAGTGTTCGTCCCTGATGACAGACAACAGTGCTGCTGTGGTTGCGTCATCCTGTGATCCTGGTGACTAGATATCGTGACTGATATATCTGCTTTTTGTGTATGCTGACGTAGTTAGCAAACACTTAGTTATCGAAATGTTGTTTGGTAAGTAATTGGCTATAACAATGATCTTGAGAATAATAAAAGAAACATGTAATTAAAATACAGTAAAAACCCGCATAAAAGAACCAGTGGATTAAGAACCATCAGCCTGAAATTTAGGCAGTTAAGCACCCAAAATACAAGAACCACTTCAGCCTGACAAATGAGACTGGTTCTTAAAAAACCTTAACTTTTGTACTTTAGCTGAAGTAGAAAGCATGTTCTAAGGGCAGGTATAGGCAGGTACATACTTAATTTAATATTATTACAAATGCAAAAACATAATCTGTTGTTTAGAGTACTCAACGAGGATACATTTTATCAAATTCGGAGACTTTTAATATGAAATACAATATGAAATATGTTTGGCAAAATGAAATTTCAATTGGGATGTTAATGTTCAATTTATGTGAACACAAGACCTTCCAGGGTTAACAGCTCACTAATTAAGGAAACAAATCATTTAAAACACTAAACCAGGAACAATTGTTTTTGACTAGAAATAAGAACCAGTTAAGAACCAACTCAGCCTGATTTCTCACTAAGTACCCATTATATAAGAACCACTTCAGCCTGACGTTAAAAAATAGTGGTTCTTTTATGCGGGTTTTTACTGTATTACAGAATCCCCTCATTTCTTAATTTTATTCACATTTTATAAGTACAATTATACTGTACTGGGGATTACCATAACTTTATCACATAACTTTATCAAGTTCATTTAACATATTTCTTTAGGTTAATAACTCTTTCCCGACAGGCTGAAAACATCGAAAATTGAACCACCTCTTTGTTCTATTGATATCTCTTGAAATAACCATAACTGTTGCGAAAGCTATACATTTTCTGAAAGCCCAACAAACCGGCTTTTACTTGTGCTTCTAAATTTCCCGAACAAAACACATTATGTTAATATAAATTAGCATTAATTATCATAAATCAGGTTGAAAAATTTACAGTTTTCTCTTGCACGCCCGCGTAGCATCTTGAAAACTCAAAATGCCACCAATCGCAGAGTTGTTTATGAAATCAAATCAAACTTGGTGTGTGCGTGGATCTCATGTTCCTGGCGCTTGTCGAATTTCAATTTTTAATCTTGCGTTACCGTGTGCCGTGTTTTTCGATTGACGACTTTGCGGGTCTTCGTAAGGAAAGAGTTAATGGTATAGCCCATTGTTTATCTGATGCATTGACTGCATATATACATGGCATGGTTTGACACTACCGATGGGCATTGTAGTATTTTAGCACTTGATCTTGGGTTATTAGACAACTTTCATTTTGGGTAAGAAATACAGAACATCAATAACAGAAACATGTTTTACCAAATAATTATTTGTGTATGCGACAATATACACGTGAAACAGAACGCGAGATCTTTCTCTTCACTGTAATGAAGCCATGGCCATCTGTCAAACCACACGGATGTTTTTCCAAAATCACGCTGGGGAAATTTAAACGAACGTGGCTGGTGCGCTTTATCGCTAATCACTGGAGTTAGAAGTTTGTTATTACCGTCACTGGATGACGCCATCTTGTCGAGAACGCATCTACTGACGAAAAGGCCTCGATTACCTATCTATCTCGTGAAGAGTTCAAATTTCAGCGCTGCAATTATGAATAAATTAGCCATGGTTACCAATATTTAGCAATTATTGAACTCGGTTTTCGCGTGATATGAAGAATTATCATGCCCGAAGTTTGCCGTTATCAACCGAAGCCGCAGGCTGAGGTTGATAACGGCAAACTGAGGGCATGATAATTCTTCATATCACGCGAAAACCGAGTTCAATAATTGTTTTATTATTTATTTAAAAAATGAAAAATATCTTGCGTGCTAGCAAGGTTGGCGAACCTTAAGGAAGCCATTTGTTTTTCCACGGCAGTGTTGGGAGTTTGTCATTGTCAACGAGTCAATATGATTGTCGTCGCCATAACCATGACAACGAAGTCATATTGACGCGTTAATAATTATCATATTGACTCGCTTGACCATATTTGGCAAGCTGTCGCCGCGTAAAGAGCCTGGACACGAGGTTGTTGAGTTGATATGACGATTTCACAGTTGGCTGTTAGCCAATGAGAAACCAGGAATTTTTTAAATAAATAATAACATATATTGATCAGCTCAGTAAAAATCGTCGCAGGTCTCCTTGCGGACTTCGTTATCAAGACTTTTAATTTGAGGGATATTATTAACTCTTTATAAACTTACTTATATTAGAACTTTTGATATCGTTATTTTATTTTATTTTTAAAAACGCTTACGTCAGCATTAAATTTGTCGGAAAAAGTGGAGCGGCCGTGGCCGTCCCTGCTCCACCGGCCCTGTTCTCTTCACTTGCTTATACTCTTCGGTCACAACATCTCTAAGTACTTTTCCCAAGAAAATACTTCACGTGATTGTCACGCCGCGTGTGATTACCGCTGGTCTTAATTACTGCGTCACAAATACAGTGGTGTTCCTGCATCCATTATTGGTCTATTTTAGTTCTTTATTGAACTAGAAATACGTTCCGCAATAGCCCCTCGCCCGTTTTTTCTACTCCCTCCCCCTTTAGTTCTTTTCCCTATCCATGATCCCCATGACCCCGTATGTCGTGTTTCAGAGTTGTACAATTATAAACATAAAATTGTTTTATTTTATTCAATTTCATTTCTATTTGGTGGAGATGTTGCCAATATAGCAAGTGCTGAAGTATCATATGAGTGGCATTGTGTTAACACTGATTTAAAACTGATTTAACTGACCTCAAAACTGATTTAACTTACAGTTGTCAGCTGTTCATCCAACTCATTCATAAACTTAATATTCAAATTATCTAACTGTTGTCACAGAAACTCTTTTTTCAGCAATTGAACCTAACTCAACTTGTGGTTGGAAGATAAAGTCAAGTAAAAATTTGCGGCTAATGTACTCATATAAGCTGAACTCAACAGTCACAAAACTGAAATGTAAATTGAATGATAATGATAATGATAATGAAAATTATGTACAATATTATATAAAGTATACACATAAGTATACAGTACTAAAATAAATGGTTTGAACCTAGGTGTATCATTGAAGTGTTAAGTTGATCATCCAGGTTGTTGCAGTCACCATCAATAGACCTTATTCATAAATGGCTGCTGGTTAAGTATTCTTTAAAATGCATTTAAATCAGACCTCAATATAAAACAATACTTAACCAGCAGCCATTTATGAACAAGACGCCCGCTAGGCGTTAACTTGGGCGACTTAATCACTGGACAAATTAGGGAGATATGGCGTGGATTTGGGCGGGGGGCAGAGGAGGTACGAAGGTCTTCCCAAAATGCATTGCGCTTGATACATATTATCGATTCCCCGCCGGAAATTCTTCATTGTTCAACGAACCTTCGGGAAGCGAACATGGTTTTAAAATGGCGGTTTGAAAACCGTTCGTGGTATAAGACTGTTCATGGCAAGAACACTTCTGTTTTTCGCTCACACGAACTTCTTTATATTCATTGTATTCCCAAGCAACACTTTAACGTTTAATATTCCGTCGGTTTGTCATGGATACCGCTATATTCACATCAGATTTCTAAGCTTGATATTTGTAAATATATCGCCCTGTTCTGCCGATTCGCAATGTGAACGGATTCGAAATGGATTGTCTTTTTGCAGGAACCAGCAACCGATCCTTAATTAAACTGAATGTGTTGGCCGAATATAAGTGTAGTAATAGTTAACTTGTAACATACATCTGAGTCATCTGACAACAGAGATAGTTTTTGGTGCTCAAACTAAGGCGACATAAAAAAAATTACTTGTTTAGCGTCCCCGCCCGACCTGGGAAATGTCCCCGACCTCAATTTTATTTTTATTTTTTATTTTGCACAAAACATAGTTTAAACTATCAAAACTATCGTTTTTCCACCTTTCCAGTCTTTTTATTATCCATGGTATTTGATATTTCTAAGGAAACTAGCTGACGTCAGCGTGAAAAGCTTGTTGAAAATCGTGATATCACGAAGATGTCACGAGTATGCAGATTTTGCTGAGTTTCTCTTTGACTTCTCCATATTTTCGTATTCAGGTAGCTATATTGAGATTCCAAAAAGTTTCATCGTCTCACAAACCTGCCTAAGCCACGATAAAGTGTTCGAGGTAAATGTTGTTCGTCTTTGTTTCAGCTGTTTTCTTTTTGTTGTGAAGAAACTGACGTCGCAAAAACTACCGTTGTTTTAGTTGAAATTTGCGACCCGTTTTTCACCGTCTAAAGTTGGAACTTTTCGTCTAAAATGAGTGATGGTAGTCGGATATTCCATCGTAAAGTGGCATTGTTATATTTTTTGGTAGTTTGACTATCATTTTTAGCTGTATTATTGCAAAAAGTTGCGATTTATGGGGATTTTGTGACGTCACGATTTTCAACTATATCAACTGGTGCCTTAACCAATCAGCACGCTGGAAATTCCGGTCTTTCTATTATCCATGGAAATACCCTACTCATGTTTTACTGTCCATTTGAGCATTGTCGATCTCCATTGTGTCGGGCACCTCGATGAGACCATGATCAGACAAAAGTGTAACCACGGTTGATTGAAATTTTATATCCGGTTTGCTTTGTCACGACGGTTTTTAATATAAAAAAATAAAAATAAAAACCTCCCTCCCGACCTGGAAAATTTGGAATGGGTGGACGCTAAACAAGTAATTTTTTTTATGTGGCCTAACCAAGTTTAAAAATCTTGAATAGTTATCCTTACTTTTTATTATTTATACGACTTAATCAACCTCGTTCCCAGGGCCTTTTTTTTTAGGAGGGCGGGAAAAGGCCCTGGCATCGGCTGGTCACATGACGTTCAAGTGGGTGTAAATAAATTATAATAAATTGGTAAACAAAGAAAGATGGCGGAATCTTCGGATAAGTTGACTTGCTTCGACGACTCCAGTTAACGTTAAACAGCGGCAACTTCCCTTCGTATTGTTTAAAACCGCTGCAGGTGAAGTGTTTTGAATACTTATTACATGGCCACGATGTTGTTGCCGTTCTAATCCCACTGGTTTTGGAAAGTCATTACTCTTCCAAGCTCCTTCCTAATTTCTTCTTTGTGAAGGCCGATATGAACATTGTCATTGTAGTGTGTTCTTTAAACTCAATAATGGAGGATCAACTTGAAGTATTAAAAGATAGAGGAATTACGGCGGATGTGTTAGTGTTTCCCGGCGACGAGTGGACGACTTCAGATAGTTTGTTCGACGACTTCGACCATAGATCGACATGGACAAACACACGAGCCCTTCGATGATATGAATTCACACTGTTCCACACAAATCTATTGAGTGGCGATGTTCAAATTGTATTACGATTGAGTAACCATCTGCCTATGAAAGTTACGACCAGATTCTTGTGCCCATTGCAAATGAACTGGCTATGCAAAGAGAAAACTATCCAATGACGATCATATACTTGGAACTTAAAATCATGCGAACTCAGTTACATCAGATAGTATGATGCTTTTTAGCCATTCAGTGAAAGGGATCTTCCAGGTAAGATTATGGAAGGAATTGAGTACATTGGGGCAGAATCCGATTTGCTACTAACCTACAATATGGCTATGTACTAACATGTGATGTCTACATTGATGACCGATCAGCTGCGAAAGATCTTGACTATGGAGTGCAGCAGGGCTCTGTTCTTGGTCCACTTCTGTATCTACTTTACACTGCACCTATTGGTGACATTCTCAAAAAGCATGACATGTCGTTTCACGTACACGCTGATGACATTCAGATGTTTGCTACGTTCATCCCGGCGGTTCATGATGAGATTAAGTCTGCTGTGCACAAGATTGAAGCCTGTATGTTGGAGATTGACCAATGGATGATGACCAACAAGTTAAAATTGAAAAAAGATAAAACTGAACTTCTACTAATTGGGTCTCGTTTTCACCAGCCTGAACTTGATGCTGTGTGTATCAGCAATGTACAACTGAAACCTGTTCAGTCTTCCCAGTATATTGGCATTATCTTTATCAATGACTGAGCACATCAACAATATATGTAAATCATCATTTTTTCAACTGAGGCAGATTTTCAAAATTAGAAAGTAGGAGAGTCTCTGCAGTAGATATACTAAAGATACATGCATTTGTAACCTCTAAATTAGATCATTGTAATTCTATATTATTATTTATACGGATTAGCCAAGTATCTCATACAGAAAATCCAAAGAGTTCAAACTTGTACAGCAAGTATGATAATTGCACTAGCAAATATGAACATGTTTCTCCAATACTATGTATGCTTCACTGGCTCCCAATTGAGAAGCAAATAATTTTTAAAATTCTTCTTTTAGCTTTCATAGCTCAACATAGCCTGGCTCTGCAGTATATCGCTGATCTTATTCAGCTATACATACTAACTAGAACTTTAAGGTCATAATCTGAGGCACTGTTACATGTAATAACCAGCAAGTAATTTGAAAACCTATGGTGATAGAGCTTTTGCAGTGGCCGTAAATTGCCTGTAGAATGAGCTATTAGCTGCTTTCAGAAGACAGTTGAAAACGTTTTTGTTTCAGTCTTTTTTAACAATTATTAGTTATTATATTCTTATAATCCATTATTAGTTAACCTATTGCAAAGATTGTAATTTTATAATAATTATTGAATCATGGCCGTAGGAGCCTGGGGGAGGGCATGTGCCCCCCACTTTTCCCCCAAATTTTCTTATTTTATTTTAGAATATTTAAAGTAACTTTGAAAAAGTAATTATATGTAAGTGTATTTCAATTTTAAGAAACAAATAGTATTGTTAAGTAATAATTATTATAATTATTAGTGGCTACACAAGCTTTGTTGGAGGATGTGTTGCTGCATGCTTGCAGCAAATCTGCTAACTGTTTGTAGTGAACTGTTCAAAATGCAGGAAATGCCAATTCAGAGGTCTCAGAAATGCAATATTTCCCAGGGGAGCATACCCTTGGACCCCCCCTCAAGTGAAAATTGTTCCTACGTCACTGTGAATACTGTAATGTATTTAATTTTTTATATTCAATAAGCTTATGAATTGCAAATTTATATAATATATATTTTTATAGCACAGATTGTAAAGTGCTTAGATCTTGTTGTAGGCACTCTATAAATTAAACTATTATTGTCACCAATATACAAGGCCAAACCGCCCTCTTGAAAACACTCAAAGTGGGAGGCCGATAACGTACTAGTCGGGCCGCAAATATGTTTACCACAGCCCTGGTTATCACTGATCTTATAATGAACTGCATCTTTAACAAAATTAATGGTGCATTTCATAATTATTTTTCCTTGTATATTGGTGATAATGATAATAATGATAATTTTGTTGGCATTATTATTACATCATTATTATGGCATATGGAATGAAACCTGTTCTTCAAATAATTTTGGTTTAATATGTGAATATGCCCCACTAATTTGAATCAGGGATCTATTCTAATAAGGTTTTCTATTTTCTTGTTACATTTCATATTATTTGTATCTTTGCAGTGATGAGAAAACTGGTAATAGTTTTATTATTTCAATTAATTTTAAATTTAGTTTTAAATAATTATTTGATTGACACAGCTTGCACAGCAAACAACCAGACAAATATGCAAAAGTTCAAGCTATAATTTATCAGACAAACTATTTACCAGTTCTACAGTAAATATAAAAACTCAAAGTCAAACAGTCGTAGATAAACCTCTCCAAGCTTGTCAAGTTTTCATTGTTCTTAATATGAACAAACATTCAGTCTTCTAAGACAACAATGCGGGCTAAGTAAATCTGCAACAAAGACGAAATAAGCTGCCCAGGAAATATTACGAATGCTTTATTTTTAGTATGGCATTTTTCTTGATATAATTATAAAAAATATACGGAGAAACGACATCAATTCCCCGTGGAAACTTTATTGATTTCTGTGGCGGTTCTGACGTTCGTCAATTTATAGCAGCTGTAGGAAAAATTTGACAAATTGTGAATTATTAGGACGATTTGACTGAAATTGAAACATTGTGATTGTACAAATCAAATGCAAAACAACAAAAACGATTTTTGACAAGCTATAGGTTTATATCAATAAATATAAAAATCAAATCCTGAGTTCAACCTTACTATACGACAAAGCTATACTTTACTCTTAATTCGTGACTTGTAGCTTCGACAGGGGTATTCTTGCCACAGACACTGCGTCAAAAATTCCTTAAAGTGCCTATGAAACGAAAATTTCGTTGTTGGGATTATATTTTTTTCTGCAAGAGCACGTGAAATGATAGAGTAACGTTATTGACAGATTTTCCATATCGCTTTTCCTTCTCAAGATATTAAGATTGGTTTGATATTCAAATGAGATACCCTATGACGTCACTGGTTGTACACGACGTATTTACAGATTGGAAAATCGTGTATATCTTGAACATTATTTAATGAAATCACTCGAAACGTTGCATGTAGATACAGACGACTAAATGCAATAACACCGTGCACGTTTTATGATTGCCATATTAAATTATTAGATTCCAGACCTCATGATTTCGAAAACACAATTGTTTGCATTCTCTTCAGTGGCAACTTTTTTGGAGTTGGTAGTACTTGAGCAGGATTTGACTGACTTAGTTAATCTGCTCCAACAACATCGATTCGAAAAGGGTTGCCATCAAAGAGAAAACAAACAATTGTCGTTTGGAATTTATGAGGTCTGGAATCTGATAATTTACCATGACAACCACGAAACTTGCACGGTGTTCTTACATTTAGTCGTCTGTATCCACATGAAAAGTTTCAAGTTATTTCTTTCAATAATCTTCAAGATATACACGATTTTCCAATATGTAAATACATTGTATACAACCAGTGACGTCATAGGGTATATCATTTGAAATCTTAATATCTTGAGAACGAAAAGAGATATTGAAAAACTGTCAATAAAGTTACTCTATCATTTCACGAGCTCTTGCAAATAAAAGTATAATCGGAACAACGAAATTTTCGTTTCATAGGCACTTTAACATTGTCGTGTTGTCATGCAAAACTGATTGCAAAGGTTTTTGCAGGTTGATTTCATCTCGACTGTGATGGATGACTTTAATAACTGATGAAAGCAGGTAAACAAGGCATGTCCTAGGACAACAACTGGTTGTTTCGTGTTTGCCGCTAGAATGATTTTTTTCTTCTGAATTTCGGTCAAGAGTAACTCGAACTCAAGTTCGAGACAATTAAGTCGTGTTTGTCCCTACATCGTGAACTTGGAAAGTTAGTTTCTTTGCCGAAGTTTCTGGTTTCGCTTGTTCAGCTTGAACTAGTCGTTTCAGTGGATGTCCCAATTTGCTGTTCCAATTTGGAGTCCCAATTTCCATTCATCCTCGTCTGAAGTCGCTCGTCTTGGAAATAAATCCCTCACATTTTCTGCATATTAACTTCGAACTCCAAATATCGTCCTCGCGGATCGTAATTCCCCCAAAAATCTGCATTTTCGCACATAAATCCTTTTTAACGCCGCTTTTGCTGAATATATGACGGCTTTCGTAGGAACCTAGACCTTTATCAGAGTCGATTTTTCCACTTTATCTGTCATGAACGGACCAAAACTAATGTGAAGCACGAATTCTTGATTATGACCAAACAATCGAAAACTTTGCATTAATTATGTTTACGAGGAATATTTAAGAAAATCAATCAACCAATGACAACACAGAATGGACCAGCCGATGCCAGGGCCTTTTCCCGCCCTCCTAATTTCAAAAAGGCCCTGGGAACGAGGTTGACGACTTAATGTTAGGATTGAGATATATCAATAACGATTTTTATAGCTTTTATAATCGAGTATTAACATTCTTGATTTTACATTTCAAATTTTAAATGTGCTATGTTTTTAGATTTCAAAGTTATTTCCTTTATAAGCCCCCCTCAATAAAATTTCAATATTAACTATTCAATAGACTATGGACCAATCAATAGACTATTAAAATCAAACTTTATAAAATCAAGCTTTCTTTGTAAATTGTAATATGGGATATATTTGACATTTTTGTATGGAATTTTCAGAGTGAGTTCATACAGGTATTTAATATGATTACAATTACCTATTCAGCAGTTTATTGTTAGACCACTCCAAACATCTAGACCTTTGTTGTAGATGGTAATGGAGACCTTTTGGAAAAGCTCCATATATAAAGGCATTGACAATAAACCTCAAATTGTACATCATTGTACATCTCCAGTATTATGTGTATCAACAACAAAATGTTTGACTCTTAATAGCACTTAACTGTTTTGAAAAATCACTGTTGGTATAACCTACAGTTTCTTGCCTTTGTCAAAGGGTCAGGAAAATTGTCTGACTACTTAGAAATTAAATTTCCACAGGCGTATGAACTGGGGGGCATGTTCTCCCCGGGCCCCAACTTGTTATGTAGACTTGTGGCTGTAATATCATTGTAATTTTATTTCAAATGTAATACACAGCTTTAAAAATGTATTAATTCTTTAATTTAAAAGATCTCAGAAGTACAAATCAAGCAATAGAGGCAATTCTGCTATGCAACTTTAATATTCTGAATTCCCCATCTAACCACTGTAAAGCCTGTGCTTGAGACCTGGCCTAAAATATTTTACGAAAAGGCTCTTTTTTCATGGAGAAGGCCTCTGAGGAAACTTTCTGTGGAAATTAAAAATGAGCATGAACCTGAAAACATAAAAGATACCAATTCCATTAAATTCTCTGTATTTTACAACAGCAAATGCTATGTGGAGTAAAGAAGTAAATAAATCTTAAAGGAGCCATGCACAAAACAACTTGGATTATTGTTATTAAACACGGACAATGGGGAGAGGATGAACTCAACTCTCACATAGATATACGGACAGTATGCACACACAATCATTGTTGAAGGATAGCAAAGTACAAACGTTTGAGCTAATGGCACAACATAATTTGCCCTTAGTCTCTTCAACATTTCGTTGTGTTATGTTTCCTGAAAGGATCAAATACCAATAGACGAATTACTTAGTTAGTAGTTCTGACAACCGGCAAAGAATTTCGAGCGCCAAATAAAGTAAGAGAACCAAAACAACATACGTCATAGGCACGTTTTGCTGTCAATCTGACCACGATCTGACGAATGGCGAAGTATAATCGAGAAGATGCGGAATTTCACAGACCTCTTCTCATTTAAATTGTGGAGCAACAAGAAAAAAATTTGTACTAAAAGAAAGCAAATTCTTTCATATCTACACCGAACAAATTTTTTAAAGATTTCATCAAATATTACGGTAAATATATTTGAATAATTCAAGGCAACTAAATGCAATATAACCACCAACAAGAAATAGTCCTTGTGAAGAAACCGATATTTCATCGCAAATATACTTCTCGGATATCTAAAAAGTTACTGACGACAGAGTAAAAGGCTTAAACTATAATCTGCACAAAATTCAAGTTTCAAAGCCTACTTTTTATGGCGGAACAGAGATGTGTTATGCGAGTACGATTTTCTCGCAAATTGAAAAATAGTGGTTTTTCAACGTCTAACTGTAATTAAGTTCATGGAGCAACAAGAAATGTTTTACCATTAACTGAAAGAGAATTTTCAGCTTGTTATAATAACCTATCCAGTGTTGTTTACAGCAAAATTTTGTGACCCGTGAAGGCATCAACAAAACAATTGTTTATTGATCCGAAACAAGTATGCTACGACAAAACAAACCAGAGCAACATCTGTTGGATTAAACTAAAAACATCATAAAGAAAGCTTACCTTTTAAAACACAGGTTTTGGAACAAAAAAGCACCACTGAAAAACTATATATTTTGTCCGCCAACTTTACGCCAGAGCAAATACGAAGAAAACAAAGCGCAATGCATGGCGGGACGACCTTCGCACCTCCTCTGGGCGGGGGGTATGGGTATGCAATGGCGAAATTAAAGCTTACCTCGGCTTTGCAGCCCGAGGAATGAGGAAGAAAAATCAGGCGTCTACAACGCCTGACACGCATACGAAATTTAATGTCAACACTAAACACGGGCAATGCTATTTTTTCAAATATCTGTTCGATTGAAGGTCTTCGTGTGTCAAAATTTATATAAAAACAACGGAAAGGTATACGAAACATATTTGTTACGAAATTACATCGGTTTAACGAACACAAAAGCATTAAATCATCGGGTAAACAACGAATAGATCTTGAAGCCATGTCCTTTGATATTTTTAGAGGCGAGTCTCGCTTCAATAATCGCTAACACGCATTTTCTCATATAACATCTGATCTTCACATTTTAAGTAGACGAAACCTACAGCGTTCGATTCGCCAGATTCAAGTGATCATTTCGATATAGAATTGATGTAAATCGGATAAAAACACAACATTTCATGATTAATATTACGGAGTTTCACGGGATAAATGTCAACACAGTATAATAATATTTCCCTGCCCTTCGGCTGTCCTTTCCGTCTTCATGATTGATCTCTCATCTGTGTTTCTTTCATCTTCACATTTTAAGTAGACGAAACCTACAGCGTTCGATTCGCCAAATTCAAGTGATCATTTCGATATAGAATTGATTTAAATCAGACAAAAACACAACATTTCATGATGATAAATATTACGGAGTTTCGCGGGATAAATGTCAACACAGCATAATAATATTTCCCTGTCCTTCGGCTGTCCATTCTGTCTTCATGATTGACCTCTCATCTGTGTTTCTTTCATCTTGGAGAGAATCTTTGCAATGGTTTACAGGTCTCGGTAAACTTTCCAACTGCGATTCATTGTCAATAAAACGAAAGTCCGAAATCGCTTTGCCTTGCAACGACTATCTCTGTTATGTTGACGAAACGTCCACGGTTCTCTCTTTAATCTCTCATCTGTGTTTCTCTCAGTTATCTTGGAGAGAATCTTTGCATTAATTTGCGGGTTTACAGGTCTCGTAAATGCTTTTCAGACTGCGATTCATTGACAATAAAACTGGCAGAAATCGCTTTAATTCGCTATTTATACGCCCACGCAATAATTACATTCTCCCGACGTAAAAAACATGAACATGACGAACACAGAAATCAAGCTGGATTTAAGACTTGTGCTCACCACAGGTGGCCCAAGTAATAAGGTCTATTGTCTTTCTCAAGATTACAACAATATATACAGTAAATGAATTATAATAATAAATAAATACATTTACATATTTTTCACTGTTCTTTTTTAACTGTTTCCGTAAAGCTTTCTTCCCTTGACTGCCCTGATCGAGTTTGTACTTATTTACAATATCTTTAGCAAAAGTAAAACACCTTACAGTTATAACATACAATTTGACAATATTTTCTAAACACAAAGACTGACATCCTTACCAATTTCTACATCATAATTTTCAATAATATTGCACCACAAGTTTTTTACAAGGGGAGAAGTCGGCACTTCACTCACTATTTTGTCTACTAGTAGACAAGTGACCCTGTATTCATTTGTGTGCTTTTTAAATACCAACTAGGATGCCTCAGCAATACTAACAACCCACAAATGGGGTGACAAGAGTCCACCTCTTGATAAGGAGGCAATATACTGATTAGCCTCCGTTGGAATCCGCATTGATAACATCAATCCCTGTATTTCTTTGTTCCTGGTTGAATTCCATTCCTTGGAGTTTTTGATTATTTTTTGGTAGAGGGATCTAATCACATAGCCAGCCAAATATGACAAAGGCCCAAATTCTTGGGTAGAAATAGACATTTAATTTCTTCCTAAAAATAATATTCAGAATAATTATTCACTTTCCTGGTAACCTCATATTTTTAGGATAAAATGTGTTGTACTGTGTAGGCAGTGTAGAAATACAAATCAAATATCTAAAATATCACTTCAATGGTATCTTTTGATCTTGAATATTTTCTGAGGGGGTTGCAGCAAAAAAATGGCTTGTTTTCTGAGTGGTGGATGGGAAAATGTTTTAATTTCCAAGGGGTTATTCTGTTGGCACTTTGATCTATTCTTAGGGGGTAATTGTTGAGTGACCTCATCCATAGGGGTGTGTGGAGTGAGGTTATTTGACTGTATGTTTTTATAATTTACATTAAATGAGATGTGTAAGGAAGCACTGCATTAGCACCATATATTATTACACATACACAAGAAATTTATAAAATTATAATAAAATAATACATGTGCCTCAGGTTGAAAGATTTCTTTATCAGCTTGTTCCAGAAATCTTATCAATCTCTCAGGCAGATGGATCAGCATCAGAAACGCCACTTTTGGATCAATACAGGGATGAAAGTATTCTTTCCAATGTTTGTCAAGCTATAGAATTCCTGCAGCAATTTATCTTGGTTTTTCTTTAACTTAAATGTTGACAATAGTTTGTTCATTGCTGTTAGGAATGAATCACATGGTTGCAAGTTAAAAACCTCTGTGATTTGTTCCTTCTTGTAAATATTTTCATCAGACAAATACCGTCCAATGTCGCGGATTGAATATTTTCTAGTGAAAATATTAAGACTGAACTTGAAGATGACCCCTTTTCCATCTCATCCACATGTTTACTGCGACAGTGCTTCGTGAGACCACCTTTCGATTTCCAGATTTTAGGGCAATAATCGCATGGGAACTGCTTTTTACCTTCAACCTAGAAACATAGAAGCAGGGAAGATAAGCGGTAGAAAAATGTTCCATCAAAATATCGATTATTTACTTACGTCTTTAAGGTGGCTCCCTACTGTTTCTTGAAAGGTGGCAAAAATGCAAATTTCAATCTCGAAAAGTGCCCATTGATATTTCGGAAAAGATTGAAACTAAAGCTATGCATAGAATAACTTTCAGGGCATCAAATACTATTAATGGCTAAAGTGTTTCATCTGTTGCTATGACAACAGTGACGTTTCAAAATGGCCGAAAATGAACATTTAATCTAATTTATTTCGCAAACGAGTCGGTGACCCCCGATTTTTTTTGCATTTAAACATTTCTTTTTGTTTAATTAATGAATAGGCAAATTTAAAAAAAATTCTGTGGATCCAATTTTTTAAAAAACTAAAAAAACATGATTTTTTTTGTGTAAAATAATTGGATCCACAGAATTTTTTTTTAATCTGCCCATTTATTAATTAAACTAAAAGAAATGTTTAAATGCAAAAAAAATCGGGGGTCACCGACTCGTTTGCGAAATAAATTAGATTAAATGTTCATTTTCGGCCATTTTGAAACGTCACTGTTGTCATAGCAACAGATGAAACACTTTAGCCATTAATGGTATTTGATGCCTTGAAAGTTATTCTATGCATAGCTTTAGTTTCAATCTTTTCCGAAATATCCATGGGCACTTTTCGAGATTGAAATTTGCATTTTTGCCACCTTTCAAGAAACAGTAGGGAGCCACCTTAAGTGGGACTGTGCTAAACCACGAAACAGCGAAACAGCGAAACGAAACAGCTATTTTTTGTTTATCCTTTTAACAAATCTCACGGGAAGTGATACATGGAGGTCGTGGAAGGTTAGGACGTCTTCGTGGAAGGTCGGTCCAACTTCGGAAGTGATCGGCCCATCTTCGGAAGCCGTCGGGACATCATCGGAAGTTGTCGGAGGAACTTCGGAAACCGTCGGAGCGACTTCGGAAGTGGTCGGAGAACATTCGGAAGTGGTCGAAATGGTCGGAAAAGTCTCGTGGGTCGTCGGAAGGTGGTCAGATGGTGTCGGAAGGTCTTCGTAAGGACATCTCGAACCAGTAGGGATCTGTTGGAGGGGGTGGGTGGTACGTGGTTTCGCTGCTGGGGGTGGGATATCAATGGTGGGTATAGTCAGCGGCGGCTTCCTCTTTGGCAGACAACCATTGATACCCACCCCAGCAGCGAAACCACGACCATACTACCAACGACCACCCACCACCATCTCTACCGCTTCGAGATGGCCTTACGAAGACCTTCCGACCCATCCGACCACCTCCCGACGACTCCCGAGAGCCTTCCGACCACCTTCCGAACTTTCTCCGACCACTTCCGAAGTTGCTCCGACGGATTCCGAAGTTGTTCCGACAACTTCCGAAGATGTTCCGACGGCTTCCGAAGATGGGCCGAGCACTTCCGAAGTTGACTCTCCCCTCCACGAAGACGTGCTGACCTTCCACGACCTCCTACCTCCTCCGCAGGCGTTTTTTGGGGGAGGGGCGCTGGCGGAAAAAATTGAGAACTGAGAAAAGACGAAGAAACGCCTGCCAACTAATGTTCGATCTTCGGGTTTGTAGTGTCGATCTTCGGGTTATCCATAAATATCTGCTGAAATATGACCCATCGAAACTTGAAACGCCTCGTAAAGTCTTATCGGGCCATTCTGGTTATATCTGGATAGTTATGGCGGATAGCAGCGAGGAAGAGATTCAGAAATTCGAAGATTTCATGCACAGCAGTGATAGACAGTGATGTTGACATAGTCGGAGCAATTATAGAATACCCGTCCATTTTTGAAACCGCATTTAAAGGCAGAAATACAAACCAGGTTGCTCTAAAATCTCTTTAAATATAATGTCGAAGGTTTATATTTGTGTGTACTTGTACATTTATCAAATTAAATGGTTTAAAATATAGAACGAAGGAATTGTGTATGATGAACTTTGCGTAATTTGACCCTTTTAATTTATCACTTTTACTAACTGTCAACAGATACAAATAGCGAAAGTGCTGGACGGGTATTCTACGATTTAGCGCAAAATGTAGACCAGCTGCCCATTGTAAACTTGAACGTGTTTAATTGAACCCAATGTATAGATTAAAACAAGATATATTAAAGTGATATTAGCGTCTCAAGTACAATATTTTATATACTAATAAAGGTTGTGTTTTGCATTGTTTTTGTTTGTTTGTATGTATGTATAACTGAATATGCTTTATTAGACATGCTACATGTATTTTAAATAATATATATGCTAATGATTCATTATTTAGTTGATATGCTTGCCTTCATGCTTTGTGTTTAGTAGCAAATTACCAGTTGTCGCTTCGTTTTTAAGAAATGGGCCATAGTTTTTCAATATTTTAGCGCTTTGGTGGTAAAAAGGAGAGTTGTTTTAGCTATTTACTGCCCAACAGTTTCCTCGATAAATTGCTTTTCAATACGCCAATAAATATGTACGATCTCGAGTACGATCACGTCAATGCTTCGCCATCTTGAAATCATTAGTCGGCAGGCGTTTATTCTCGCTTAGCCCGCAATTTTTTTTCTCCCGCCCGCGCCCCTCCCGCCCTCGCCCAAAAAACGCCTGCGGAGGAGGTAGCACGACCTCCATGTATCACTTCCCGTGAGATTTGTTAAAAGAATAAACAAAAAATAGCTGTTTCGCTGTTTCGCTGTTTCGTGGTTTAGCACAGTCCCTTTAAGTGAGCGTTCGATTTCAATGTGAACTTCCTCGGCGTCCAATTCGAGCAACGCGACGGTTTGCGAAAAATCGCCTTTAGCGGCCGAATCTGATGCATCCAAGTTCCCAAACTCATGCTCCTCATCTTCTTCCATGTACGCCGCACTCGTAGACGCCATGGATTCTACAAAATTACCTTAAAACGCGATTTATTCCAAGAACTCTGATTTTCTGATAGGCGATAAAACTACGAAATCCTTCGTTGTCACGTGACGGGCACTCAAACAGGTCACGTGTTTCTTTGAAGTTCGCCTGCCTTCCAAATCCTGTGGGTTATATTAACTATGGTTAGGTGTAACCAAATACCAAATCTTCGCAAGTATTACAGCTGTCTGGTGGTGTATATATAAATGTCGCATTCCCTAAATTCAAGAAGCTTTCGGAGGTCAGCATTTCGCCTACAGTCCTATATCAGAACTTATTAGCGATTGTTTTTTCCGCCAATATTCATGTCTGCATGTTTAGGTCCTTTTCGTTTGCGTCGAAGTCGCTTCACCTAAAACGTAAACAAAACTACGTAAAACACCTACAGACGCGATCGTTTATAAACAATCATTTACAAACCTTTTCTCCACTGGCTGTAGCAGAAATTGGATCAGGATGTTCTGGTGTGTAGGTCCATTTTGACTGACAAAATGCAGACTGCAAATATAGCTACCTTCACGAACGAATCTCTACGGCGACAGGCCACAATCCATCGTTTTCTTTTTTCGGCCGACGTTTTCCAACTCTTCGGTGCAGGGAATCGTATGAAATGTAGAAGATCGTCATTCTCGTTTTTAACTAACAATTGTGGGAATCTTGAATCGTTCTTACAAGTTCCCACGAACAACGCTTCGTATGTTCTGGCATTGCGATTCGATATCAGGTTTTGTTTACATATATGACCACGCGTGACAAGTATAGGATACCCATGTCGTTTGGGTCTGGGTTAAAACAAAAATGGCTACCAACAAACGAACACATTTGTTTACCTTTGTCCTTTCATGATGTCTCGCAAAAATCTCCAGATTTTTCATATGTACTTCTAGTACGTATTCCATATAAGGAAGTGGCCGACAGCAAATAGAAGACATTGACGAGCAAATAGAAGGCATTGACGAGCAAATACATGGCACTCGTACCAGCCCACTGGATGTGGAATTGTTAACACGTTATGATATGTTCGATTATCCGCTCTTTTTAAGAAAACTACATTCGCTAGCCTGATAAGCTGTAAACAGATAATTTGTAAACAGATAATTTTATTGTAGCTTTAGGAGTTGATTATTTCTCAAGAAAACGTTCGTCGAAGGCAGCCGAAAGTTCGTGTTTTTGTTTACAAGATGGTATTCGTATTGCGAAAATTATATTTTTGGGCATGTTCGATTATCCGCGCTTTGGGGGTGGTTTATTTCTCAAGAAAACGTTTGCCAAAGGGTTAGGACCTTTGTTGTTTTGGGGTCGGTTACAATATCCAATTAACTAGGAGGCTGGTACGAGGTTTCAACGTGTCAGCTATTTGCTAAACCACGAAACAGCGAAACGAAACGGCGAAACGAAACAGCGAAACGAAACAGCGAAACAGCTATTTTTTGTTTATCCGGGAAGTGATACATGGAGGTCGTGGAAGGTCAGGACGTCTTCGTTGCCGACGTCTTCTGGTCAACTTCGTAAGTGCTCGGCCCGTCTTCGGAATACATCGGAAAATCATCCGTAGTTGTCGGAACACCTTCGGGATCCGTCGGGGCGACTTCGGGAGTGGTCGGATAAACTTCGGAAGTGGTCGGAAGAATCTCGGGAGGTGGTCGGATGGGGTCGGAAGGTCTTCGTCGGTATCCATCGACGATCGGTCGGAGGTGGTGGGTGGGTGGTCGTACCAAGGTCTTGCGCTGGTACGTGTTTCGCTGCTGGGGGTGGGATACCAATGCTTGTCCGCCAAAGAGGAAGCCGCAGCTGATTTGCTGCTGACTATACCCACCATTGATATTCACCACCTTGGTATTACCAACGACCACCCACCACCTCCGACCGATCGTCGATGGATACCGACGACCCTCCAACAGATCCCTACCGCTTCGAGATGTCCTTACGAACCCCGAGAGCCTTCCGACCATTCCCGACCATCTTCCTACCAATTCCGATGATGTTCCGACAACTTCCGATGATGGTCCGACGGCTTGCGAAGATGGGCCGAGCACTTCCGAAGTTGGACCGACCCCGACGAAGACGTCCTGACCTTCCACGACCTCCATGTATCACTTCCCGTGAGATTTGTTAAAAGGATAAACAAAAAATAGCTGTTTCGCTGTTTCGTTTCGCTGTTTCGAGTGTTGGAATATATACATTTTAAGACCAAACCGGGACCAGTTGCGAAAAATGCAACTTCAAGCCGCCTTCCGGCTGGAATTGCCAACCCGCGACCCTGCTATATGCTAGTGCAGTGCTCTGACCACTGATTTGGTCTTAAAATGTATATATTCCAACACTCGATATTTTCCTTCACCATAAATCCATAGAACATTGTAGTTTAATCGAGTGAAATGCCAAATATTACCTGTAATAAACCCAGAATCTTATCCCGGCATTACCACCATATATACAGAACTCGGGACTAGGCTCTCGGCAACGGCTTCCGTAGTTCAGTGGTCAGAGCACTGCACTAGCATCGCGGGTAAAATTCCAGCCGGAAGGACTTGAAGTTGCATTTTTCGCAACTGGTCCCGGTTTGGTCTTAAAATGTATATACATGTATTCCAACACTCGAAATTTGCCTTCACCATAAATCCTTCGAACATTATATATATTTGTGAAATTCATGAATAATTAATGCTGCTAAGCCAGAATCACAGCGTGGTATAGTAGCTTTGTAAAGCTCAATAAAGATTGAATACTGGTTAGGACGATCTTTAACAAAGTTATGAATGCTTATTAGGACGATCTTTAACAAAGTTGTAAATTGCCATGGTCCCGGTTTGGTCTTAAAATGTTTGTATTCCAACACTCGAAATTTTCCTTCACCATAAATCTTTTCAACATGCAGTTTGATCGAGTGAAATGCCAAATATTACCTATATATATATATATATATATATACAAATGTCCCTAAATATATACATATATATATATATATATATATATATATATATATATATATATATATATATATATATATATATATATATATATATATATATAATTATATGTATATATATATATATATATATATATAATTATATATATATATATATATATATATATATATATATATATATATATATATATATATATTGTACTATATATATATATATATATTTATATGTGTGTGTGTACGCTCCTTCACTTCGGTGTTGTTGAGCACTCTGTGAAGCAGTGTGGGTGTCCTTAGCGCTAATGCAATGTTCACTATCCTTGTGGCAGTTTGAGCACTTCACGCCGGTGCTGTCCCACAAGCGGTTGTCAATGACGATCGTAAGTGTATAAGTTACACTGATGAGCTGTAGTACAGCGAAACACGAGTCTGTAGATTGAACTATATATATAAATATTTTTCCAGCTCGTCTTATTCTGAAGAAAGGCTCCGCTCGAAAGTGATTTTCTGCAATTTGCATGATGTGGTTCTTATGCTAGCAAGCTATCAGCTCATATATCACTAGTAATTATAAAATCATAATTGCGGTGTGAGTTTCTTAACCTATAGGAGCAAAAAACCTTAACTATACGAAGAATAAGGGAGCGGTCATTAAGTATGTGTAATGGGGGCGCGGAGGCTATTTTGGGGGGCATGAAGCAAAAAAAATATCCTAGCAGGGGCTTGAAACTAAAATACATATATAGAGTTTATTAACCATTAGGGGGTAAGGTCTTAGTACTCCACTCTCCCGAATAAAATTATCAGGCATTGTCCAGAATAAGATGTTATTAAAGTGCACCCTTGCTCATTAAAGGGTTAAATATGAATGTTGATGTCTAACACACATAAAGAAGCTTCATTCAGCTGCTTTAAGTGTATTAATGTACAGACTGCATTAATGTACAGAATGCACAGCAGTTTAAATAGTAAATAATTTGGATCACAACAGAAGCAGTACATGTACAGTTATTTAAGAAATATCTAATGGGTTTCCGTGTTTGGATAACGTGATCCAAACACACGGATGTTGCGAGAAACCGCGCACACGCCATGTATTTGTAGATTTTGAACGTTATCTCTGCCAATATTTAAACCGTTTTTAATTCTGAAAACAGATTTGGAATTACCCAGTCTAAGTACATAACATACATGCCTATTACATTACACAAACTTGCATACCCTTCGTAAAAACTTGTTTATGTGGTTCGTCAAATCACCGAAATCGCCATATTGACCGCTTTACGTTGTCTGCCAAGTAAGTCCCAAATATTGTCCGATTCAAACGGTCACCCAAATTAAGTGAAGTATGCCGGCCTTCCAAGCGAGGTTGGGGAGTAACTATGCTCATTTTTTGCAAGATTTTGATAGCACACACATCAAATGGTCAAGAAAATAAGAAATGTTCAATAAATGAAAACGAAGTTTCGCTTGGGTCCGGCGTTGTAGATTGTAGTTGGGTCATTGTAGATATTATTGTCGGGTCGTTGTAGATTGCTGTTGGGTCGTTGTAGGTCGTTGTAGATTATTGTTGATCATTGTAGATCATTCCTTCTTTTAGTTTATACTATTAGGTATTTATTTTATAAAATAACCACAGAGAAATTATATCTAAAAGCTATTAATATAATTAGATCAACATTGAAATTCTCCCAAAAACCATCAACTACTAATCAGGGGAGGTCTTTCATGTTCTTCTAAGCTAATGGGCCAATTATGGATGGTTTTCTATTGACGATGACGACAGCAAACAACCGAAAATAAGCTAGCTTGAACTGTAAAACATCAGGAAAACACGAAAATATACCGTTTAATTAATTGATGTTGGATCACTGCAGATGTAAAGTGATGTTGTGAGTTTGCCTAGCATTCATATTCTACAACACAGAATCTTTTTGGTGGTTTTCTCTCACTGTCGAAGAGAATATTAACAGGGCAGATTGCTATATTTTATTTATAGTTATTATGCATATCTAGAATGTTAATAAATGTTTAAAGACGATGATGGGCCACGGCATGATTTTCAATTCTTTTTGTGACATAACCTCAAAATTCCAGTGTTTGCATAACCGATCCAAACACGGGTATTAACCAATCAGAACACGCGTAGCTAGCATACTTGTTATTTTATAAGTATCTTTTCTATACCCCTTCTGACATTAAAATATCAAGGAGGGGTATGAAATTTTTTTTAATTATTTGAGAGGGTATCAAGTAATTTTTTGAATAGATGGACGGGGTACGAAACATTTTTTTAAATTTTGTAAATAGCCTCCGCCCCCCCCCCCCCCCATTACACATACTTAATGACCGCTCCCTAAGGCTAAAATTCAACAGAAAATTGATAAACCAAATGCAAAATTTACGAAGTTATGATGCAGGGCAGAGAAGAGCTGGGCAGAAGAATGAAAGGGAAGGTGCAGTAGACGGGAGTGAAGGGAGGTACACGGAAGGGCAGTGTAGTGCATTGCAGGGCAACGCGTAGCCTGTGTACAGCCTGAATATACACCTGTAATACAGTCTGTGAAAACTCGCACGATAGCACTCAGATCTGAGTAGCTCAGCGGGGGGTCGACAAGCTATCGTGCGAGTTTTCACAGACTGTATTACAGGTGTATATTCAGGCTGTACACAGGCTAGACAACGCGTGATGCGGTGCGCAGAGCAATATTTGAAATTTCCTGTGTAACCAGGCCTTACTCAAAATGGCCGCCAGTATTCGCTAAAAGGGAGCTATATTCTGAATTTTGTCACTTAACCATGTTTTTGTCAATAACCACTAACCCCAAAACAACAAAGATCCTAATCCCCGCCTAACGAGTTTTCTAACCCTAACCCATATTGGCTGCCATTTTGGATACGACCAAAATTAAGGTGACCCCAAAATATTATTTTGCGTGTGGCACAGTGAAGTACAGGGTAGAGGGGTAGGGAAGGAAGTGAAGGGCGGCGCAGGTTGGGTAGGGTTGAAGGGTAGGGAAGGCCCAGGGCATGGAAATGCCATTTGTCGAACGAGTCAGCGGGACTCTCCGACCTCCGAAAAATGTGCAGTGCAGTTCAAGCCATATAAACCTTAGTTTTATCAGTAACTTTGTATCGATTGTTCATATTATTATACACGAATGCTTACAAATGAACAGACAGTATATAAATCTCTGACACCCATACCAACTATCAAGATCAAGGAGTAAAGAGTTGGTTATTGTTTGCTGGTTTACCAGTGACTGGTCTGTTCAGCTATGTACTTTCCATTGTCCCTCAAACCCACAAATTTCAAACTGATTTTTGGCATTCATGATTACTGTAGCTGTACATGGCGGCATGAAGCTGGCTTGCTATTACCAAAACAGTAATTTGTCCTGCTATTACATGAGGCAGGCTAGCCCACTTGTCAGACTGACTGCACAAGTACACCATTTGCAAACTGTTACTTGGTCTGTACAGCCAGATATATACCTTTCGAACTGAATTTTGGCCTTCATGACTACATGGAAAGGGGAGTTGGCTCGCTAACCGAGACAGTAACCATAGTTAACTATGCAGTAACCTGTCTTTATATTACAATTAGCTGCTGGCCAGCCCACTGGACTAGTCACTAGTATGTATAAAGCCTCTCAAATAATAAATATGCTAAAATTATGAATACCTTACTGGCTCAAAATGTTATATAACTTCAAATAAATAAAGATTTTGAATTACATTTCTTTAAACTGTTTTAAAGTGGTTTGATTTACTGCTATGCCTTATACACTGAGAAAAAGATTAACTGATTTAATGCTTGCTCAAACTGAACCTGTTTGCCAGACTGACCATATGAATTGTTATTAGATAAGCACAGGCGGCTCGCTTGCCAGGCTGACCCTGTTGGCTAGAACTGAATTAGGTCAGCAAACAAGTAAGCCAGCTTGGATACTGAGCCAACTCACCTTCATATAATCAAAGCCGTTGGCCAACACTAGTCTATGTTATGGGTTTGCAATGGTGGAAAATTTAACCACCCCTGCACTTACAGCTGTATCATTACATGTACCATTGTACCTACAACTATAGATTTGTACCTACAACGACTATAGATTCTTCGAAAGATTTTACATTTAGGCGTTTCTCCTGCAGTCTACAAATGGTTCGAGAGTTATCTGGCGAATAGATTTCAACTATGTTCGTATAGGAAACACCACCTCGACACCGGCTTCAATAACTCATGGAATTCCTCAAGGTTCTGTGCTTTCTCCATTTTTTATTTAACATTTACACGGATAGCCTACCGTCAACATCCGAATTCTGTTGTCTCAAATCGTATGTGGACGACTCTAAATTGTATTTATCATTTCCCGTGTCAAGTTTGGATTCGTCTTTACTAACTATTGAAGGAGACTTGCATAAAGTGTTTGAATGGTGCTGTAATAACAGTTTACTGATTAACCCAGATAAAACGAAGATGATGGTGATTGGATCACGACAACTGTCACAACAATTGGAGTCTCCCCCTAACATCAGTTTTATTGGAAAAACTCTCGAACCTGTTTCGGAGGTCAAAGATTTGGGGATAATATTTGACTCGAACTTAAAGTATAATGATCACATACAGTACTTGTCGTCATCGTGCATTTCCAAATTAGGTCAAATTAGCCGTGTAAAGCACTTATTTGACCAATCAACACTAGCTACGATCATTAACACTTTAGTCATGAGCAAAATCAATTATTGCTCATCAATTTGGTCTAATACATCTGAAGAAAACATCAAGAAAATCCAGCTAATTCAGAACTTTGCAGCTAGACTGATTTCAGGGAATGCCAAATATGATCATATATCCCCCGTACTGAAGGAATTAGGCTGGCTACCAATAAAAGAGCATTTACAATTTAGAGATGCTATTTTAACTTACAAATGCATAAACAATCAAGCACCTCCGTACCTATGCCACAAGTTCACAAAAAGAAACCAAGTTCACGATCGTGCTACAAGAAACCATAATGATCTTGATATCCCAAAGTACCGAACTGTGACTGGTCAAAGAACATTTAAATACAGAGGAACGAAAATATGGAATGCACTAGACGGACAATTAAAATCTACCGGTGACTTAAACCATTTTAAATCAAAATTAAAATTAGGCCTTTTAGAAGGAAAAATAAGTTTTTAATCTAGTAGATTTGTGAACATTAGACAATTTTTAACGTATATTAGACTTGTTGATAACTGTTAACCCTATATAGGGTATTTGATCAATAGATAGATTACTTTAATATATTGTAATAATTTTGTAAAGTGTCATTGAAAAGCCCGTTCCAGGAATGTCACTATTTTTAATAATAATAATTTGTATATATTGAATTCAAATCGCTGAATTTGCCCAGCCCAAACTTGTTGTTTTTGTTTTTCAGTTAACGCCTAGTGGGCGTCTTGTTCACTTTAATTCCAATCTAAAAACACAGCGAATAGCGTTTCAGAGCCTTAAAAAAGTAAAAATTTCCGTACTCCCTATTGGTTTCTCGCGCTCGAACCACTTCAAAATTGGTGGCTACAGCCCTGATATATGTTTAAAAATGTCGGTAACTCAAGTTTCACGCTCAGGGCGATCACCGCGGAGGAGGCTGAGTTAACACTTGGGATCTTTTGTTTAATATGGATTTATCTGCATTTTGCCTCTAGAAGCTCGGAAAAACAATTTGCAGCAATTTGAGGAAACTTTTTCATCAAATTCTACCAAGCATAACAAGCTTGTCTGGTTCCTCTTACCAAGCCTTCGCCGCGCCACGCAAACGAAGGCTCTGGGATAATCCATCCCCGAAAGTGTTTTGATTGGTTTATGGTGTTTGGGGGAGGGAGTTATATTCGGGCCGCGGACGCCTCGCGGGTTTTCCACCTCGCTATATTCCGCGTCCCGAATATCACCCCCTCCCGGTTAGCTAAGGATTGCCTTTAATTAGATTAACTCTTAATATTTTATACGCGAGTGTTTCGTTTAAACGGTATTGTAGAATTGTACTTGTTCTTATGGCAGAGTTTACACCAAAAAAAGTTATCTTCGGACAATCTTTTAGTCGTGTCGTGTTTCCAGAAAAGCTCAAAAAAACCTGTCCACGTGGTTTACATGATTTACATGATTTACATGATTTACAAGATTTATATGGTTTACATGGTTTACATGGTTTACGGGGCATACAGTGTACATGAGGGATTATTTGGATTACAGGGGATCCAACGGGTTACAGGTTTACTTAGCATGAATCAATAACCCTACCACCCAAGCTATGTCACACAAATTATAAATCGCAATGTTTAATCAATAAGTATTATAAATAACGTTTCGTTCTTCTGTCGAAACAAATATCTTTGGATGTTAAACATAAATGTATATATAGAATAAACATGTGAACAAACTAATTTTTTGAAAAATTTGACTTGCCCCAACCGGGAATCCATCCCGAGACTCCGAATCAACGGAGACACGGTCAGAACAGCTAGAAATTTTCAATTAAACATCGCCGTTCCTCTCAAGTCTCTACATGAAGACATATCTCATCTAAAATGTTGGCTATAGATAAAAGAGTGCTCAATATTGTAAACAGTAGAGCAGGTATATATAGGAAACTTAAAAATAACTTTATTGTCGTCACTCAGAGTTTCACGCTTTGCACGATTATAAAGTTTTTAAGTTTGCTATATATATATATATATATATATAACTAACTACAGACAGTATTATATATATATATATATATATATATTCACACAGTTTTCGTTGAAAATAAATATCACTACTGTACGTCTATATAAGTACAGTATATAATAGATGCAGGGAACAATTATGCAGTTAAACTTTGCATCATAAACATAGTACATCATGTTAGTACTCCACGCTACTTTTTCTTGTACTCCTGCAGGCACTTATTCTTACACGTTTCCGGATGAAGATTAAGGACAACATCGTTGATGTTGTGTTTACATGTAGACATGGCAATACCAAGTTGACCAAGATAATACGTCGTCATTATGAGACCTCGGCGGTAAATAATAGGAGTATAGAATTTATCAATGGCGATCAAGGTGTCGGAGATGGCGAACAACAGAGCCCCACCACAAGCGCACATGTTGTTCCATTTCCACAACTCGTCTACCTGGAGCCTGGTGATGGCGCGCCAGCACATGACCATGATCACGCAGGCGTAAATACCGCCAAAGATCACCATCATGCCTTTCATGTGTGGGTACAGGAACCAGAATAGGGAACCACCGTAGGCACCACACACCAACCCTGTCTTGAAGCTGAATGGGCGGACACCGAACGCCATGACGTAGACCATATGTGCGACGCCAAACGCGCTAAGGGAATGGAGGAAGAGACGCGGTTTCCACACCATCAATGCGTCGCCGAGACACGAGAAGACCATGCCGATGAGGATGTTGCGATTATAGCGATGCTGCGACCTCAGGCTCATGCCTTGCATGGCGATGAAAAAACACAGGCAGATTATGGGAAGGCATTTCAGGGCGGCTGTGAAGAACGACGGGTGTTCTAAGCCAGCGACGAAATAAACGCATGCTGTCTTGGCGAAGGGAACCAATTTCGGACCGATGCTCTTTAGCTACAGAAAAACATTCAGAAAATGATAAGTTCGTTAGGCTGTTGCCGTCCAAGGTGTAAATAACTCGAGGGTAGGATTCGTATAATATATGCACCGTTTTCCCTTAAAAACTTCCTCCCCACCATTTCTAATAATCCCCTTCAAGTAAAAAATAAAAATAAGCCCCTCCCCACTATATTAACAATCCCCTTTTTGATACAGATACTTGAAAGTTTTTTGTATTGTTTTTATTAATCGTTAAAATAGAATTACTTGACTAAATATAAACATGTTGTATTTTCTGTGTATAATTATTATTAACTTCGTTAATTACAACGTTATAACATTAATTGATCCTCCCCCATCACATCTAATAAGATCCTCTTTTAATGTGGTAGAAAATAGAAAATAATAAGCTCCACCCTGTAAGAAGCCCTCCTTTTGATGATCTAAAATCAATAAGCTCCACCCTCTAATAAGCCTTCTATTGATTACTTAAAATTAGTAAACAAAACCCCTGTAATACGCTCCCTTTTGATGACCTAAAATTAATAAGCCCACCCATCCTAATAAGCCCACCCCCTTGATGACCTAAAATTAATAAGCCCACCCCTCCTAATAAGCCCACCCCTCCTAATAAGTCCACCCCTCCTAATAAGCCCACCCCTCCTAATAAGCCCACCCCTCCTAATAAGCCCACCACTCCTAATAAGCCCACCCCTCCTAATAAGCCCACCCCTCCTAACAAGCCCACCCCTCCTAATAAGCCCACCCCTCCTAATAAGCCCACCCCTTGATTAATACGCTCACCCCTCCTAATAAGCTCACCCGTCCTAATAAGCCCACCCCTTGATGACCTAAAATTAATAGCCCACCCCTCCTAATAAGCCCACCCTCTTGATGACCTAAAATTAATAAGCCCACCCCTTGATGACCTAACATTAATAAGCCCACCCCTCCTAATAAGCCCACCCTCTTGATGACCCATAATTAATAAGCCCACCCCTCCTAACAAGCCCACCCGCTTGATGACCTAAAATTAATAAGCCCACCCCTCCTAATAAGCCCACCCCTCCTAATAAGCCCACCCCTCCTAATAAGCCCACCTCTCCTAATAAGCCCACCCTCTTGATGACCTAAAATTAATACGCCCACCCCTTCTAATAAGCACACCTCTCCTAATAAGCCCACCCCTCCTAATAAGCACACCTCTCCTAATAAGCCCACCCCCCTTGATGACCTAAAATTAATAAGCCCACCCCCCTTGATGATTAAAAAGCTCACCATCTAATAAGCTACCATCTTGATGACCAGTGTTGCATGCAAGTAAATTTCAACAATGAGTGAGATAAAAGGCAGTCAAAAACTGCCAAAATAGGAGACAATCTCCAAGTGGAAATCGGTTTATCGATGGTTGCAACTACAGAACATTTCTGGTGGGAAATGTTATTAATTATTAATTAGTAACAACACCTACACAATACAGGGATGTGCTCAGAAATTTTGAGTCCCGGGTAAAAATATCGAGTGGCGGAAGCCCGAGAAACCTCTTGCTCCCCAAAAATGTTGAAATCTAAAGGCTCTGTTGACTGTTGACTGTTAATTGACACATTATACTGTATGGCACTGAAAAACCTTCCGGGCGGGATTCTGAAATTTTATTTAATGCCGGGCGGCAGCGTATACTATGATGAATTTGATCAGCATTTTTTTGGACCCACCAAGCACGGCAAAGCATAGCAATTAGGCTGAGGGGCTGGGAGCTCTTGTATGCCTGCAAAAATTATTGGACGGCCAGGAGACATCACATCTACACTTAACATAGAGCTGAGCCTCCACTTTGAACAACGTTTTTCCATAGCAGAGCTATACTTACAGCTCTTGTATATAGAAAGCTTTAAATCAATATCTTAGAGAGGATTTATATAATTTACATAACCAGTGCACTCTCAACCACTCTCAGACACATGGCCAGGACTTTCAATACTTTATTTCAACAGTTTAATTATATTTCACAGTGACTCTATTGAAGCTGAATTGAGCAAGTAACAGTGAAGTCAGATTTGTTGTATTAATTAAAAAATTAGATCACATTTTCTTTGTGCTTAGTAATTTTCACTGGTTGCGAGTAAGATCAAGGATTATTTGCAAGATACTGTTGATTACTTTCAAAGCATTACAATCGTCCAGGCGCCTATTTATATCAGTGATATTACTGATGACTGACTAAATATAACTCTTCTTGCAAATTAAGATTGTGTAACCTATTAATCTGCTAAAGACCGTTACCCATGGAGACAGAACATTCTCGGTTGCCAAGTTGCAAAACTCTGGAATTCATTACCAGAGCAAATTAAAAGAACTGACTGTTTAAATAATTTTAAGATAGCACTTAAAGGTGCCGTCCAGTCCGTTCTGCACATGTTCACGTTTCTGTTTATATCGTTTGTTTACATTGCATTATATAAACATTGAACATGAAGTATTGCGGATTTTTTACACACGCTTGAGCTTTTCCGCCTAAAAAGCATGTTATAAGAAGCTGTTTGGTTCCTAAATGTGGATAATATATCAAACTACCACTCGTGCCTTTGCCACATTTAACGAATACTCGCTTTCGAACTGTCGCAAATCTATTCCGTTAAAGTTTGTTGACATGTGGGGTCCCCAACGTTTGAAATATCATACATGTGCAGAACGGACTGGACTGCACCTTTAAGACCTTTCCTTTTTACAAAAAATAGTTTTGTAGTTATCATAGGCTATATTAGTTATATAATTAGCTAGTAGTTTGGATTCATAATGAAATGTATTTAGTTTTATAAGTAACTTAAGGAACTTTACAAATTTATCATTGTAAGAGCATTGAGACTATTGTATATATATATATATGCAGAACTATTTGTTGATTATAAAATATTAGAAATTGTGTTGATTGATAGGCAGCGACAACAATCACAAAGGTCAACTAGAATTTGTTATCAAAGCTAAATTCTTCAACATGGCTTTAACTTGAACGACTATCATGTAGCGTAAAGCAATTTTAAAGGAACATTGTTATTGTTGTTTAAAACAAAATATAAAATATCCATTTAAAAGCCTTAATTGTGTTATCTCATGTATACTAGTGTAGACTAGGATATGGCAAAATGGAAAGGAAAAGCATGATGCAGTGACTACTTTTACATATTTTATTTATTTTATCGCCACCTTATTTGGGATTAGGATATGTACAAAAATTAGGATCTGTTGCAATAAAGGTTACGTGTTGGGTGACGGAGCTTATTAAATATTAAAACTTATTAGCAATATATTAGCTTATTAAATCGTCATCAGATATCAGCGAAGTTGAGTTAACCGAATATGAATCCCTCAAGGTCTCAACGTCTTATAGCTAATAGTTTTAAAGTCAAACACTATCTAAATAATCATGACAAGATACAAAAAACCCACAACAACGTCATGAACATTTCAAATTTAAACGCATATGAATTTTAAATGTTCGACGTTGTGTTTAAAATGTTAGAAAACCGAACTACATCAGTCTACGATATAAGTTATAAGATAAACAGGACAACAATAGAGGACAATATCAGAAATAAAAGGTAAATTGAGTAAAGGTGATTCAGAAATCGCAAGAACTGTTTGTTGTTTTAGAGAAGAGTAAGGTCAGTCGGTTGTTTGTCTACTGTACTGTAGAAGGTCTGGCCTTTATAGTTTCAAATACCTAGCTCTAACGAAGGGCCTCGAAAAATTAGAGCGGCTCATACATACTATATCGGCAATACACTAAACTTTTCAAGTTTTAAATTGTATTTCATCACTGTGCTACGCAACATATATTTACATACTTACAACGTCAACGGGATTGACCAAGATACGTAGAAATTTTTGCTCTGTAAAAGCTGACTGTGAGGTATCTTCGTCCAAAACGTAACGTAACGAATGTTCTCCGTTCAGATCAGATTCTTTATCGTTCGATTTTGCCATAACTGTGGTGCCGTGTGACGAAGGTAATTCAATGGCGAAATGAAAATATTGCAGCTCAATCTCTTTATGACGTCATAGTCATGCGTAACACCGTTTCCACGCCTTCGACACACCCACACGTTCAGTAAAAAAAAAACACGAAATAATGAGCCGTAAACATCCCCATGCATGCTGACTTTCTAAATTTTTATTGCAGTTGAATATCATGGCTATAAAATCCATATAGTCGACACAGACTTTCATCGCTCGTATCTCCCACTTTGTTCATCCGATATCATCAAACTCCGCGTACTTACTAACTTAAATACGCTCTTTCTACCATGATATTCAGTTTAGCCTGCAACAGTGAACTCAATATAGATAACTGAGATATATAGAGTTCACTGGCCTGCAATTACAAGCTCAATAGCGCTCCGTCGAGTTGACGTCAGTACCCATAATTCTTGCGGCCATAACAAAAGAAATAGCTCATTTGCAATCATTTGTGAGTCAAATTTGGTTTGTTTGTCCGCTTTTTGAGCTATTAATAGCAGCAGACTCTACGCTATTGTTGACGACTCAGACCCCAACGGGCCGACTCGGGAGGAAAGCGATATCACGTACGTAATAATTTGAATTGAAAACAACCGGTTCCTCAATTATTTTGCCACCAACATCTTCTCCTTCTCTAGAAGCGCTGTACATGCTATATTTTAATGAAACAACTTTATGCAAAAGACTGAAATAAAAATACCAAACTTATCCTTACAATGGTTCGATGACAACCGTCATTACAAACGTGACGTCGTGACAGTGAGCGGCCGTGCACTGAAGTGCTCCGTTATTCCATCAGGATTTTGACCTCTAGCTCCCCTCTGGATTTTGGGCATAACATTGCACCAGGTTGTTGGTAAAGTCTCCCGGGAGAATAATTAAATATTAAGTTTTAATCAATTTGGTAGGAAGAGTCATCTACTACATGTAAACATGAGTAACTTACACACATATACTAGAAATACGAATCCGCAATAATCCCCTCGCTCTCCTTTTCTACCACTACCCCCCTAGTCTCGTTTCTTTTCCCCATCCATGGTCACCATTGCCCAGACCGCGTCTATCGATAACAAATCCCAGGTCGGGTTTATACTTCATGGTAAGCCCACCATATAGTACCCCAATGCATATTTACATATACCTGTACTTACTTTACACACGCTTATATATACTTTGCACTGCTTGTATATATATTATATATACTTATTTTACACTGCTTGACGAACTTCATGTGCTTGGCGTACTTCATGTGCTTGGCCTGCTTTATGTGCTTCACGTGCATCTCCTGCTTCTCCTGCTTCGTGTGCTTGACATGCCTCGTGTGCTTGGCCTGCTTCATATGTGCTTGGCCTGCTTGACTTGCTTTACCTGCTTCATGTGCTTGATGTGCTTTACTTACTTACTTAATCACCTGCTTGACCTGCTTGCCTTGCTTGACTTGCTTGAGTGACCTGCTTGACATATACTTCATTTGCTTCACCTGCTTGGCCTTCTTGATGTGCTTGACCTGCTTGAATTCGTTGAACTGCTTCATGTGCTTGACCTGCTTCATGTGCTTGACGTGCTTCATGTTCTTGATATGCTTCATGTGCTTGGCGTACTTCGTATGCTTCGCGCGCCTGCTTGTTGCAATTGACCTGCTTGATGTGCTTGGCCTGCTTGACTTGCTTGATGTGCTTGGCGCACTTGGTGCATGTGCTTGGCCTGCTTCGCCTGCTTGACCTCCTTGATGTGCTTGACCTGCTTGAATTCCTTGACCTGCTTCATGTGCTTGACGTGCTTCATGTGCTTGACATGCTTCATGTGCTTGGCGTACTTCGTATGCTTCGCACGCCTGCTGGTTGTGATCAGTTGACCTGCTTGTTGTGATTGACCTGCTTGATGTGCTTGGCCTGCTTGGCTTGCTTCATGTGCTTGACGTACTTCATTTCGAACGATCGAAATGGCATTTATTTCTTAGACAATAATATTCCCAAGTCTCGTTGATGTTGAATAAAGAACCAACAGTTGCGTTTTCTACAAAGAGTGATTTCTGGGCAGAGCTTTTAGATCAGTTGTACCAGTCTGCTCGTTGACGTTTTGGATACTTTCCTTACTGTTGGGCTATGATCCGTTGTTGTTTCGACTCGAAAGGTACAATACGTAGATCCCTATACAACAACGGATCATATTTTTCGACAGTGTTTTTGCCATCAGTTTCCGTCCAAGATTTCTGTATATGCTTAACAAAAATTTAATTGGGATCAGTTTTATACAGGCAACGCACACTCTATCTGACAAATTGCTTGCTTTTAAAATTTGATGACTACACTTTGTTCTTCCAGGACCTGCAAGTAGGATAGAAACATGCTTCCCTGTCATGCTTAGAACCTGACGATTCATGACAACGTTTTCCCTCCGAAAAACATTGGGTAAGGCGTCAACAGCTGCCTTTCGCAAATGTTGACGTTTTAGCTTATATTTTTGTTCAGCACCCGGGTTTTGCATATGCTATTCCTTCTTTTTCTCGATCTAATACTGTCTATCTTGTACTACGGACTATCTTGTCCAATACTATCTATCTTGTTAAGACAACAGAAGCAGTTAAACTGCACCTAACCCCAAAATATTTTTTTGCCCATATCAAATCTCGGTATCATTTCTAGAATATCAGTGAATTTTTTTTTTAATTTGGTCAAATCGTTCGAGTTTTATGGCATTTTGATGGACCTTGGCCGTCGTATTTGTAACCACAAAGAGCCTGGGTCTAGCCCGTTTTGTGACATCACGCAAGGTAGTCGGCATTTAGCTTTGATCGGCTTGAGTTGAATGAGTTCAGTCCGCCATTTTTTGCCTCAAATTGAATCAATCGAAGTTTATTAGTATTACTGTTGTTTTCTGGCTATCATGTCTAACCATGAAACGGATTCAGAAGAGAGTTATCAGTCTGATGACTCGGACATAAATTATATCCCGGGATATATAATGGAAAACGGTGAGCTCGAAAATTCTAACGACTCAACTAGCGATGAAGAATGCATGGGCCATGCATATGCCGAGGAACCTTTAGCCGACGAAGAGTGGTTGGAAAACTACAATAGGCAAGAAAGAGAACGGTTGGAGTTGGTAGAAAAGCTTGGGAGAAGACTAGATGGTTCTGTGGAAGTAAGTGAGTGGTAAGTAGCGAGTAAACATGGATTGAAATATTTTTTGTTTCTGAATCTGTATTTATATATTTTACATTAATTTACATGAATATAAACAGACGTGAATCTACCCAACTTTGAATGTTTTTTTGCTCTCTTTTATCACAGGTGTAAATGTGGCAACTGTGGGATAGAATCTTTAACAAACGCCTACGAATGCCACTGCTGTTGTGAGCTGGAAGGCTGTGAGGAAGCCATGAAAAGCGAGGAAGTGATGAGAGACCTTGAAGCCAAAGGTCTTCAAAATGCCAAATGTGTCACACAACACCCTGGATTCAACCCCGTATGCCTGCAAAAATGGAGTTTGAAGCAATCTGCAGACAGATATAGAACTAAACATAAAACCAAATATTGTCAAATGCAAACACAAGAAAGGTTAGATAATTAGACTTTATTTGTTGTTACTTTTTAGCTGTTGCTAGAAACGTTACTTGATGCATTGTCTCTGGACTTGGTTTATAGCCTATCAATCCATTGCTATCAAACAACAGCTAGATAGCCTAGATATTGGAATACGGTTTGCTTTCTTAAAGTTTGCCGAATCTGCCAAGAATTGTATGTCTTAATCCCCATTACATGGACCCGGGTTGGTCTTTCAAGTCGGGCTAGTGTGTAGTTACTTGTGTCAACTCACTCACAACCTGACCAACACATAGGAGTTTATATAATTAACTGATTGACCTAGGTTTGCTTTCTAACAAAACATAAATTCCTATTTGTTTTTGTTTTTAGATTCCTACGCAGCATCTCGTATAGAGAGTTTACAAGACTCATATATGGACTCCTGGGTAACAGGAGGATCCCACTACCATCATGCGCCTACATGGCGATAAGGAAGGCATTCTCAGTTGTCGATGAAGAAGAACACTTTGTTGGATATTGTGATGACTCTGATTAATAAATTTACAGAAATGGCAGGTCGTTTAACAACTTTACTGGATATCAAGCAACTAAATCCAAGCGGAAAGAATGCGAAAGTCTGCAGGTCATCTACTGTACTTATATGTACTGTGAGTGATCATTCCAGAAAACATCCAAACCTCCCCCAGGAGAAAATGGGATGTTTGCTTTCCCTCCCACTTTTGGACGTCCTAGTACATTTTAATATTGTCAGAAGTAGATATTGCCCCCTCCATCCTGGACGGCACAAGTTTCCTAATTTCCTCTGTGGGGGAGGTATGGATTGTTTCTGAAATGATGTTATACGGTAACATGAAATATCATGATGTATAATAATAACACAAGGATCACACATTTGAGTTGGATATGGCATACTTTTGGCCAATTTACTCTTAAAAGAACTGTTGTTTGTTTTGCTTGAAGCAAGTGATTGTTTCTTTTTGGGTTTCTTGGGCAAGAAAACAGCTTGAATAATTGCTACACCACCTTATTTATTCTTTGGACAATCTTCTACATTTTTGTGCCCCTTCATTGGATGTCCACATGATCTGCAGCAAGGAGCAGCTTTAGTTCTCCCCACCTCTTTCTCTCTCCTCAGTTGTTCCACATATTGCTCTACTGTAAAAGTGGAAGAGATAATAAAAATAATCTAATTAGTCCAGTAAACACCCAATACTTCCCCCTTGACAAGTAAGATTGCCTGGCAGGCATTAGAGGCACAGAGCAAAATAACAAGCTAAATGGGTTAAAAAATTAAAAAACAAATAAATATTACCTGGAATAGTGGGTGGAACATCTTCAATGGTGATTTGACTTCTGTCAGATCTCTTTGTTAGGGCATCTTTCTTTGTTTGCTTTGTGAGCATTGTGTTGATTGGAGGTGGGCACATTTCTTTCAGCTTTTTCGCTGCATCTTTCAGATCATTTTTGCTAGCCAATGTAAACGTATCGTATATTTCTTGTATATATGCTGCAAGGAAAAAAGGCATATGATATTATGATGTAAAACATAACTGCAAGACAAGATTACTAGAACAGTATTTGAAGATAAACAAAAACTTACCAAAGTTCTGTGCAACTCTAACACTCCGAACTGTTGCCTCACCATTCTTGAACTTTGGATAACTGATTTTTACTCTTTCAGAATTGTCAGCTTTAGTTTTTACCTCTCTTTGGATGTTGAAGTTAAAATGAATTACAGCTAAAATATGCCTAAAAAAAACAACAAGACAGTTACTTTAATCTTGTCCTGTACCAAAAAATATTTCGCACTCTAACAATTGTCCTAACCAACTGGAGAACCCTAATTTTAGATAGTTTCTAACCTGCAGTATTGTCCAACATAACAGTATGCAATCATCTTTGGAGCAAAGTGATTTAACACACTGTGGAAACCCTCCAAACAGCTAGTTTGTGCTAATGGAGATGCTTTCTTGATCCCTGCCATTAGCCTTGTGTCTGTTAGTGCAGTGCACACTTTAATATGGAGTGGGGAATCTATAGAAAAAGAATAAAATGGCCTGCATCAATTTTCTATTCCTGCATGCACTGTAGTCTGATAGTAAAATTTGGGTAGATCTGATGGGCCTCCAACTGAATATGGGACTGTTGGTACTATACCTAAACTTATAAAATGCAACTATTTTTTGCTACATAGTATATTAAAACATACCAACAGTCAACCACTTTCTAGCTTTAATTTCACCGTGGGCACACTTGTCAAACAGTGGATCACTGTGATGCGAATGGGTGTTCACCATGTGCCTCAAGAAGGACTTGAATTTTGCCCAAATGACAAGGCCATTGCCACTGAATGTTGTGGTAGCACTCCAGTGCAGGTGATTTTCGCACGGTTTGATCCATTCGCTTACAGCCTCACAGTCTTTCTTTTTGGCAATTTTGGAAAGCACCTTCCTAATTTCTGTAAGCCGTGGAATATACAAATAAAAAAAACAAATGAATAAGAAATGCAGGAAAATTGTGAAGAATTGGAGCACTTGTTTGTGAACAAATATCTCCTGGGGCATCTAGCTGTTCTAGCATGACATTCTCATTTCTCAGGCAGCAATGACCTCATAAACAGTTTCCATCATTAGACATTCAGTAATGTATATAGTTCAGTGGCTCTCATTCTAACAGGCCTTGGTCAGTAGCTTTGTTCACTTGTTTATATTGTTGTATACAGTATATGTAGACATTACTGAATTTCCTATAAATGATGTAATATATTATGGCTTATGCACTGTGCAATAAGTCATAGGCATGCAAATTGGAATAATTCTTACTTTTCTTCAAGTGCCAGATGTCAAAATAATGGACAATGTTTTTTCAGGACTTCTCGCATGTACTTGGCAATGGAAGTATGCCTGTCGGAAATGAATGTCGTTATGGTAAGGCCATATGTAATCATATAATCCATGCATAGTTTAAAAGACATAAACTCCATTGCTGGACTACTTCCTGCCTGATTTCTCTACAAGGGAGAAAAACAAAGCTGCAATAAGTACATCATGCAAGAGCTGGTGAGTGAAGCGATATAATTTATTTCCCCCTCTTACGGTCTTACCTGCACAAGATTAAAATGTATGATTTGTCCAAGGGTGCAACAAAAAATTGTGTACGCACAATATTTGGCCGAATGTCCCATACTGTCATGGCGACCATCGCCTGCCAGAACTCCACACCATCTTTCACTTGTTTTGCCATCTCCATCAACATTGCCTGGTACTTCTTCCAGTGAATATAAATAGTTGGAAATAGTGCAGTCTAAAACATAATTTACCAATTATTTCAAAGGTATTGTAAACATTAATGCACAAGGCTCTTCCCTAGCTTGGTGAATTAAAGTTTACTAAAAAAAGATTGTTTAGCATATACTCACTCTCTGATAATGGAAGTATGTCTTATGTGAAACACATCCAATACCCATGTGCAGAAATATTTGCCGTACTTTAGTGTAGGAGCCACCAGCCAGTAACACTGCCATACACAATAGAAAATTCCCAGCAGGTGCTTTTTTTCGTCCAGGCATTACAGGTTGACTATGCCATACTGTAGTCTTCTGTGGGCACTTTGGGTTGTTGCATGTCGTGGTTACCACTGCTTCTGTTCCAACAGCTTTTGTCTCAACTAGTGGATTGTCAACTTTGCACAAGTGACAAAAGTTGAAGAGCAACAGAAGCTGTGACAGAAACACAATGTGTTTTGGTTCTGTCCGCAGATTGCTGTCGACTTGCAATAACCTGGCACAAGTAAAAGTATTAAATTATGATCCATATCATGACTTGTGGTAGTTCTATTCTGTCATGGTGGTGAAAATATATGAATATATCAAGTGGCTAAAACAATATTACAAATCAGTGTGGTGTTATCATCGAACTAAACACAACTGGAACGCTATCACCATATAAATTGCCATATGGTTGGTTGAAGACAAATTTAATGCCCTTGGGGTGGGTTGGGATGGTTAAGGTAGCAAGATCCCTTTTAATCACTTTTTAATACCATACAATATAACAATTAATTATGGCAACCATTTGAAAGAACATATGACAAACTTTAATTCCACAATTTGTTTTGCATAAATTATGCTAATTATGCTAACAAAATGGCCGCCAGCAAGTAAAAGCTCTGGTATTCTTCATGCAAGATTACTCAGACATTTTCAGAGGTAGGCTCCTGAAAACGTCTGAGTTTATAACTGGTATATATAGGCATATTCTGGTGGTAACACTTTTATAATTAAGTGCTCAGCTATTTTCTATCATCGTTTTTTCATTTTTTGCAGTTTCTGCCAGCTAAATTATGATCATTATGCCAGATAATTCAACCAATTTTAGTCAGATTCGAAATTCCTACCATCATTCCCTAGATATTCATGCAAAGAGCCTGTGGTGAAAATTTCATTAAATTATATGAGAAATTGAGGGAGAAATAGTGTTTGGAAGATGGCAAGGTTGCTAAAAATACGATTCTGAGAACATTTTGTTGGGATCTTGCTACCTTAAAACCACACATTTTCAGGGAATGTTTTGTCAGGTCGCGTTCATATTTAACTCAATGGTTTTAACCACAAGAAAGAAGTTAATATTCTGTGTATAAGCTCACGGGCCAAAATTACTTACCCTGAGGCTTCTTCTATCTCTTCTTCTGTGTCCTCATCTGCTTGCACCTCATATACAGGATCATGAGCTTCGTTCTCCTCTTCCATGGCTTCATCCTCGCTCTCTGTTGCTACTTACAATTCACTTTCTTCCTTTGCACTCTCTTCTTTGGACATCGAGTGTTGCCCCAACAATTGTTCAAGCTGGTTTACTAGATATGTATTAAAACAGAAGAGTACTTCATCTAATAATAGCCTTTTCAATCGCATTGCATGATCTTAAAACTACATAAATTAAAAAAATTGTATGATATTATTATAAACATTGACTTTACATTTGCGTTTCATTTTTTTCATTTTGTTTTTGTTTTCTTGTGCAAATGTTTGCAGGGTAATAATCTGGTTATTCAGTTTTCTGTTTTTTTCCAAAATTGTTTCCATCTCAGCATCACTTTTTTCCAAGTCTTGCATGCCTGTATCGGTTGTGGGGATCTATAAAGAGTATAACACAATATTATTGATAAACACCGATTTTGCAGCATGAACAAACTACAAACTAATAGCGCGGTCTATAATAAACACCTAAAAGGACATTTGGATATACAGTTATGCTCACTGGAGATATGATACTGTAACGTTGTAAATGATCTTACATTCACTAGCTCGCCAAGGGGACTTTCTTCAGGAATTTCCAGCACTTTTGGTTCTTGCTTCCTTCTCTTGCGCTGTGTACCTAGTGATCAGAAGAGGTTTAAACCCTAAAAACTACAGGTAATCCTAACCCGAGTTTGGTTCTAATAAACCGTTAAGAAAATATTTTACGAAACGTCATTCTAAGGACCGAGAAACTAATATTTACATGTGTTAGTCGACTTAGGTGTTCGCATGTTGACGACGTCCATACTTGACCCTTCGGCTTCACCATGGCATCCGTTATCTTCTATCGCCTTCGTCGACTTCGTGAAAGATACAATCGAATATAAGATTTATATGCTTTATAACTACATACTTTTTTCCTTACGTGCGATAATGCGAAAAATATCCAAAATAGAAGCTTTTCAACAGACTCACCATTCGTCTATCCCTGGGACTTTGTACCTCGAGTGGTTCGCTTGAATTTTTCGTCGCTACTGCAGAATGAATACTTGGGTAAACACAAATACCGAGTTCGTCGCTCTTTAGCTTTGCATAATTCGGCTTCGTTTGGCCAGTCAAAATTGAAAACCTTCTCACGTAATCTTCAGGCATAAAGTGCGCTGAACATAGAGTCGAAGCCTTCGAAGGAACGAATACTCGTTTTACTTTCACGAAGTCAACCCAGATTTTCCTTCTTCTCTTTGCTTCAGGTCGATCGTCATTGTAAAAAGGAATAGAATGAAGACTTATACCCCGACTAAGACACGATTTATTCGTGCAATTTGCAGCTACACAACTATTAACCATCTTTTTACTAGTAGAAAACAGACACAGAATACGCAGTATATGTAGATAACGTTTTGACGAGTACCTTGCGTGACGTCACGAAATTTACTCGTTCCAGACTTCTCGTAACGACGGCCAAGGTCCATAAAAAAAGTGCCTTTTTACCAACTTTAAACTGCCATAAAACTCGAACGATTTGACCAAATTAAAAAAAAAATTCACGGATGTTCTAGAAATGATGCCGAGATTTAATATAGGCAAAAAATTTTTTTGGGGTTAGGTGCACTTTAAAGCAGTCTCTAGTCTCTTTATTATGGTTTTTCACAATCAGTTACCATGACAACCCGTCGTTATATAGTTTATTATAACAGATTATCCTATTTTAAATATTATATTGTATTTGCGTGTGTATCTTTATGTCGTTTATTTTGTAATACAGGACCACTTTGAAAATCTGAGAAGGCTTCCTTTGATCTATTCCTAACGATTAATTTATTCAGTTATTTATTAATGCAGGTTAATAGGGCAAACTCGTTCCCAGGGCATTTTTCCTCCGGTGGAAGGTCGGCGAAAATGGCCCTGGGATCGGCTGGTCACATGACACCCAGAATTTCTGGGTGTTTAGATATAATTTTTGTGGTCTTTGTTCCATTGCCTTTGTCTACTTTGTTGACCTGAATAATTGAGAAATGTTCAATGCTCTTCAGAGTTGTTCATGTCAGCATTCGTCGGCATAAAAGCAGCTAACAAGCTTAATAATCCACCATACATCCATGGTTATCTCTTATACAAAAGGTATGAAGAAGCATATATCCAATTTAGCGAAAGCTATCACTTCTAATTTGCTGTAAAATTTGAAGACAGCATTCAGATTTAGATGAATAAATTATACTCGGCTTAATTAATTGAGTTTTATGACAAGCCAATCGCATTATAGAATGGACCAGCCGATCCCAGGGCCATTTTCGCCAAACTTCCGCCGTGGAGGCAAAATGTCCTGGGAACGAGGTTGGGTAATAGGGATAACGGGTGGACCCATGTCAGTGATGGCTTTACAAGTTAATTTCATTGTCCGATTCTGTCTTTGATGGAGACACACAGTAGTTTATAATTAAAATCATCATTTATAATTAAAATAATTTATAATTAAAATCAATAAAATTGCCTAAAAAATTAACCCTAAATCCATACATTTAACCTTAATTCTAACCATAATCCCAATCATCATATTACAGGTAATTTTAATGCTGACCCTAAATCCTACCTACTGTCCCTAAATTCTGCACCCAATCATCACAATGTCTCCAATGCTAAACCTACTGTAACCTTTACCCAACCTCTAACCCTCCCCCACTTGGACCTGGATACATGAATTTAATTTTTATGTTTATTATTATTTTCATTTTAATGCAAAAATTTAATTGGGATCAGTTTTATGCCACTGGCAACGCACACTCGATCTGACAAATTGCTTGCTTTTAAAATTTGAACTCCGGCACTGTTTTCGCATAGATCCGCCAAAACAATATCCTTGAAACCATTTCTGCCGCTGATTCGAAACATGTTTAATTTTAATTTAATTTTAATTTTAATAACTTTGCCATATACATTACAAACATAAATACAGACATTAAGACAAGAGGCTGGGTAACCGCAACAGCTAGTGCCAATTACTGCGGCCCCAAAACAAGTACGATATAACAGTCACTTTAAAGATACATAGCGATATACAACACATTAAATACAACAAATTAACTACGATATATACAAAAAACAACACGATGGTGTATTACATTTTAAGCATATGCTTTTCCATGTTCGTGAGTCGTCTATGTCATATGTGTTGTTGAGTGCGTTAATGTAGTAGTTGAATAGTAACTTCCTGAAGTTTGAGAGTGTGATGTTTTTTGTTGTAATAGTTTTTGGTAGTATGTTCCATGTTCTTGTTTTCCGAATTGTGTATGATTTTTGGTATGTCGAAGTATTAGATTTTTTGGTTTGATATTTGTCGCAGTCAGGGTTGGATGATCTTGTTTTTTTTTGTGAAGTTGAGGTTTATAGAGACGAAAAATTAACCAAGTTAATTTTGCACTTGCAGACTCTCACGAAAAAAATGGATTTACTCAAATTTAACAATATGCGCAAATAGGGAGCAAATTTATTGAAATATTACATTTACCGTATGAGTAAACTTGCTAAATGACGCATTTACTCACTTTTGAGCAAATATGAAGCAAATGCGGCATTTACCATGTTTACTCCTATAGTAAATACAACATTTGAATAAATTTGCTCCATATTTGCGTAGTTGTAAATTTGAGTAAATCTATTTTTTCGTGCATCGAGCTTGTAACTTCTTTTTAGTTGCCTCTCTTTGCAATTTTCTTCGGGTTTGCAACATTATTTACCCCATGAATAAAACATTTTCATGCAATACCGAGTCAACGCAAATGACAAACATTACGGTCATTTATATATTGAAAGATCAAAGCGAGGTTTCCGGAAAACGTCGTATCAATGCTTCGCGCCCTTAAAATGCGTATTCTCACTCAACGTCTTGTTTTCTCTGGAATAAACGGCTCTCCATCAATGGTCCCCAGTGCCCAGACCGCGTCTGTTGATAACAAATCCCCGGGCTCGTGCAAACGGCCCCTTAGTTCCAACGCTGCCTCGGCCATTTTGCCGTGAAATATTAATTAGTTCCTTTGATGTATTGTGAATATTTAACAATTGTTTACATAAGACTTTAATGCCATAATAATTTAGCCGATACTTTTTGCGGAGTTTGTACGCTTTTATGATTTTGGCACCAATTCTGCCCGTCCCCAAACGTAACGCCTGCCACGCACGGCTAGGCTGATCCCCCAAAGATCCTGCTGCGCAGGCTAGGAATCTGATTGGTTTGCTACCCTTTCCACGTGCTCGAATATCAGGCGAAGGTTATAAATGCTGTAGCCTGAAATGTCAGGCGTCCCCTCAACCTTGACATTTCAGGCTATAAATGCTGGAGTTTGGTTGATTTCTGTGTTCGCGTGTTCAAGAATTTCAAAACAGCGTCTTCTCGATTTTACTATAATGATTTCATGTAACGTTTTCCTCCAAGGTGTATTTCTACTTTCAGGTTTCATGTTAAGCAGATGTCAGTCTGGATTCAAAGGTACCGTTTATTGTTTATCACTGTGTTATGGAATCTCGTATGTCATATCTGTCATATACTGCTGTAGGTCTATAGGAGATCTATAAACATAGCGAAGCATAAGCAAAAATATCCCCTTGCTGGCGTTTGACGTTCACGTTCCCAACGTCAGGTGAGTGTTCTCACGTTTTGATTCAACGTCACAGTTTTATCTATGTTGTCAACGAATTACGCTGTATTAAGACTAAACAAGACGCCCGCTAGGCGTTAACTTGGGCTACTTAATCACTGGACAAATTAGGGAGATATGGCGTGGATATTGCTTGCAGAGGTTGGGCGGTATGGGTATGCAATGGCGAAAGCTTACCTCGGCTTTGCAGCCCGAGGAATGAGGAAGAAAAATCAGGCGTCTACACCCCCCCCCCCCCCCCCCCCCCCCCCCCCCCCCAATGCAGAACGCCTGACACGCAGACGAAATTTAATGTAAACACTAAACACGGGCAATGCTATTTTTTCTAATATCTGTTCGATTGAAGGTCTTCGTGTGTCAAAATTTATATAAAAACAACGGAAAGGTATACGAAACATATCTGTTACGAAATTACATCGGTTTAACGAACATAAAAGCATAAAATCATCAGGTAAACAACGAATAGATCTTGAAGCCATGTCCTTTGATTTTAGAGGCGAGTCTCGCTTTAATCGATAACGCATTTTCTTATATAACATCTGATCTTCACATTTTAAGTAGACGAAACCTACAGCGTTCGATTCGCCAGATTCAAGTGATCATTTCGATATAGAATTGATGTAAATCGGATAAAAACACAACATTTCATGATTAATATTACGGAGTTTCACGGGATAATTGTCAACACAGTATAATAATATTTCCATGCCCTTCGGCTGTCCTTTCCGTCTTCATGATTGATCTCTCATCTGTGTTTCTTTCATCTTCACATTTTAAGTAGACGAAACCTACAGCGTTCGATTCGCCAAATTCAAGTGATCATTTCGATATAGAATTGATTTAAATCAGACAAAAACACAACATTTCATAATGATAAATATTACGGAGTTTCGCGGGATAAATGTTAACACAGCATAATAATATTTCCCTGTCCTTCGGCTGTCCATTCTGTCATCATGATTGATCTCTCATCTGTGTTTCTTTCATCTTGGAGAGAATCTTTGCAATGGTTTGCAGGTTTACAGGTCTCGGTAAACTTTTCCAACTGCTATTCATTGTCAATAAAATGAAAGTCCGAAATCGCTTCAATTTCGACTATATGTTGTTGTTGACGTTTCGTCCACGGTTCTGCGAGTTCTTTCTTCAATCTCTCATCTGTGTTTCTCTCAGTCATCCAGTTATCTTGGAGAGAATCTTTGCATTAATTTGCGGGTTTACAGGTAAATGCTTTTCAGACTGCGATTCATTGACAACAAGACGCCCGCTAGGCGTTAACTCGGGCTACTTGAGGTTGTGGCTTGTTGAAAGACATTGTAGGCAAATTCAGTGATTTGAATTCAATATACACAATACACACAATATACACAATTCAATATAGTTGTAGGTACATGTAATGATATGGCTGTCAGTGCAGGGGTGGTTAAATTTTCCATCATTGCAAACCCATAACATAGTGTTGGCCAACGGCTTTGATTATACGAAGGCGAGTTGGCTCAGTATCCAAGCCAATCTCGTTCCCAGAGCCTCCGCCGCGCCACGCAAACGGAGGCTCTGGGATAATCCATCGCCAGAGGGCCGGAAAACAGGGCGTCGATTGAACAGAGCATGCGCCAGTAATAGCCGAGCGTAGTTTCTGGGACGTGAGAACTATCTGTGCTATATTAAAATATCGAGTTCTTCGGCAAGAATCTTCCCTAAACACGTCTCTCGAGGATCTCTTCAGAGGTGAAAAAAAGTTGTTGTCTGGTGTTTAAATTAGCAACCAATTGGGATTTGGGACAGAAAAGAATAGTATGATTTTAGAATTTATGTAACTCGCGGCAATGAAATCAAAAAGGTCGATAAACACTGCGTTGTGTATTTATTAATACCGGTAGGTGTTGGCTGATTGTTGAAACTTCAAACAATAAAAGACTTGACAGCACAAAAATTAACGGTAACATATTTTTTATAAACGACCATGACACACCTGACGCTATATACAAGTTTACGCGGCGTTCGTGAGGCCACAGGGAGCCGTAACGTCGATTAGTGAAGCGAGTTTAACAGTAAATCGGGTTTATTCGGTATTTTTTACACAATAATTGTATTAAATCGCTATTAAAATGTTCTTACTTGTTAATTTTGTCGACAATCAGGACAAATTACAGGCAACCAGACCAGAAAGGCATCGAATCAGTGTTTACATCAATACGGAAGGCCGTTGACTGTGGTTGCCCTCTGGTTGCCTGTAATTTGTCCTGATTGTCGACAAAATTAACAAGTAAGAACATTTTAATAGCAATTTAATACAATTATTGTGTAAAAAATACCAAATAAACCCGATTTACCGTTAAACTCGCTTCACTGATAGACGTTACGGGCGTGGGAAAATATTTGATCAATCTTTATTTTGATTCTCGATGGCTTGTGTTCTCGTTTCTGTTCTGCAATATAAACACTACGTCCGATGATTTAGTTGGAGAAATCAAGATACTTTTTGGTCGCATTTCCTGAGCCAAGAATAACTGAGGCAATTTTTTGCACCATGGATGGATAACTCTCTGGATTATGCGACTTGAGAGTCTTCTTTAACGTTTAGACCAGGCGCCTCTCTTGCATTTCGCGTAGAATATCAATCCATTTAAACGTGGACTAGTTTTTTTGAGCTTTTCTGGAAACACGACTAAAAGTTTGTCCGAAGATAACATTTTTGGTGTAAACTCTGCAAGTACAATACCGTTTGAACGAAACAGTGAAACACTCGCGTAAATATTAAGAGTTAATCTAATTAAAAGCAATCTTTAGTTAACCAATCAAAACACTTCCGGTGTGGATTATCCCAGAGCCTCCGTTTGCGTGGCGCGGCGGAGGCTCTGGGAACGAGATTGTATCCAAGCTGGCTTACTGAGAATTCTGCCCCACCAAATGAGCCACCCTGTTTGCTGACCTAATCCAGTTCTAGCCAACAGGGTCAGCCTGGCAAGCGAGCCGGCCTGTGCTCATGTAATAACAATTCATATGGTCAGTCCAGCAAACAGGTTTAGTTTGAGCAAGTATTAAATCAGTTAATCTTTTTCTCAGTGTATAAGGCATAGCAGTAAATCAAACCATTTAGCTGGCAGTAGCAAGGTATCATAAGCTATTATAAACAGTTTAAAGAAATGTAATTCAAAATCATTATTTCTTTGAAGTTATATAACATTTTGAGCCAGTAAACATATTCATAATTTTAGCATATTTATTATTTGAGAGGCTTTATACATACTAGTGACTAGTCCAGTGGGCCAGCCAGCTAGCTAATTGTAATATAAAGACAGATTACTGCATAGTTAACTATGTTACTGTCTCGGTTAGCGAGCCAACTCGCTTTCCGTGCAGTCAAGGCCAAAATTCAGACCCGTCACTGGTAAACCAGCAAACAACAACAAACTCTTTACTCCTTGATCTTGATAGTTGGTATGGGTGTCAGAGATTTATATACTGTGTGTTCATTTGTAAGCATTTGTGTATAATAATACATGTATGAACAATCGATACAAACTTACTGATAACCCAGAACATTTTGGAGCCCCATTTAATCTTACAGGTAAAATATCGAGTGAAACAGGGTTACTCAATGGCAACAATGAGTGTCAGAGATTTATATACTCTAGTCTGTACGTTCATTTGTAAGCATTCGCATATAATAATATGAACAATCGATACAAACTTACTGATAACCCAGAACATTTTGGAGCCCCATTTAAGCTTACAGGTAAAATATCAATATCAATATAAGTGAAATAGGGTAAAATTCGATAGCAACATTGCATACTTTAATAATAGTACCATGGTATATGTGAAACAATAAACTATAGCATCGACTTTATTTTGTATAACATAACATGATAACAATAAACAATACAGGCAACAAAGTTTATAAAAATATTACAGTTACCTCAGACATAGTAACATATTTTCAAAAAGCATTCATACGTTGAGTTTCATATTAAATTGTTAAACATAGGTTTAATCGAGTACACATCAGCGTACAGGTACGGCATTTTCAGTGTACGGTTATCGAGATCTCAGATCGCAGAAATATGACAATGGCGCATAAATATATGCAGTGGTTCAGATCGATCTCGTACCCAGTCCCAAGTGGGATGATGCAAGAATTGCCATTTCGCGACATTGCCAAATAAACAGAGCCCTTTTTAAGACTCGTGCTCTCCCCCCACAGGGGGAGGCCCGAGTAATAAAACGGGCCGAAATCGCTTTAATTCGCTATTTATACGCCCACGCAATAATTACATTCTCTCGACGTATAAAACGACGAACATGACCATGACGAACATGACGATGACGAACATGACGAACACAGAAATCAAGCTGGATTTAAGACTTGTGCTCACCACAGGTGGCCCAAGTAATAACACCATTTATCTAATAAGGTTTATATATATTATAGTTTGATGACAATTTAAGCGTGTAAGCCACCTGAAAATTTGAGGAAAACAACACAAAACAACCGCATTATTAAATAAATCAAATTCTGAAAAAATAGGGAGAGTGCAAGAGACTGGAAGATTAACACAAATTTAGCAAACGACACGAGCGACATAAGGATAAGATCAATACGAAACCAAAGCACGACTTCTCCTCTGGGACTTGAGAAAACCAAATAACGAGAATTGTTCTTTGTTTCGTCTTTTGTTCTGTTCTTGGTTTATGCTTGGACTATGATGATGTTGTAAAACATGGACTGATAAAACATGGACTGGACTGGACTGGACTGATAAAACATGGACTGATAAAACATGGACTGATAAAACATGGACTGGTAAAACATGGACTAATAAAACATGGACTGATGAAACATGGACTGATAAAACATGGACTGATAAAACATGGACTGGTAAAACATGGACTAATAAAACATGGACTGATAAACCATGGACTGATAAAACATGGACTGATAAAACATGGACTGGTAAAACATGGAGGGTTAGGATTTTGCTGTTTTGGGATTAGCGATTATTTGTTAATGTATATAGACATCATATATGAGATGTCTACATTCGCTAACCCCAAAACAACAAAGATCCTAACCCTCCATGTTTTACCACTCCATGTTTTATCAGTCCATGCTTTATCAGTCCATGTTTTATCAGTCCATGCATGTTTTGCCAGTCCATGTTTTATCAGTCCATGTTTTATCAGTTCATGTTTTATCAGTCCAGTCCAGTCCATGTTTTATCAGTCCATGTTTTACAACATGCCATGATCTTATGATTATGACGATCCTTATGTCGCCGCAGGTGTGACTTCGTTCCTTTTTTCTGTCTTTTGTTTTGTCCTTATGCTTCATATATGCTCATGTGTACAACAATTTAGAACAACAATTTAGCAAACGACAGACGTGAAACGGCTATTTGACGTTCGGCGTTGTGAGAAAACGTGTTGCTTATTATGTATACCTAATAACAATGTCACATCTCGTCAACCTGCAGGTCACCTGGCAAGACGGCAAGTCTGAAAACCTTCATAAACCATAACTATATAGACCTCTTTCATAATGGCTACCATTTTAAATATTCTTTTACAACCTCGTTAGGAAGCAAAGATTCTTTAGAAATGCTGACACACAATCGAGGACATAAAGGCTAATTTAAATGGACATAAAGAATATCTAAATTTCCGACATTATGCAAGAGGTCTATAAACCCAATAAAAACGCGAGAAGAATGCTTTTGGAGAGATTTAACTGTAGCAAAGAGCAAGTTAACTTATATGTCGCTCGTGTCGTTTGCTAAGTTTGTGTTAAGCTTCCAGCCTCTTGCAGTCTCCTTATTTTTTCAGAATTTGATTTATTTAATACATGCGGTTGTTTTCCTCAAATTTTCGTGTGGCTTACACGCTTAAATTGTCATCAAACTATAATATATATAAACCTTATTAGATAAATGGTGTTGTTTAGTCTTAATATAGCGTAATTCGTTGACAACATAGATAAAACTTTGACGTTGAATCAAAACGTGAAAACACTCACCTGCATACGTTGGGAACGTGAACGTCAATCGCCAGCAACGGGATATTTTTGGTCATCGGGTTGACTTGACTCGCGTTCGTGTAAATTGTCTCAACAAATATGATAACCCGTGTCAGTTAATTATGTTGACAAAAGGGGCCTGCCCCAAAAAGTTTTAAAGTTTTTATAGTGATGTTTTTATAAATGTTTTTAAACTACCATTTAACGTCAGTAAAATTTCTTTAAAATCTGTTTCTTGTTATGTTTGTTATGAGATGGCTCTCCACATTCGTTTTTTGAGCTGGGCTCTAATATTCATTTTACGATTAAGATTTCCGCCCTGTAAATCTCTGGTAACTATATATATATATATATATTGTACTTGTACTATATATATATATATTGTACTTGTACTATATATATATATATATATATATATATATATATATATATATATATATATATATATATATATATATAAAAATATATATACGAGCCTTGCTAAAGAATACAACTGCCAAAGTATAGGAGGCAAAGCGAGAAAAGACCTAATCAAGATTTTCAGTGAATTCGGCCTAAAAATCACAGCCCAGACAAATCAAAAGATTACCCACTTTCTTGATATAACCTTCAACCTAGCTAATGGCATTCCACCCGTACCGAAAACCTAACGACGACTAGCCTCTCTACGTATACATAGCCATTCCAACCATCCACCTTCAATCATACGACAAATTCCACCTTCAATCAACAACATAATATCATCACTCTCCTCCGACCAAGAATCTTTCCAATCAGCTGTACCAATCTATACGAAGAAGCGTACGGGCACACATTTATAAGGGGGAGGGGTGAGAACATTTTGCCCGACTGAAACGGAAAATTCCCGACTTCATATATATGCGTTCGTATATGTAATCATATATACGTGTTCGTATATGACTATGTTTTGATAAATTGTTTTGATTACTTTTCCCCATTTTCGTCCTATTTTTTATTTTTTCCTATATTTTTCGCCCGACTTACGTTGAAAATTTGCCCGACTTAGCAACATTTCCATTCGTCTGGGGGGCAGCTCCCCCATGCCCCCCGCCTCGTACAGTACGCCTATAGAAGCTCTAAAACACAGCAAATAGCGAAGCGCGGTAATCCTAAAAATAGATTGGACCCCCCGCGAGACTCAGACAAACATTGCATACTTAGCGTACGTACTGTAGACGTAGGCTGTGTTCGTGAGTGGATTCTTCGATAGAAAACATACATTATTTGACAGAATTTAGGGTAGGAATTTGAGAGAAATTGTTAGTACTAAGCATTACTTTTTTGGAGAATGCAAGAGTGACTCCACATATCCCGAAAACTTACACAAATCGCTGAAAGAGATGCAAGTGTCAGCGAAGTCTTCGAAGATATTCATACCATCATAGAAAGTCATCTACATGAATGGCAAGAACTCCTTCGCATCTTCCACCATGTCTCCAGTAGAACAGAGCTTCATCATATCTTGACTTCTCCAATCCAATCTTGGTAAGTTCTTCTTTCACACGGTTGTACCAGTATCACGAGGCTTCATTTAATCCATAGACACATTTGTTCAGCTTCCACAAACATGTTGTTTCAGCTTCCTTTATGTAGACTTCTCTATCTAGTGGTTTCCCCTGCAGGAATGCTGTCTTCACATCAAGCATTCTACATTTCCACTGTTTGGAAGAAATCATCGCTAACACTATACGAATTGATTCTTTGGAACAGGTTGGAGAATCTGTTTGTCTGCCTTTGACTTCAGAATCTTCAAATCCTCTGTCAACTAGGCGTGCTTTTGTTACACTTATCCCATTCACAACTTTGGATATTATCACCCACTGCATGTGATACATTGTTGACTTTCATCTTGAACTTCCTGGTAAACATTGTTCAATTTCCAGCTATCAAGCTCCTTCAATTTTGCAATTTGTACAGATTCTTTTGTCAAATTGCTGGTCAGGGCTCCCATTCTGCAACATCTTTGGAGAAATCAAAGCATTCACTTTTTCCTTGTTCATCTTCCACATTCAGACAGTTCTGATATTTTCCTTTGGCTTTACCAGCACGACTATGAACTGTCCCTTCATTCCAGGTGGTCTTCATCCTTCAGTCTGTAGACTATTTTGGATTTTAATTTTGGCAAGGAGTGTTCTTTATTAATTTTCTTTCCTTCACTCTGGCAATTTTTGTTAATTTCTTTCATGACTGTTGCAGCAGTGGATTCACTGTATTCATCTGTGGCTTCATTTTGATTGCTTGATTCTCTATCAGGATGCTTTTCATCAATTGGCAGTTCTTGCTCTCTGGGTTCTGTTTCATCTCTTTGATCACAGTTCTCCTTTTCTGAATCGACTACATTCTCCTTTTGTTGACTTTCCTCCATCTTGGTTGTCCACTATTGGTTTAAAGTTCACATTGTCGGTGCGAATCAGACGACAGGTGTGTACTCTCACATATTCACTTCCATGTTTTACCAGAACTTTTTTATTCTCCTGTCCAATGACTGATCCTGGTCCTCTCCATCTATCACTGACATTGCGCTTGTAGTACAGTATACTCTATCACCATTCTGGAATCTTGCATCATTGCAGCTTTGGACATTGCTTCTTAATGCCCGTTTTATCTTCTCTGAAGATTCACTTTGGATGAAAGCTTCTCTTGCAGATCTCATTGCAGCTAAATTACATTCAACTGTTACGCTTGACACATTGTCATCCAAGGCTGGTAATTTATCATTCAGAACACTTGGCATATTTGGATTCCTTCCGAATACAATCATGTTTGGGCTATAACCATTATATCCATGTATTGTGTTCTTTGCACTGACTGGCTAGGATGTAGCTGTTTCCAATGAACAATTTGTGTCTTCCATGACTTTCTTTATTGACTGTTTGATGACTCCATTATGTCTTCAATGTTGAATGCTTCACACATCTCACGGTACTCCTCGTTAGCAAATTCACCTCCATTGTCTGCTAGGAATCTCTGTGGTTGACCAAAGTAACTTATCCAGGTTTTGCGTATTGCATCAATAATAGAAGAAGGCTTCTTTGATCTTCTGATACATGCAACTGAGTATCTTGAGAACACGTCGACGATATGTAGAATCCACACTCCCTGTTGATATGTGATCAGATCCATAGCTACTGTGTGATTGAACTCTGAAGCTAGAGGTAAACCTATACTGATGGTCTGAGGGGTGTCTTCTTGTATATCTTGCAGATATCACATTTCTTTGACACTTCATCGATTATGTTGATGACTTCAGAGTCGTTTTTCCACAAGTTGGATAATTTCACTAACCGTTTCAGTTTGTTGGAACTGCAATGACAGAATTGTCGGTGGTGAAGTTTCTTGTTTTCTTTCTCCTTTTTGGTCTTTACATCCACTGTAAGCAAACAGTATTCTTGACTGACATCATGATCTGCTTCAGAATCAGCAAGTCTCCTTGATCTTGTGATAGGGATGGCATAGTGTCCGGATGATGTTTTGAGCAGTGGCTGTTCTTCACCAAACATGGTTACACTATCTTCATTAAAGTTGAGTACGGTTGCTGCTTTCTTCATGGCTGCTTTTGACATCAGTATAGGTATGTAAACATCAATCACATCAGTTTCAAGACAAACTTCTTTTGCTCTTATGACAGCTGGAATTACCACTTTCTTTGTTGACATAACTGGTTTTCCGTTTCCAAATTTGAATGCAGTAGTTGATTTCTTCTCTTCAATGATATCTTCATTCGACAAGCTGTCTCTGTAACATTTTAGCCATTTTCTACCACATACAGTTTGTGTACATCCAGAATCCAGAACTGTACAACTAAGAGGTTTCGCCAACAAACACTTTCATCTCATCAGCTTCATGGTTGGGTGATTGGAACAGGCTTATATTTTTTGTCTTTCCATCTGTATCTTGATTTTGATTCTCATACGCATCAGGACATTTACGCGCCCAATGTAATTTGCTATCACAGATGCTGCATCTTGAAATATTTCCTTCAAAGTCCCGAGGGTTTAATTTTCTTGCTCCACTTGACGCTGCATCTTTGTTTTGATTACCCTGATGGTATCTTCGTTGTGGTTGCCCTGTTGTCGTAACCGCCTCCTCTTCTTTGATATTTTCCCGCTCGCGGTGATCCTCTGTATCCTCTTCCCTTCTTCGACGTTTCTCCGTAGAACACTGGTTCTTCTTTATCATCTTCGGAACCAGCGAAACTTGGTGAGACTGACAGACTGTATCGCCGTAAATTTTGATTAACTGCTTCGTCATCGCATCATATTTCAACTCGGTAATTTTCGCTCTGCATAATTTCATCTCTTATTGGTCGAGATTCGCTGAATTCAACACTCGGTACGCTAATACAACATCAGGCAGTGTCATCTGGTGATCCTTGATTTTGGTATACAATTGTTCAAATTTTATCAAGTACTCATTCATTGGCATTTTCTCTGGACGCATGAACGTCTCGAAGTTCTGATACGCTATATACGCACTTTGGTTAGTGTCCTGTAAATATAGTTTGTCTAACCGCTCCAAAATCGTCTGAACTTATTTGACTTAACCAAAGCTTGGAAAATCATCAACCAGTTATCTATTGGGCAAGTGTTAACCAATTGTATTCCTGTACTTGTCATTCCTCCCCAGGGAATTATAGTAAATCAATGCAGGGTATACCAGTATAAACAGAATGTGGCTTAACAAGGAAGCCATAGCAATGTCTAGTTCATCTTTAGTGTATGTGCTGGAACTTAGTTGACTGGGGTTAAGGTTGGGTGGGTCATCAGACTGCAGTGGACTGGGGCCAAGGTTGGGTTAGTCATATCAAGGTTTGTGGGTCATCAGATTGCAGTGGACTGGGGTCAAGGTTGGGTGGGTCAATCTGCTGACAGGTGTTCTCTGGTAAAATAAAAGGCAGCAGATCTCTTGGCAGTCTCATTTCAAATATTTCAGGTGCTATTACCCTTGTCCAGAATGCTGTAAGGAATGTTAAAATTTCTGTGATCAATGGCTCATTTCTATAAATTCTCTCTATTGACACTGGTCCATCAATAGCATATAAAACCAAATCACAGTTAGTCAATTCGGTGACAAGGAGTTGCATTTGTACTTGGAAGCAGTAACTCTGACTTTGTTAGACAGCATTTTCCATTTTGATTAGAAAAACACTGTCTGCCCAGGATTGCTTTAAAGAATTGATCTCCAAACATGATCTCCAAACAGATTTCCGAGGAAAGGAAATCTGGGATTTACCCATAGTCCAGACAAAGCAACCTTTTGTTTCGTTTGCGCCTCACGTCCTTGGCAATAGCTAATGGTTCACTGTCTAGACCATACTTCATCCAGACTGACTGGTGTGGCTCACCATCAAGTTTCCAAAGCATAGATAAAATTTATTCCATTGCTGTGAATGCTGCATTGTTTGATCCCTCAATGATTAGTTTCCCAACTTTATAAGCAGCGAGGCACTTTGAAGCAGTCAGTCTCACCCTTCTCTCACTATGCCACTTCTCACTTTGACTTTTCTCGATAGTGATTACAATTTGTGTGACACTTTGTCGGGTTAGATTCTTTATCAAAGTCATTATTTTATCTTGAAGGAGAGATTTTCAAGCTGGTAGTCGACATAGGTGATTTTCAACTGAACTTCCCACATTGAAATTTATTGATCTTTTGATATTCCCTCACAAAGTAGTTTATATGATCTGAGGTGACCGGTTCAGGATCAAAATCAATTACTGAAACCTTACGTTTCTTCTGTTTAGATGGGTAAATAGCGCTTGAAAGCCTTTTGGGGTTTTTCTTCCTCTTCTGACCCTTATTCCAAGAACATTCTTGACTAGTCATACAGGGAGTATACGTTATATGTTTTAACATGGTCTACAAGTGTTAACAATACAGCTACAACTTGTTCACATGAAGCGTGGATGACTGATCCACTGTTCACAAATAATATTACCAAAACATTGTGAGGCAGTTCATTTCTCATTGAGGGCCATACGTGAGCTCGAATATAATAATGGTTCTCGGTCTTCGCGTCTGTCATGTCATGTACAAATCCAGAGTCAACATATTTTCTATCATTCGTAAATGGTTTATCCGTCATATGTCCAAGTTCGTGGTCATTTTCCTCATCATCGCTGCATGCTGGAGCATTCGAAACTTCCGGAAGTGATACCAAAGCGTAGAACTTCAAAGGAATGTACAGGGTGTATAAAAAAAGCGCAACCTCGGAATTTCCCAAGAAATCCACTGTGTTCTTAAACACAAAAGATTTTCGCCCCTGGGAATTTAAAACAGCTTGTAATCGTATTCCAGGGTCATAACTGTCTAATTACTACAAACTCGAGCACGTAAAGCAGAATTGAATCGAAATTTATGCATTTATTTAATGAAAGTTGTTTAGTTTACAAGTATCAACAACAGTTAAATTCCCAGAGGCCTAAAATCTTTTGTGCTAATAAAAACAAAGTGGATTTCTTGGGAAATTCCGAGGTTGCGCTTTTTTTGATACACCCTGTATATGCAAACAATCTTAAATTGACATAATAGTAGGACGGAATAAACATGTAAATATCAAAGTAACTCAACCACTCATTATTACCTCACACCTGAAGAGCTAAGAACAGCGAAAACATTTGTGTGTTAAATAAAATGTTATTTATTTAAAAACAAGAGTGGCTATTCGAATCTTATTATTGTCGAAATGAAATAATTTGGGACATTAATAATTTGGAATATTACAAATATGCCGATCTCACATCAACATTTTATTTCTTTCATTTTTATTCTAGTTGGTGACCGTGCCATCGCTCGTTGGACCAATAACAAATACTACGCTGGAAAAGTGGAAGGTAGCTCTTCTGGTAAATATGCAATATTGTTCAACGACGGTGACAAGATAATTCACAACATATCGGACATATCGGCCGTTATTCGAGATGTATGCCCAAATGAAGTGAAAGCTGGATCGCATGTGATTAGCACGTGGAAAGGAGGTAGTAAATATTTCATTGGCTTCGTCAAAGAAATCCGCTCAGCTGATAACATCGCAGTTCGCTTTGATGACAACGATGAAGCTTTTTACAAGAAATGTGATTTGCGAATATTTCCAGAGCACGTGTCTCCACATGAAGGTCAGTTAATTTTGTCACCATTTGCTTCGATAGTGTATGTTAAAGGTGAACTGTAATAAAATAAAATTAATAGTTAAATCAAGATGTCTGATAATTAGTAATATTAATAATTTGACGGTATCTTCTCTTGTACTGGAGAAATAATGTTTTCATTCTCGTATTAGACGTAATATTGTGAAATTGTGAATTGTGAAACAACGGTAAAGCACTGCATCAAACACTAGCGTTTCATTTATGTTAATTATACAACTCTTTGAACAACAACATTCCACATGCAAACAAGTGCAAACCTCACTGACGTAAACATCCGCAAGTCCCACAACGGTGGCTCATTGGTTCATTGCATGTCTTTCATTTGAGAAGCCATTTCAAAAACTCGTTTTGCGTGTTTGATCACGGTATCAAAACTTTGATACCGTGATCAAACACTTGAACTCGTTTTTGAAATAGAACATGAAACACTCGGAAGTTTGATGAAAACCGAGGCGAAGCTGAGGATTTTTAACAAACTTGGAGGTGTTTGGATATCCTGATGAAACACTCGTCCGAGTGTTCCATATTACATCTCAAACAAACCAGTATTTCAAGAGAAAATCGAGGTGAAAGTTGGCTTAATTTATGTAATTTGTTCCTCCGATATCGAAACTACCGTCTCGGTGCTGATTTCCTTTGTTTTTGGTTCATGAATTATTAATGAGTTTGAGATAGATTTACGAGAGGACGCGGACTTCAAGAACGTACCGCCACGTCTTTGGGACGATGTTTTTTTAGTATAACCACAGCGCTACTTAACCATGCAAATAACCAATAACCCCCAAAACAACTTAGATGCTAACCCTAACCCCCCGGCTGATGAGTTTTCTAACCCCCCGCCTTAAGTGTCTTCCTTATCCCTGGCTGTATTTTCTCTGGTTATACTAAAAAACAACGTCTAATACTAAAAAGACGCGGACTGTACGCGTTAACTCTATATGATCTAACGCCAAAAACTATTCAAAAAACATCTGAAAAGTACTCTTGAATACAAAGTCTCTCTGCCAACGTTTTTCATATTGGAGGTTGAACTTTTAATGTCAGTATTTTGCTTTGACTACAGTATTCAGGGCCGTCGCGAAGGGGGGGGGGGGGGGGGTGGCGTGCGGGGTGTGACACTCGAGCAAAACTAGTGCTGTCGGCAAATAAAGGAATTGTCGACAAATGAAACCTTTCTGGTTTGGTAAATAAGCGCTAACCCCAAAACAACTTAGATCCTAACCCTTTCCCCCACCTAATGCGTTTTCTAACCCTAATTCCCTTGATGTTATCGAGTTGATGTGACTGCTGACCAACAAGATTTCATGCTCATCCTCGATCATCACCCATGTTATAGCAAACCCCAACTTTTGTCGGCAAATCTTTTTTCTGCAAGACAGCAAATTACTGTTCGAAAATCGAAATCACGAGATATACAGCAGAGGAAGCGAAGTGTGATGTACGCCAGGCCTTTCTATACTATTCTTTTAGTTAAACTCCACTTTCATTGACCCCCTAGAAGCCAATATACCGATAGTTCCATCTTTCCTGTGTGTCGGAGTTTTTGGTAGTTCATGTCTGGTTTTTACCACGCACATTTGTCGGCAAAATTAATTCTCACATCATAGCCTGCGAAGCAGGCGTTTAGGGATTGGGGGAGGGGACCGGGGACTGGGGTGAGTGTGGTAGGCTTTGGCCCATTGTGCCAGCATAATTTTTAGCATAATGGGAGCAAAAAAGCATAATTTCTAAAACGAGCACTGCTCGAGCATAATCCTAAAATTTTAGCACTTTTTTAAGCATAAAAGGTAATATTACTCATTTGGTAGTCTAGAAAGTCAGAAACTTGTTACAAGACCGCTTTCATAGTTTCACTTTCATTGTGGGTAGTAGTAGTGCAGACTGTGCACTGCAGTACACTGTACACCTGAACTGCCGAGCAAAAAGCCTGGGAACGAGCCACGAGGTTGTAAACACTACTGCCAAAATGGCGTCAAACATTTTTTGAGTTGTTGAATTTATGTAAGAATCTGTGAGAATATCGAGCATTTATGTGAGAATATCGAGCATAATTTGTGAATTCTAGCATAATTTTTAGCATAATTAGGCAAAATTGAGAGCAGTGCTATTAGCATAATATGCCAATTTTTTTAGCACAATGGGCCAAAGCCTAGAGTGTGGATGGAACGCCTGCACGAAAGACCCATGTTTTTGGATTTCTACGTCCACCAGAAGACGCTAAATTCTGATTGGCTATCTAAACTCATTAGTATTCAGGGGTTTCCTGTCAGGAAATAAACATTTAAAAATGGCGACTTTAGAAAAACCGTGTTGGTAGATTATTTTCTTTCAAAAGCTTTAAGCCTTTAACCGATCTTCAGTTCGCTGCTGCTTTAAATTAAAACAGGAACAAAAAGTTGCTACGAGGGAGCTGCTAGCAGGAAAAGATGTTTTGATGGTATTACCAACGGGATTTGGCAAGAGTTTGATTTTGGATTTGGTAGAGTTACCAGACGTTCGTGCGAGCGCGTGATTATCAGTCGGCAGGGGAAGCAGCTATATTATTGTGATTTCTACCTTGTCCTTGTCTTCAGGTGTTTCAACAATGCTCTCTGGGCCTTCGGAGAATTCTTTCGACGTTTCAGAATAAAGAGACTTTAGTAATGCAAAGCCGATTGATTCACAAGCCTCAGCCAGGTGCTTCCACGTCTACACGATTGCTTGAATAAATTTTCAAAATAAATCTTGTTTCCACCAGATGCAGTCAAGCTTTTTACGGAGTTTCAGACATTCGGCCCGAAGTGAAATGTTTTAATCATTGAGGAAAGCCCGCTAGTTGCTGATTAGTTGTTTTTGACAGTTCTTCATGTGGGCGGAAATCCAAAAACATGGGTCTTTCGTGCAGGCGTTCCCTCCCCACTTCGCCTTCCCCCTCCCCCTAACGCAGCCACGCAGGCTACTCACATCAAAATGCTATTGATCCATGGTAATCCTTCGCTTTGGTCACATTTTTAATCCTATATTTACATGGTTGCTTATTCATTTTCTAATTTCAATTTCTATTTAAATGTACTATCATGAACATACCAGATACCGTTTCAGTTCTGACATATAGTGGCTGTTCATACGCTTCGTCATGTTTCGTGATATAGAAGTACGAAAGCCTATAAAAACAAGCCATCTAGAAAACAGCGAATATTTACGTTAGGAAAGTAATATACGAATTTTACAAAGAAACAATGTTCTATACGACACAACGGTCTCTAGAAACTATCTTTTCTTATCACATACTTACTTGAAAAATCCAACCAAAAATAGCGTCGCCTTGCTAAGGACTTGAAAATATCAAATGAAATGGCGTTGTGAGAGGGGGGGGGGGGGCGGTTACTTTAAGAAGGGCGGCTACTTTCGGATTTTCGTAGTAATTGTTTAAAAAAGCGGCTACTTTTGAGGGGCGGTTACTTCCGGGGGCGCGGTTACTTTCGAGATTCTACGGTATTCTCTTTTTTCGAAATCTATCTTTTTATGTTTCTGGACGCCGCCATTTTAGGGTTTGCTCGACGGCTTATAGTTGATATACAGCGGCGGTTTCCCTTTCAATTTCAACGTCATGGAATCCCATTATCAACAATCAAATTTTTAGAGCGAAATATAACCACGATGCACACGAGTAGTAAACAGTTCATCAACCGCGACAGGCCTATATATATGGGTGGGGGGGGGGGGGCGAAAGGCAACTTCCGGTTTCATGACGTCATTATTAGGAGAACGTTGACCTTCGTCTTACGCAATTATTATTTATTCCTTCTATTTTTCCTCATGTTCTTTAGAATATTTATCAACATGATATATTCCTCATATTTCCTTTATTCTTAATCATAGTTGGTGCAAGAGTTTTTTGCCTATTGGTTGAATACTCATTATTACCGAGGTTTTGTCACGAAATCCACCGCCTCCACCGTTTTCGTCAATTTCGATGATGGAGATACTCTCTGGCTACACAAAGATGACAAACCCGGCATTATTCTCCTTGACAAGCTGACAAAATCGGAAAACATAAAAGTAGGACAACGTGTGATTGGTTACTGGCCCAAAAGAAAGAAATATTATACCGGTACTATTGCTAGCGCGAGTGCAGGTACAACGTATTTCGTTCGTTATGATGATGGCGACCGCCGAAATGATCAAATCTATGAAATACGCACTCTTCCCGATGGGAGTTTGTTTTAAGAAATGTTAGTCAACGCAATGGTTTAGAAATGCATTGGAAAGTTCTTGTTGTTTGCTATTTCAGTGGAATGAAGAAATGTAATGCCACCAAAAATGTAATTACCTGTTATATTAAATGAATGCATGTTCTTAATTTGAAGTTGCAGTATACAATGAGCAGGGCTGCAAAATTACCCCTCAAAAAGGAATTAATTACAATTACAATTACTTGCTTCAAATAGTAATTAATTTCTAATTACAATTACCACTCTTAAAAAGTAATTAATTACAATTACAAAATTACTCTCCGAAAAAAGTAATTAGTTACAAATTCCTTTACGTAATGTAGACCTTGTGCCAAATAAATTCCTCACACCAGAAATGAAAATGAGACAAAGTTTAATGAGAGGAATGAGGTTGGGTTTCAACTTTTAACATTTAATAACAATTGTTATTATGAAACATTGCATTATTAATAGAAACAATTAAATTTGTTGTCCACAACAACAATGGTGTCAGCTTCTACACATCCAGGCTCTGGGCTGTGCTCTGGCTACGCGATTGGCTCGTCCACAGCTATTGGATTTTCTCTAGCCAGATCGTTGTTTAACTCGTCCGTATCATTGGTAACAACGATTGTTTATAAATATTCTGCCATATTATTGATACTAACGTCTGGGATTTCGTTTTTGAATTAATCCAGAAACGGGTCAAATGACCTTTTGACACGTGTTGAGAGTGTGTCACGGGGACAACCTCGTCCCCAGGCCCCAGGGTCTGCTCTATTTTCAAGAAGGCCTTTAGCCATAGCATGAGCCAAAATACCTATGTACTTAAGCATGTTTCCACGTCAAACTATAGTTGTTTTCGTCTCTCGATAGGTATTTTTCGATGGTAAATAACATTTATTATATTTATGAAAGATTTAAGGAAAGGAATTTTCTTCTGCGAAAGAACGCGTTCCTTTGTTTTGTAATTAATTACCTTTTTCGTTCCTTTGCCATAAAAGTAATCAATTACCAGTTAAAATTACTACAAATGTAACGAGTACACGGTAACGCGTTACAATTGTAACGAGTACTCACACCACTGACAATGAGTGCATGACATCACGTTTTACCGTATAGAAACTACATACTATGGAAAGATGTGCACGCAATAACCCTTCTTGGTACCATTTAACCATTAAAAACTGGTTTCTTGCATAATACTTTTCGCTTTTTTTTGCTTTCGGCATTTCGTGCGAGATATATTTTCATTTCTGATTTTCACGTATCAAATAACTAATTTTCAGATATATTCTGACGACAATATATTATGAGCTACTAATTCAAATAACTGATTCTATACAACGTCCAAAAATATCTCTTTAACTGATTGGTAACACCTTTAAAAAGCGAAAACGGGTTTGCCTTCGGACGCCTTGAACGTACGAACTTGATTACGATATCGTTTGAAGACGACGATATCTTTTGAAAAAACTTTTAAAACTCATGCAAAAAAATCACTGATGAAGGCTTGATTAACAGACTCGGATCTATGTAAGTACACGATATTGTTGTATTAACTGATTGCTAACATTTTCAGCAGAGTAGTTAAAAGGAGTTGGCCTTCGGAAGCTATATAAACTTATTTGAAAGCAAGATTAAGTTAAGCTGTGTATGCGGATTTATTACAATACCGAAAAGAAGCGTACAGATTAATTGTCAAATCTTCGAATTTCGCTTTCCAAATTTTCATTCATCCTGCCATTTTCTGTCGCTAAATATAAACAGGTAGTACAGGGAAGAGGGATTCTACGTCGGGTGGAGAAATAAATGAATCCCCTTAGGCTCGCAATTAACCAAATAGTTCACGAAAGGGCAATAACTGCTAATTATGTAAAACAAAACAGCCCAAATCAACAACCTTTGAAAGCGGTAATTATAAACCGCGATCAAAGCTGTCAAACCAATGAAACTCGAGTGAATAAATTAGGAGCGACTAAAGCTGAAACTTTGCTCACGACTTTTCTAAACCAGAACGAAATAAAATTAGGTCTCCTCCCACACCAAAGCGACAGCAGAGATTCGTATACATCAATTGAACCAAGCTCAAGGGGCTGAAAGTAATCCAGAAAAGTGTATGAAGAATAAAGACAATGCTTTTTCGAATTTTAATAGAAACAACCAGATAAAATGCTCCAAGCTTTCGAACCAGTATTCGCCTCAAGATGTGCATGACATTCCCTCAAAGATCAAAATTGGTAAAAAGTTCTTGAGTACAGCTAATGTGATGCGATGGCCGAAGGAAATATCCTTATTTGGTTGTCTGCGGTCTTTACCATTATGACAAGACCTGTCTTGCTCTGGATTACCAATACCAATTCGTGCAGAAAAGCGATCGATTCCTGTTAGAATCACAACTCGTTCGATATCGAACAATCGATATAATGAAATCAGTTTATACTTAGTTCAATCATCCTCTAACGAGAATTCTAGGCGTAATGGTGCCAACCTAATTCCTATTCCAAAGGAAAAACAAACAATATTGAACAAATTTCTCCCCAATATTTTACTTCTCAACGCCCGGTCACTCCGTAACAAAGTCGACGAACTCTCCGTACGCGTATAATCAGTTGAACTCGGATATATTGTGTATAACAGAAACATGGTTGACTGAGAACATTCCAGAAGAAGGTGTTCGGGTCAATGGCTATAAAATCACCAAAAAATATAGAGCGTATGGTAGTGCTGCATGTACATAAGAGATAATATGTCCTTCAAATTGCGTCCAGACCTTTTGCATAGTTCTTTCGAGTGTATATGGATAATCGTCAGACCGAAATGGTTACCAAGAAGCATATCACGAATAGCAATTGCAACTGTATACCTTCCTCCTTCAACCTCAAGGCAAGAAATAGACGAATTTTATGACTATTTTTGTTTTAGTATAAATACTCTAGTCTTAGAGAGTACGGAAACTGCTTTTATTGTACTTCAATCCCGATAGCAATAGTTTTAATGAAAAACGTTTTGAAACTCAGTGTGGACACAAGTTGTTCGTGTCCCAACGAGAAAAGACGCAATATTGGATTTAATATTTTCTAATATCACACCCTTTTATGCTAAACAACAAGTACTGGCTCCGCTGGATTCATCCGATCATGCGATTATACAATGGCAGTCTAAATGTGTCAAGAGTTCTAAAAACCTAATAAGAAAGGTAATAGTGAGACCTATCAAAGAATCGAGTTTGGTGGCCTTTGGTAATTGGCTAAATTCATATGACTGGACTACGGTAATACGAGAGCTCACAATTAATGAAAAACTAGGAAAATTTACCCAGATCATTAATGACAGATAGAGTGGATATCCACTTTCCTAAATGTTCTGTAAAGTTCCATGGACAAGACAAACCTTTTGTAATGGGTATATAATTAAACGTTTAATGGTTAATCGAGATAAAGCATATGTGAAAAGTAATGGACAACAATTTAAACTGCTACGCAATAAAGTCAATAACGAAATAAAGAAAGAAAAGCAAAATTGTTATCGGGAACAAAAGTAAAACCTCTGAAAGCAGGGAACCCAAAGGAATGGTGGAAAGGAATCAAACGTATATGTGGGATACGAAGATCAATTTGACAAAAGAGTATGCTAAAATATCAGAAGAACAACTTTTGGCTGGAAATCATATTCCACTTCCCATTAACTCAAGAGAAATTGTCGCCCAAAAATTAAAAGAAATAGATGTGAACAGTCGCCAGGCCGCTACGATCCACCAACGAAAATAATTAAATACTTCGCTGAACAGCTGTCTGTCCCACTTACGTATATAGTCAATTACTCCTCCTTTCAAGAAAAATGCTTCGCTGAGATTTGGAAAGCGTATGATTGTTGAGCAATCCCTAAAACAACCCCATGTACAAAAGTTGACAATATTAGGCCAATTGCACTCACAAGTATATTTTCAAAAATACAATTTGCCTTGGAGTGGATGATAGAAGATTGTAAGGAAAGAATAAGTGAGCGTCAATTTGGAGGAATCTCGAGATCGTCATCAGTTCTTGCACTCTTAGAAATGCTCCATACATGGTTTACCGCTTTGGAGAACCCAAAAACAGTAATACGAATTGTGTTTTTTTTATTTTTCAAAAGCTTTCGATCTGATCGACCACAACATTCTTCTATCAAATTTTAAATCTATTGGGGTTCGCCCTGCTCTATTACTGTGGATAGCCTCATATCTCACTGATCGCTCACAGAGAGTAAGGTTCGACGGAGTTGTGTCAGGTTTTAAAAATATTAACGCAGGTGTGCCAAAAGGAAGCAATATTGGTCCGTTCGCTTTCATTACAAAGATTAATACACTTCCAACTATAGCTATCACCGATAAAAACTCGGACAAAGAACATGTGTCTATCTTTATGGATGATATACTACACTGTCAGAGATTCGTAACATGAGCAGCTACGATCGAGTCCCAGCCAACAAGTAATATACAAGCGAATGTTGAAAGGATTTCAAAATATGCAAGAGGGAAAAATGAGATTAAATCTGAAGAAAACGAAATAAATGGTCATAGATTTCCGTACAAACAAATCTGAAATACCAGCAATTACTATTGACAATACTATATAATCGAAAGAAAAACATCGTACAAGCTTTTAGGTATTTTGATTGAGTCAGATTTTAAACGGCACGAAAACACCTGTTCAATTGTTAAAAAAGGAAGGAAACCCTTACGTCTTTTCTTTTTGCAAAAGACATTCTGACGTTTTATTGCTCAATAATTCGATCAGTGTTGGAATATGGTGACATATTGTGGCACGCAGGCTTAACATCACAGAAAGCCAAGACATTGAAAGAATTCAGAAACGAGCACTTAGGATTATAGCTCCAGATTTAAAATACGAAGAAGGCTAGCTTTAGGAACATATCAAAATTGCCTTCTCTTAAAGAAAGACGAGAGAAGCACTGTGTAGAATTAATTAAGCGAATGCTATCTCCGTCGCATAAGCTACATCATCTCCTTCCAGAAAAAGTTCAAAACGTTCGGGAAAGAAATACAAGATATAATGGTAATAAACTTTATAATTTTAAATGTAAAACTGAACGTTTTAAAAATAGCTCATTGGTGTATACAATTGATAAATATAATAGAAGTTTTTATTGTTTTTAGTCGTTTTAACTTAAGGCCCCGTTACACGTAGCTTTTTTTCGTGCAACTTGTGTCGCAAAAAAGCAAAGTTCAGGTTGCATGAGCAATTTGGGGGATGTCACACACTAAAAATGCTAGCGCAACTTGAACTTTGTTTTTTTGCAACGCAAGTTGCACGAAAAAAAGCTACGTGTAACGGGGCCTTTATATACAGATATTTAGATATATATAGCTTATTAACTTTATTTGAATAGTTATTTTACTCATGTTTAAATTTTATACTTATATATGTAAATGCATGATAATTAAGTTTATCTTCTTCATGTATATTCTTTGGAATAAAAACCCAGTATTATGACATCACTCTTTTTAAGTTTTGTGTTAATTTATTCATGTTAGCAGAGTTTGAATATTCAATGCATTCCCCATTTTCCATGACGTCACCTAACCCAAGCCCTACACCTTACACCTTCAGGACCCCTAACTCTAATTAGTATCAATTTTATAGCGCTTTCTTAGTTATGCATACATCACCCAATTTCAGTCCTTCACCACCACTTATCTCGAAAGAAGACTGGATGCTCGATCCAGTATTGTTCAGAAATGGAAGACGGAAGTCCGCCATTACAAAGTGACCAACTGAGGATCCTATGAGGTTTTTGTTGGATTATGTGCTCTTACCATCGACAAAATAAAATAATTTTACTATTTAGACCAGAAAATATTTTTCAATTTACTGGGTAAAACGATCCATGGCCTACCTACAGATTTACTGCGACTTTGATCCCTTAATAATGGCCGCCGTTGGCTCTAATTATCCAGTGAGAGAAGCCTAATATGAGACGTCAAATACGGTTCAAGATATTATGCATTTAATGTCAACAAATAAACTATATTGGCCAGAACACTAAACCAATTTCGTGAGAGTCACAGTTTGCTTGCAAACTCGGAGCCTCTAATACTCTCGTCAATTTACATTATGCAAATATGCAAGCTTCAAAATTAGCTCATCAGATACAATAGAAAGCTCAATCCAGTCCTATTTTTGAGATCAGTGTTTGCCTATTCAACATGAGGTTATTTCCGAACTTGATTTCCGAAGGCAAGATGTCGTTATCGAAAGGTTGCTCTTCTATATCTCTTACTCGTATAAGAAACGCGAACATAAATATATATATATATATATATATATATATAAATTGTTACGATAGTATAACACAAGTAAAACGTTATATAAAGAAAATGTTGCAGGTAGCAACAAGCGAAACAGTAATAAGTTGAAATAAACCACTCGTTTAAATTTATTTATAGTTTGCACAAACGTTTTCGTTTATATATATATATATATATATATATATATATATATATATATATATATATATATATATATATATATATATATATATATATATATATATTATATATATATATATATATATATATATATATATATATATATATATATATATATATATATATATAATATATATATATATATATAAAAGTAGAGTGCTGCGTAGACAGTGTTTTGAATATATAGCAAAGTGAAAAGGTGGTAAACTGCCAAGAATTTAGTGACGAGATACTGACGTTTCGAGCGGAGCCCTTCATCAGAGTAAGACGAGATGATGGAGGGCTCCGATGAACTTACTCTGATTACTCCGATGAAGGGCTCCGCTCGAAACGTCAGTATCTCGTCACTAAATTCTTGGCAGTTTACCACCTTTTCACTTTGCTATATATATATATATATATATATATATATATATATATATATATATATATATATATAAAAGTACATTAGACTTACATCATGAATAATTGGATGTACTGGTACGTTCGATTGATATATGTACTGCCTATATGCGGCAGTCACTATATATCGGTAAGGTTTGGATGTGTTAATATACACACTGCTGTAGTGAATGTGGGAGAGCTTGGAGTAGACAGACGATACATGGACGATCGTCAAGCTCGTATCCTCAGAAAAATTATTCTGAGTCTGTCCCGGACAGGAATCGAACCTGCAATCTTCTGATTGGCGGTGAGACGCTCTAACCATTGAGCTAACGAGACTCAGATGGTGTTACAATGATGTACTGCCGCATAGGCAGTACATATATCAATCGAACCAGTGCATCATTGTAACCTTCGCTCTCCATCTATGTCTCGGTTGCTCAATGGTTAGAGCGTCTCACCGGCAATCAGAAGGTTACAGGTTCAATTCCTGTCCGGGACTCAGAATCATTTTTCTGAGGATACTTGCTGGACGATCGTCCATGTTTCGTCTGTCTACTCCAAGTTCTCCCACATTCACTACAGCAGTACAGTGTGTATATTAACACGTGACGCGATTTCTTAACTTTTCGGTTTGTCCAATGTAAAAACATTCACATTTCGTACAGATAATTAGATAAATAATATTTCTTGCTTTACAGTTCATTGTTGATTTGATTTGCCACAGTTTTCCGCCGGTTTTTTAATGTTATCGAATTTCCGGTGATAATGTGATTGCACGAGCCGCATCTTGGCGTCAGTGAGTAGAATTCCGCTCTCGTTTGTTGTTGTTTCAAGTTTTTTGGTTGGCGTCTGCTTACTAACAAATTTGTTTTGTCCATTAGGTTTTTCATTTCGGTTGAGTTATTTAGGAATTTGAGATTGTTCGGATTATGTGTGATGACGAGGGGGGTATTTTCTAATCTGTCGATTTTTCTTTTGTGACCTTAGGTTTTCTAATGGATTGATGTTGTCTTTTTTAATCCTTCAGTGATAATGCGTTGCGGATAGTTTTGTTTTTGTATAAATTTCTCCAATTCTTTTAAGCGTTTTCCCCTTATTTCTGTTTTGGATACAATGTAGCATATTCTTCTGGCCAGTGAATACGGAATATTTTACTTTATATGTTTTGGATGACAGGATCTGAAATGAAAATATTGGTGCGCGTCCGTTTCCTTGTAGAAAATGTCGGTGTGTAGTTTTTCTCCTTCTTTATAGATTAAGATATCCAAAAATGGAAGTTGTTCGTTGCTTTTTTCCATTGTGAATTTTATTTTTTCACAGAGGCTGTTTAACAAAAGATGAAATTCATTTAATTCCTCTTCGGATCCATTCCAAAAGAGAAAACAATCGTCTAAAAATATTTTGAACTGTTTTACAAGGTCATCTTTACTTTCGCTGCCATGAATTTCTTCGTATTTAGAATATAATTGTTTTTCTAGATAACTATAACTAAAGTGGCATATGTTGGCGCCATTTTGGTTCCCATTGCTGTTCCTTGTATTTGTTTATAAAACTTGCCGTCAAAATGAAATGTATTATCTTTCAACACTATTGATATGGCTTCGAGAATAAATTCTTTGGAAAATGGTCGAACCAAAGCTTTTTGGAAGTTGTCTGGCCAATATTTGATTGCGTTAAGCCAAGGTCGTGTGGAATATTTGTATATAAGCTAACAACATCGAAAGATACCAGTAATGTGTCCTCGTTGACATGTTTAGGCAAGTGATTAAGAAAGTCAAAGTCGTCGCGAATGTAACTTGGGACTTGTTGACATAACGGTTTCAAGATTATATCTATAAAGTTGCTTAGTCGGTGTGTAGGTGACGATGGTCCGGCAACAATAGGTCCTCATTTTTAGAGTTATCAAAAGTTACCAAAGAGTTATCGCTGAAAATGGCAGACATCTGATAATATTTTTAACTTTAAAATGGAAAGGATGAAATGTTAGAACTAGAGGAATTTTGTTGTTTGAAAATTGTTCCAAAGGTGGTTCAAGGGCGTCTTTAATAAACGGGGGAATAGAAAAGCTTTCTGAACGGCGAGGTCTAGAAGGTTGGTATAGGGTAACCTCGTTGAACAAAAAAAGAAGATCTTATTTCCATTGCATTCAAAAGCGGCGAAGACGCAATAATTGAGACTGGTAAGGGATGGATTGCTTAGTGTTGTTGTGATGGGAGGACGAAAATAACTATGGGAGTCAGTAGACTTGTACGTGACCGACGTTTTCAGCTAATCACCATTAATCGAAATTAAAATATCAAGGAACGACACACAGGTCTCGCTGATTTCCCACGTGAACTTCAGAGCAGGATGAAAATCATCAACAAAGTTGATGAACTGCTCTAAAAGGACACGCGAGCATGACGCTGTTCCTAAACAGTCATCGATAAATCTGCCGAAGAAATCAGGTAAGGGACCCGTGTATTGTTCAAAGATCTGTATTTCCATATAACCAACAAATAAGTTAGCATAGCTTGGACCCGTTTTGGTGCCCATCGCAACAACACGCAGGCAATCAGAACACCCCCTCCTCTTCGATTTGTACAGTCTCTTTTCAATATCGAATATCCATACGGGATAATTTCATGATCCATAACAGAGTGGTCAAGCCAGGTCTCTGCCGTCAGGGCAACAATATCAAACCGTTCAGCATAAATAGTAGCGTGGAAATCCAGTAGCTTATTCCTGATTGAACGAACATTCGCAAGTAAAATGTTTGGCCGCTATTGTTGTTCAAGGATGGATGAGATGTCACTGAAAATATTCGTATCGCCGTTGATATTATTAATATTATTAGGCGAAAATCGAAAGACACGGTTTAAGCCGTTCGGCGAGACAGAGCTTGCGTCCAAATCTCCATGATGATCATGAGTATTAGGAAGACAAACGGTACATTCCCAGGAACGAGCAGGATGACAGAGTAAATCCTGAGCGCATTTAAAGCGAAGCTTTAGTTTATACCACAGAATTTGCATGACACAGTACGATGATTACACGCAATCGTTCCGTTACAAACCTTGCATTTAGCCTTCAGAGGCTACCTTCGCTGGAACCAGGGTTTGGTGAGATTTCATGAGTATTCGGAAGACAAATAGTGCACGTCCAAGAACGATTAGGATGAGAATGTATATCCTGAAAATCTTTAACAGACAACCCAGCGCATTTGAAGTGAAGCTTTATACCACAGGATTTGCATGACACAGTTTGATGATTACACGCAATCGTACTTTTACAAGCCTGCATTTACCCTTTAGAATTCCACTTTCACTGGGACCAGCGTTCGATGAAACGTCTCCACATGATGTTAGATACAGGGATACTCCCAGTTCAGCCAACAAAGCATATAAAGCATCAACACAAGTTGGTACATGATCGAGATAAAGGCCGGCTTATTCGACTTCCGTCTATAGGTATAGCGTTGGAGTCCAGTACATCAATTTTAGGAGTTGAAACTGCATCTGCCGACGTAGAAACTGCATATATTGTCGACCGAGTCGCTTATCTATATTTTCCCAGCGATATGAGCTTGGAAAGTCAGAAGTATAATGAAGAAAATAAGAAAAACCACGAGGTTTCGTAACATAACCAATGCATGTGCGCATGTTAAGTAATGTTTAATAAACGAGCGAAAGTGTAACCACGAGCGCGCAGCGCGAGTGGTTTTAGACCTGATAAAACACGTCTCGCGAGTTTATTAAACGGCTTCAAAAACGATGCTCCATGTGGGAGCAATCATGGTAAATACTTGAAGCAGGTATATACATGTATTGTGATATGTAAGGAGAATTTGCATGTTGTTTGGCTATAATCGGTATCGTTAGCGCATTTGTTTGTTTCACGAGCAGTCAGGCAGAACTAAGTGGAACATGTGTTAAATGTTTATTCAAGGCAGTAGGTGGGAATACGATTTTCGGGCGTTGTGAGCGTATGGTATGGCGTCGACGCGAACGTTTAGGAAGCCTAAAAGTGGCGAAGAGGAGAAGCAAATGCTCTAAAATGCTGTCCCTAAGTCAACCCGTAGCGTTAATAAATTAATGGTCTATCAAGATGTTCTCGGAGTGGCAGGCAACAAGGTTAAATAAGAAAGCTTCAAACGAACAAAGCAATTCAGCTGTTGATACTTCAGTAATTCAAGACTAGGATGTCAACTTGTGTAGCATGTCGGCCGAGACACTCAATTTCTGGTTAACGAAATTTGTTATGGAGGTGTGTAAGAGGACGGAGAATGTTATCCTCCTAGAACGCTCTATAGTATTTGTTGTGTTATTCAATTTTTCCTAATAAAATGTTTTGTTCATATTACATTGTTTTCCTTAGCCTCATTAGTATTCTTTATATAAAAATGCTCACCCTTATTAGTATTCTTTATATAAAGAATACTAATAAGGGTGTTTTTTTTATATAAAGAATACTAATGAGGTTGATGGTGTATTACCGGTTTTAAAGATGTATGCATGTGACCTATTTTCTCGATATGATTGGTTCATTTCCTTATGAATTATTAATGAGTTTTTGAAATGCATGTAAAGCATGATAAATGATATTATTGATGCTATAAATACACCTACATGCAATATAATCAAATATGCAGATGATACTGTTGTATTTGTTGCTGATAAATATATCCAAGAAATCAACTTGAAGTTATCGAAGGTAATGGATGATCTCGGAAACTGGCTAGATGAAAATGAGCTCGTCCTAAATTTGAAAAAAGGAAAAAGGGAAGCACTTCTTTTTGGTACGGCCAAACGACTTGGTAAATCAGATGAAGCACTTTGTGTCTTCTACAGGACCACAGGGGAATGCCAATAAACGTCACGACGAGTTATAAATACCTCGGAGTGGAACTGGACTCTAAACTTACATTGTAATTTAAATTCCAATTTTAGTGGACCGACAAACGAGCTTCAGGAAGACTATGTCTACTGGGAAAATTTAGGAACTATCTGGATCTTTATTCAGCCAAAACTGTATACAACTCCATGGTTTTGCGTACCCTAGCGTACTGTGGCATCTTGAACTTGAAACAAACTGCACACAATTAGATAAACTTTCTTCGTTACAAGCTAGCTCGTGCTGAAAAGGTGATATATCAAGAAATGAAATTCTAATAATTCCTGTTCTCTATCCTGTGAATGAATGCCGGATAAGAACATGCTGTTTATAGATGCAAAGTTGTGAATGGTGACATCTGCGATGCTCTGACGGATTATTTTCTCCTTCAACAACATGAAAAATGTACAAGAAATAATAAACATTATATAATCCTACCACTTGTTAAGACCGAATATGCACGAAAAGGTTTCTTCTACATGGGAGCAAAGATATTTAATGAATTACCACTAGACGTACGTCAGGTCGCAAATGTCCATGAATTTAAAAGAAAACTTAAACAACATTACTATTCCTCGTAAATCTAATCTGTTTATATAGACTGGATTGAACAACTTTATTCTTATAACTTTACTACTTGTAAATTCCCCTAATATATTTATAGATTTTCTTAGCCTATTATATCACAGGACAAACGTTAATATAGCAGCATCCATTTGTTGAAGCTTCTATCCTGCATGTAGATAAATATTCATTGAACAAACAAACAAGTATGAGAGAAAACGCGTAGAAATGCCAAGCTACACATGCACAGTAATGAGCAGGAATAACCAAAATGCGCATAAGTGAGCAATGATGATGTGCGAAGATGAGCAGAAATTGGTTAGAAACGTATAAATTTGATGTTAAAATGAGCAAAATTAACGCAAAATGAGTAACATAGGTAAACTTGAGCATAAAACATCAACAAAAACGACAAAATTTGACTGAAACATGAATAAAAACGAGCAAGATCGACTGAAACGTGAGTACAAATGAGTAACACATAATTCCTAACATCTAAAAAATTCATGATTACAACTTCTAAACCTGTTCGTCATTGTTGTTTTTCTTGAAAACGTGGGAAATCTAAATAAAAATGTATACTATGTATGCTATGACTTTCTCATTCTAATATACCATTTCGCAATGTTTTACATGCAAAACAGGAAAATTGCATGAACAAATATAACAAATATCTAATTAATTTCCTGTCAACGTTTACATTTGCGTAATACAAACAACGTGTCGTGTTTTGTTAGTTTGACTCAAACTAAATCTGTTAATATTCCAACACTTTATCTCAATATTGTTTTAGATTATCACATCATGGAGACACTCAGGAAATGATTTTGAAGAAGTTCCATATATATTTTCAGGCTGAACAAAAATTTCTCCAATCTCGACATGTATGCTTTGACAGAAGTCCATTGATAGACAAATTGATTTTGCAGATTATTTACAATTATCCCAACGATGTGAATCTTTATTTAATTAAAAGTTGCTGAAAGGAAGGGTAAATTGAAGGGGGGAAATAGTTAGTCGATTTTCATCGACATGAAAAATTGTAAATTGTATTTGGCATGAATAATTATACTAAAATAATACGTGGTTCTAGAACGTGACATGCTTAAAGAGTGAGTGTCAACCGTCGTGCATTGCGCGTTTGTATTATCTTTCCGTGCCAACTTGATGTGGTATAAATACTTCGGAAATTCGCCGAGTCTTTTCAGAAAACCCTACAGACTCGAGGCTTTCTTATTAATCCACAATCCAAATATATCGACTTGGAACCTGATTTTTTTGTTTGAACCTCGTCACTTGGTCTTCCACTCTTCGCGCCAGTCAAGGCTGACATAATTCGAAACGAAAGTCAAGAAAACGTTGAGTTTTGTGAAAAATGCAGAAATAATTACTTTCTAAGGTATATCTTCTTTCAATTAAAAGACAAAATGAATAATTTATATCAAGGATTGACAAGATATTTACGGGTGCAGTTCACCAAGGGAATTTCGTGCTTCAAAAAATGGCCGACCGAGCGTGCAATGCGTCACGGTTGACACTCACTCTTTAAGATCTCAGATATTCCCAGCCACAGTGGAAAATTGTAGCTAGAGTGGTATTCGAGCTTGAATACCACAAAGTGGAGGGTAACTGTGATAGATTGACTGGTCACGTTGTACAAATCTAGCTCTCTGATTGGACAATTTACAGTTGAGGTATATAAATAAATAGTATGCCCTTGAATTCCGTTATAACTGAGCTTTTGAGTGGACTTATAACCTGTGGGGGTTATATAACTAATTAAATTGGTAATATTTGGCATTTCACTCGATCAAACTACATGTTGAAAGGATTCATGGTGAAGGAAAATTTCGAGTGTTGGAATACATACATTTTATGTTGGAATACATACATCTAAATTGGTGTTATTTAGTTCATATTATATAATATTACGAGAAAGGCACAATAATGCAAGCAGGCCAAAGGGCATGTCATCCTTAATAGGTAAAACAAGTACTGTATATCCGGTGATATAATTTAAATAGTATACACAAAAGTTGTGCTATGAAAGCAATGGATGTTTTCCAGCAGAATAAAATATTTATCAATAAATATTTTAAATGCACCATTGGTAGTCCAGAACCTAGGAATGTGGTGCATTATTGATATGTTTTAACATTTTTGGGTGCATGGTGATATTCATTATGAACCATAGCTGACATAATACTGACTAAGTTAATTATCAGACATAGTTTGACACTACTCTGACTTTAAAAAGTTTTTTGAACGTAACTTTAAAAGTTACTGTACATGACCCAACGTTTCGACATTTCAATCTAGCGCCTTCATCAGGGGTGATCGTTGTAAAGTTAGGATCCCTATTTATAATCATCTAATCATATAATGTAAAGAAAATAAGGTATTGCCCATGAGCTTGAGGTTTAACTCTCCTGTGAGAAATTCTAAAGGTATAAGCTTATGGAAAATACTAGTTTCTATTTCCTTAGTTTGGGTATAGGTCAGTGTCATAACTCTATATGGAATTTGCGGACCGAATATATGATCTTTCTCTTAACTAGCGGTCTGCATGCAGGCTAGCTCTTAGCGAGCTTTCTGTTGTTATAATGAATCTGACATCAAATTGGTGCAGGAAGATTTTTGCTGTTTTAGTGAAAGAAGGGAGTCTCAAAAATTTCTACTAATCTACGCACAAGCAAAAATTGCATTGTTTGTCTGAGAAAAACATGGTATCTGGTTCTACAAGCCCATCTTTGAAAGATAAGTGGTTTTTAAATTTTTCTAATAAAGAAGGAGCGGTCTTGAAAAAGGTCTACAGTTTGCCATTGCACCTCACAAAGTTCCAACAGCTGAGATTATCACTGTCGAAGAAGGAATTGTTCAAGTAGGTGACGATCAAAAACGTATGGTAAGGGCGGAGGTCAGTAGCATTCTTAGGCGGTCAAAGCCACCGGCCTTTGACAAATATGGACAGTAACATTTTCAAAGCTCTAATAGCACTTAAGAAAGATCCACATAGGGTTCTATCAGCAGATAAAGTAATTGTGTTGGAGTTATGGACAAAAGCGAATATCACGAGAAAGCCTTATTGTTTCTCAATAATAGAAACACCTATTCTATTCTGCTATCCGATCCGACTAGTAAAATTTCAAAGAAAGTTAAACAAAATATTACTTGAATTGAAAAAAGCTGGTAGATCGGCGAGTTTGCATATAGAATTGAAGTCTATCTCCACGATCTTACGGCTTTTAAAAAATTCACAAAACGGGAATTCCTTTGAGACCCATTGTCTCATTCAGCAATTCTCAGACTTATGGTATATCGAGTCATTTGGCACAGGTTTTGTCACCAATTGTTGGGAAATCGGAGAACACAGTAAAAATTCCCTTGAATTTGCGGTTAATCCCCTCGGCCGAAGGCCTGAGGGCGAGGGTGCTAATATCAACCGGCTCTTAGTCCCTTATCACGCGAGATGCAAGGGATCCTGATCTCGGATCGGATTTATTTGTTTATATATATGATCAACCGTCCTCATGCCGGCATCTTTTAGTTCTAAATTACTTGAATTAGATAATAGCCACTTAGACCTAAACCTAACCCTAATCCTAACAAAATTGCTAACCCTAACCAAAAAAAACTATGCAGAAAAGGCAAATTAATTGCTCAACACAGACCGGTGAGTCGGTGACAATCACAATGTACATAATTATAATAGTCTTTTTACCTTTTACTTGTGTCTGTCTTTGATTATCTTGACCTTCAACACTACAGTTTCGGCTTGAAATCAGCTGATAATGTCTAACATTACTGCATCCGATGATTTTGTGAGGGATGCTGGTTTTTATGGCAATACAAATTTCGCCGTCGGCGAATGGCGGCTTCTTCCGGAAAGCGGTTTGTCGCGCTGACGTCAATTTAAATTTAAATTACGCCAAATTTAACGCACCAAAAAACCGTTTCAATACCGTTTCAATTTTTGCATTCGCAATCATGTGACGGTTGCAATTTAAATATTAATTCCAATGCAGAGGTCTACCAATCAGCTTCTGTCTATATCTAGTTACCAGGGCCACATTTTCCGATGCCGCGCATGAGGACGGTTAATCATATATATATATATATATATACCTATAAACTCGATCCTAGATCTAGGAACTGCTTGCATCTCGCGTAATAAGGGACTAAACGCCGGTCGATATTAGCACCCTCGCCCTCAGGCCTTCGGCCGGCGCTTCGCGCCGGGCGAGGGGATAATCACATTGTAACGTTGTGACTATGTCAAAGGCTAGCAAATTTTGGTAGCTTATTAGCCACTCCCCAGTGTATGTGTGTGGGATGTAGGCTGTGGCCCATCTTAAGTAGGGACTATTGATTTAAATAATAATAATAATAATACAATAATAATACAATAATATTTATACAGGATAGCCCCTTCAATGCTAACACTGGTATCAATATATGGGGGTCTTGTTTTCTAATAAATTACAGACAGTACAATGTTACAAAAACTAATTTTAACTCAAAAGTTGTATATCCTTCACATATTGTCAATTAAGGCAATAGATAATGGTGCTATAACTTGTATGAACAGATTAATTGAAACATGGAAAATAGCTCTTTACCGGTAGATATGATGTTAAAATGCCATGGAATTTCCTAACTAGCATTACACAATGTAACTTGCTTCTAATGCAAGAGGTACAAAACTTAGGATTTCTATTAACCAATCAGTTTCAAGTCCCGACTTAGGAAAGATCAGTTTCCCTGACATGCATAGAGACCTCTGATTATGACCATCAATATTTAGTTATCCATATTCCTGCCAGCTCCACATCACAGTAGTCCAATGTGGGTATGTAATTATCTACTTACTGATATAATCTATATCCACACTAACAATTGGAGTAGAATCCCTAATACGTCTTAGGAAATCTAATTTGAATGGACCCTATTACATTTGAACTATATGCATCCGTAGACCTTTGAATGAATTTGATTTTTTAAAGGACACGATCATTGTATGACAGAGATGCACTTTCTTCGTTCAACAGCCTTTTGGTGTCTATATACTAAATACTGCGTTGATTATTTCGTGAGTCTTGATTATTTCGTGAGATTATATTGTGATAAAAGTAATTTCTTTCTTAAGCCTGGTTTCCATATGATCGCTACGATCGCTACGATCGCTGCGATATGGAAACCACACGCTCAGCGATCCTGGCGATCGCAGCGATCGTAGCGATCGCGATCGCCGAGATAGAACATGTTCTATCTCGGCGATCGCAGCGATCGCAGCGATTATATGGAAACACTGGTTCAGCGATCCTGGCGATCTCAGCGATCGGTATGTAGCCCAGCGACATTCGGCTATATATATCTATAAAACACATTACTTTCAGGGGTAAGATTAAACGGTTCCTTCATTGTATACATCACGCAAATTTAGATGAATCAGTGAAACTAAAGCATTTTATGTAAATATTTTATGTAAATATCTGTAAACGAATTATCTGTCTTGAAGACGTAGCTGTGCCCGAAGCTGTGGGACGAGAGTATGGAGCTTCTCCAAGCTCTTCTCTCGTTCGAAATATCTGTCGAACCCAAAAACGATGTTTCCCGCTTGGCGCAAGTTCGTCCAAACAAACTGGGACGAGATTTAAGGCAGTACTTTTAAAATGCAATCCGAACGAGTTCTTTTTACGGGAGGCCGATTATACGTTAGACTGCATGACATGATAAATTCGATGTTTGAAATAGGCCTTACTGATAAGAGCAACTAGAATAAAAAGCTGCGCTTGCGATAGTAAAAGAAAGTTGTCTTTGTTTATACTTCGTCCATGACGATCGCTACAATCGCTACGATCGCCGGTTTCAAAATTGAGCGATCGTAGCGATCGTAGCGATCATATGGAAACCAGGGTTTAGTGATTGATGGTATAGAAACAGCAGTAGATCCCCCACTATTATGTTGCTGCACTAAAAAATTAAAAAGTTTGGGCTGCATGTATTTAGTTTGATGTCCTATATGAAACAATTAAATTCAGACAATACAAAGCTCTGAGAGATATTGTCCACTGAAAATTTATTTAGTTTGGCAAATGAAATGGCTATTATCTAATTCAAGTTATTTAGAACTAAAAGAAGTACTGTACTGTAAGTTTCAAACAGCAATTGGGCGAGGGGTTGTTGTGTATACGTATTTCTAGTACCGATGATGAATTGGTATCGTTTGACGTCGTTTCTCTATTTACCAAAATACCAGTTGATCTTGATATCACAATTGCCTACAATAGACTAAGATAGGATGTTACTTTAGATCAAAGAACATCGTTGCCTGTTGAGTGAACTCTTGACTTTTTGTCTAAACAACTAGTTTTGTGTATGATAGCACTTACTACTTGAAATACGTGTACGCAACAACCCTACGACCGCTTAGTGTTTGAAACTTTAATATTGCCAAACTGAACAGATTTTCAAACTGCTTATTTTTTGGGTGCAATTTGTGGGTAGTGTACTGAACAGAACCCAAGTGGGAAGTCTGCCAACACTAAATTGTCTCGCAGGCAGGGTTAGAAACCAATTGTGTAACTATTGATTATTGAAATTAATAATTAATTTTAATAATTATTAATTTAAATAATAATTTTATTAATTATATATTACATAATTAAAGTTAATTATGTCAGTTATGCTTTTAATAATAAATTTCAACATGCATGTTTACAGTAACAGTGGTATACTCATAATTTTACTCAAAGTACAATTGTATTCACGAGACTACATAACCTTGTACATACATGTACCCTACAGTAATAATGTAATCTGCATGTTCCTTATTGCCTAATTGTCAGTATAAGCAGATACATGTACCCTACTGTAATAATGTAATCTGCATGTTCCTTATTTTCTAATTATCAGTATAAGCAGATACATGTACCCTACTGTAATAATGTAATCTGCATGTTCCTTATTTTCTAATTGTTAGTATAAGCAGATACCAAAAGATTCAATAACTAAATTTATCCTAGACCAAATTGATAAGCCTGATAAACCTTTTATTCTTTTATTAGAAGACTTCTGTTTCTTAACTTTTATTAATATTATATAATTATGCACATTCATGTACCAGTATTTCAATGGTATTCAAGCACCGGTAACACAATTTCAAAAAATGAAATGACAAAGAACGATACAACAAAGAACGATACTGCTTAATCTAATTATTTCACCAATATATATATATATATATTAATTCAGGATGAAATTCCTTTCAGTTGCTTCTTGTCAGTGTGGTGATACCACTTGTTTAATCCCTAACATGTTCCCCTGACACAGTGAGTGTTAATTACCTACCCAATTATACAGTATTTATCCTTCAAAAGCTGTGTAAAAATATACATTGAAAGCCTAGGACTGGCACTGTCCAAGCCTACTATCCAGGACAAAGGTGAATTTAAACAGACACAGTAACCCATTGGCCAGAAGGGCAAATGCCATAATATCAGATGGGCGTAAATGCTGATTGTTATAGCCAGTATGGTGTATGTTTACACTATTAAAGTCAATAAAATGTAAGCCAGGCCCAGGTCGTGGCTGGCCACGTTGGTCCTATAGACTTGCAATATATGTAAACACAGCCTAAAGTCTGTAATTTTTTACATCCTTACTACAAGACACCAGTATACTCTATATCAGCTAATTTTTGAGTTTTGCAATGAGTGTTGTCTGACTATATATTGATAAGCTCGATAAATCTTTTATTCTGTTAGAAGACTGCTGTTGCTTTTATTAATATATAATCTTATTATATTATAATATAATTATGCATACATGTACCGGTATTTCAATGGTATTCAAGTACTGGTAACACATTTCAAAAAGATGAAATGACAAAAGTCCATAATATGCAACAAAGAACATTGCTTAATCTAATTATTTCACCAATATATCATTAATTCAAGATGAAATTCCCTTCAGCTGCTTGATATCAGTGAGATGATACCAGTAACGTGTTCTGCTGACACAGTGAGTGTTAACCTACCCAATTATACATTATCCCCTCGCCCGGCGCGAAGCGCCGGCCGAAGGCCGAAGGCCTGAGGGTGCTAATATCGACCGGCGTTTAGTCCCTCATCACGGGATATTCCAAGCTGTTTCTAGAGTCACTTTCAGTTTATTTTTATATATTCAAGATCAACGGCCCATGCGCGGCATCGGAAAATTTGGCCCTGGTAACTAGATATGGTAAATATCTGCATTTATTAATATTTAAAAAAAATGAAACCGTATTAGTACGTGTTTTGTCGGGTTATACGGTGAATGAAGATTTGTGTTAAAAAAGATCGTGAAAAGGCAGTGAAAATGCAATATTATATCGTCGTCGGAAGATGTCAAGTTCGTAAATCGAGTTTTATACGTGGCGTCAAAACTAAAGGTAAACCCGTTTTCGGTTTTTTAAACCTGTTAGTCAGTTACAAAGATAGTTTTGCAAACATGTCCGAGTATGTTATTCAGGCTTTTATTTGATGTATAGCATGATTTTCTAGAGTTAGTAGTTCAAAAGATATCGTCGTCTGAATATCTAAAATATTTACTCGGAGTTTGCCAAAACCAAGCGTCGTCGCCTTTTTCAAGCTGTTAGCCATCAGTTACAAAATTTTTTTGTAGGTATGTGAGAGGCTGTTAATGAAGCTTTCATTAGATATGTAGAATGAGTTCTTAGAGTTAGTACTTCAAAAGATATTGTGGTCGGAACATTTCACTTTTGGCATGGCGTCATGGCAACCGAAATTTAAAATTATTATAACATCAACCCAAGTCTGTTGGGTAATTAGGATTAGGATTAGCGATTATTTGAATTTCGGTTTATTCATATATCGAGAAAGCGCCAATCAAGACATCACGAAATCCGAGGACGAAATCACTCTTTGAAGGGCTTTCGCTCGAAATTGAATAGTCCTTACACACGATATACCAATAAATTATGTGCTTTATTATAATATTGCAGAATAACAAATGTTAATACAAATTTTGAATGGCAGATTTTATACTTTTATCTTGGAATAGTTGCAATACTTGATAATTAGTCTATATAGTGAGTACCATTACTGGTGGTAAGGATGTAAAAAAGTACAGATTATAGCTGTGTTTATACATCCAGGACTAACCAGGACCAGGTGGCTGGATGCCACCTAATTGGGCCTGGCTTACATTTTTCTGACTTTAATAGTCTAAACATGCACCACACTGGTTATAACAATCAGTGTTTATACGCTCATCTGATGGCATACTGGTCTGGCGAATGGCTTAGTGTGTTTGTGTAAACACCTTTGTCCTGTATTAGGCCTTAGACAATGCCAGTCCTAGGCTTGCAATATATATTTACACAGCTTTTGTAGGATATAATACTGTATATAGAGACTGTATAATTGGGTAGGTTAACACTCACTGCATGTGTCAGGGGGACACATTAGGGATTAAACAACTGGTATCATCTCACTGACAACAAGCAGCTGAAGGGAATTTCATCTTGAATTAATGATATATTGGTGAAATAATTAGATTAAGCAATGTTCATTGTTGCATATTATGGACTTTTGTCATTTCATCTTTTTGAAATGTGTTACCAGTACTTGAATACCATTGCAATACCGGTACATGTATGCATAATTATATAATATAATAAGATTATATATTAATAAAAGCAACAGAAGTCTTCTAACAGAATAAAAGGTGTATCGAGCTTATCAATATATAGTCAGACAATGCACTCATTGCAAAACTCAAAAATTAGCTGATATAGAGTAGACTGGTGTCTTGTAGTAAGGATGTAAAAAATTACAGACTTTAGGCTGTGTTTACATATGTTGCAAGTCTATAGGACCAACGTGGCCAGCCACGACCTGGGCCTGGCTTACATTTTATTGACTTTAATAGTGTAAACATACACAACAATCAGCATTTACGCTCATCTGTTATGCCCTTCTGGCCAATGGCTTAGTGTATCTGTTTAAATTCACCTTTGTCCTGGATAGTAGGCCTGGACAGTGCCAGTCCTAGGCTTTCAATGTATATTTTTACATAGCTTTTGAAGGATAAATACTGTATAATGTATAATTGGGTAGGTAATTAACACTCACTGTGTCAAGTTAGGGATTAAACAAGTGGTATCACCTCACTGACAAGAAGCAGCTGAAAGGAATTTGATCCTGAATTAATATATATATTGGTGAAATAATTAGATTAAGCAATATCGTTCTTTGTTGTATATTATGGGCTTTTATCATTTCATTTTTTGAAATTGTGTTACCGGTACTTGAATATCATTGAAATACTGGTACATGAATGTGCATACTTATATAATATTAATAAAAGTTAAGAAACATAAGTCTTCTAAAAGAATAAAAGGTTTATCAGGCTTATCAATTTGGTCTAGGATAAATTTAGGTATTGAATCTTTTGGTATCTGCTTATACTAACAATTAGACAATAAGGAACATGCAGATTACATTATTACAGTAGGGTACATGTATCTGCTTATACTGATAATTAGGCAATAAGAAACATGCAGATTACATTATTACAGTGGGGTACATGTATGTACAAGGTTGTGCAGTCTCGTGAATACAATTATACTTTGAGTAAAATTATGAGTATGCCACTGTTACTGTAAACATGCATGTTGAAATTTATTATTAAAAGCATAACTGACATAATTAACTTTAATTATGTAATATATAATTAATAAAATTATTATTTAAATGAATAATTATTAAAATTAATTATTAATTTCAATAATCAATAGTTACACAATTGGTTTCTAACCCTGCCTGCGAGACAATTTAGTGTTGGCAGACTTTCCCACTTGGGTTCTGTTCAGTACACTACCCACAAATTGCACCCAAAAAATAAGCAGTTTGAAAATCTGTTCAGTTTGGCAATATTAAAGCCTCAAACAGTAAGCGGGCGAGGGGTTGTTGCGTACACGTATTTCTAGTCTATATACAGTATATATCCTACAAAAGCTGTGTAAATATATACATTGCAAGCCTAGGACTGGCATTGTCTAGGCCTAATACAGGACAAAGGTGTTTACACAAACACACTAAGCCATTGGCCAGACCAACCATCAGATGAGCGTATAAACACTGATTGTTATAAGCAGTGTGGTGCATGTTTAGACTATTAAAGTCAATAAAATGTAAGCCTGGCCCAAGGTGGCATCCAACCAGGTTCGTCCTGGTTAGTTTACCACCAGTACGATCAAGTATTGCAATTATTCCATTGTGGATGACGTTGCAAAGTGACCGAGTGAAACAATGGTGATGGATAATTTAAATAAAAGTATAAAATATGCCATTTAAAATTTGTATTAACATTTGTTATTCTGCAATATTACAATAAAGCACATAATGTATTGGTATATCGTGTGTAAGGACTATTCAATCTCGAGCGAAAGCCCTTCAAAGAGTGATTTCGTGATTTCTCGATATATAAACAAACCGAAATTCAAATAATCGCTAACCCTAAGCCTAACCCTAATCCT